>CM017565.1:48635167-49187667 GCA_007844125.1 Sinonovacula constricta
CTCCGCCATTTCTCTAAATGGGACTATTTCTGAGACAGACTTCAAAACAAAGATGGCAGCTCGGGTGACAGCTCACTATAGTACGATGCCTGTAAAACTTCAATTTGTGGCGACTTCAATTTTAAATCATCCAATTTCAATTTACCAAGCGCAGCAGTCATGGAGCTGTCAAAAGATGGTAGTATTTATGTTTTGTGCGAACTACATAGGCATATTCTCCTTCAGACTTCCGGCGAACAAAACGTTCATGATTGCAGCAAGTATCATTGCACCCGATACATCCGAGGAATGATTGTCCCGAGGACGGAATTACCCAAGGAGTTTCGATTGGACATGTCTTCTCTGACTTGGCTGTTATTGACAAGCCCAGATGACTGTGTTGGAAAATAATATCTACACCTGTAATAACAGCTATTTTGTTACTATTTATACTAACTACTTCATATGTATAAGATAATTATAATAGTCACGCTTACACAATCCTATGTATGGTATATACAGCATCAAGGTAAATGGAACCAGTAAGATTCTAAATTCCAACAAACATAATTATTATCTGGGTAAAGACATTAAATCGCTGAAGTCAACTGGAAGACACTTATACAAAAAAGTTTTCACTTTTAAGGAATATCAACCCATGAAATCATGAGTAAGGCATTATGGAGGTATGCATGAAGGTCTTAATCGTTGGTGAACACTGATTTATTTCAAGAATGTCAGCTCCAGGTAAGAGAGGTCCCTGGTTTAAGCAAGGGCTGCAGTAAATTTGTAACCAAGTGGTAGCAGAAAAGCTCCCATGCTTACACTCAAGCAAATAGGAAGGTTCGATGTCAGGATTATGGAAATTTGAAAAAAAGTGTTTTGAACATGAATGTATCTGAGGATGCCACTGATGACTGTTAGATTGTTAGTGGATTGATGAATCTAACAAACAAACAACACTTTAAGAAGGTAGTTACCTTTCAATAACATTTTGAACATCCAGGTACATAATAGTCAGTGGAAATTTAACTAAATTTTCTATACTTTAGTTGCTTGAAACAATCTCAAATTTTCTAGCTACACACCCTGGGTTGAAAGTTAATATACTTGAATCTTGAATCAGAGACTTTTTTTTCAAGCATCTTATTGGTCAAGTCTTTACTGTTAATAAAAAATCTGACCAATCCAACATTTGGAAATGAGCTCAGAACCAAGCTAAAAGTTTTACAATTTTGTGCCATGTTTTTGTTTGTTGAACTCCAGTAGAACCAGTGCCAGATTTGAAAGCAGCTAAAAAGACTTAAAACATGTATAGTGTTTCCATGGTCAGAATTCGATTCAGAGAATTGACAGGACAAGGTCAATAGTAACTACTCAGGTAATTCTGTCCTCTGGTCAATCATCCCTCAGATGTATCTGGTGCAATGATATGTAATCACAATTGTTTTGTTAGCCGGAAGACGAATACACCATATATAAGTATTTCAAAAAAGCTGTAGATGTAGTATTTTATAAATGATTTTATCCAATAAACCTTTCATTTATCAATTTAACTGCTCACATCTTGTTAGATATACAACTATAATTGCATTTTCAGTAGAGATAACTTATCATTGTTGTTTTGACGACGTCATAGACAACGACATGTTTATTTTCCTTGGGTTTTCCCATCAAACATCAGAGAGATGATTCATGAATTATCCAAGGCATTCCGACTGAGAACAAGGTCAGAGTCCCAGTTGAGTACATCTCTTGCTAACTCCTTTATTTATCTACCATACCCTATCCTGATCTGACAATTCTAATAAGTATCACCAATATATGGTGTTGCCGAGAAATGATGGGATATATAGCAATTCAAAGTCAGATCTACTCCTCTCATTGTGAGATTAAAGGTAATATTAAAGTGAGGTTAAATAAGCCACAGTCATTTTGAACTTGGAAAGGCATCTGTTTTCTGTCATTAAACATTTACATTAAGGGGAAAACACATGCAATGATAACAATTTCATTACATAGATACCATAGAAAATGCAGAGTTGATTCTACAATTACCTTTTTAGATACAGTTTAAAGATAGACAGCCTGTTTTCAGATGGATATAAAACTCAGAAACATCAACTGTATATCTTATCAAATTTTGCACATGGCATTTTCTATGATAATCGGCAATATAATATAGGCATTTCTACATCAAATTTAAGTATGAGTGTAGTGTTTGATTACTTTATATACTTCTATCTCCAATAATATTAGTGCTTTTGGACTAATGTTTTAATTCTACATGTATGTTTTTGGAAAAGATAAATTATGAGGGAATGGTGCAGGTTTCATGTGTCCAATTTAATTTCCAATACTAAGAACGTTATTTTTTTTATAATCACTATTCATCACTCAATGTGGTAAAAACTGGCAAATTGAAACAAAAATGGGAGTAAAAAATACAAAATTACTGTTTAAATGTCTGCAGTTACACCTGGGTACTTTAACTAGCTTCTGTAGAAAAATGTTTTATGAACTGGACTGAAACTTTCATTTTTATTCCTTCATTTGTCCATCACCACAACCTCCCATCCCACAATCCCCCCTGTGTTGCCCCTTTGACCTGGCCTCTGGGGATGAAGCAGATCAACAAGATCTCTGTACCATGATTTATGTGTGAAATTTATTTTAGAAATCAGATAGTGTAAAAACAGCAGAAAGAGTACACTGTTAATTACCTTAACAGCTTCGCTAGCATCCTGAGGTCCAATGAAGGGGTAGAACGGAGATGGGAAGAGAGCAAGACTGATAGGTTTGGTTACTAAACTGGGAATCCTATGACTCTGCATCCGGATTTGTGTTGATTTTTGTTTGTTTGTTTGTTTGGTTAAGCATCTCACAAACCTTGAGACGGTGTGTACTTCAAACAAACATACAATGTAGAGCTGCCTTTACTGTTATAGTAGTACTTACCATGATTTTCATATTATCTAGACATGGGGTAGACAAGTAGTAAAGCTAACCTTATATTTGCATAATTGTAAGCTAAAAGTTATGCAAAGAGAAATACCAAAGAGCCATACCAAGAGATATACTAAGAGCTATGCCAAAAAGCTATACCAAGAGATATATCAAGAGCTATACCAAAAAGCTATACCAAGAGATATATCAAGTGCCAAGGCAAAAAGCTATACCAAGAGATATATCAAGAGCCATGCCAAAAAGCTATACCAAGAGATATACCAAGAGCTATGCCAATAAACTATACCAAGAGCTATACCATGAGCTATGCCAAGAGATATACCAAAAGATATGCCAAAAGACTATATCAGGAGCTATATCCTGAGCTATGCCAAGAGCTTTTACCAATACTTTTCTTTACAACTTTACTATGTAACCATCTGGGTTTGAACCCAGGCTATTGCTACCTTTTGTGCTAACAGAGTCTTTTTTTTTTTTATGTAATCATTTTTTTTTATGGATTTACTTTTCAATGTAATTATGAGCATTGTATGTTGCAGAATTAACAGCATTGCTGGAGTATCAGCCCCCCATGAATAACAGAAGGTGAAAGTTTCAAACCAGGATTAAGATATACTACTATATTCATAATGTTACTTATTTTATCATAACTCTTAAAGTAATGCTAAGCTTAAAAGAGTAGCTCCAGAACAGGTTGTCCCTAGTCACCTGTGTCATGACCATGTGATTGGATATATAATACCATATGCTTAAGCATGCTATAATAGTATAGGCGACATTATATTCTGCTTTAAGTGAAGAAGATCTCCACTGTTGATAGGACATTCCATGCAACAGACAAAAAAACAACTGCAATCCAAAAACATAAAATGGCATTTAATGTTATGTTGTATTTAATTATAATTCTATGCTTAATTGATTGCCATCCAAAAAACTATCTTTTTATTGTTATTCAATAGACATTACACATTTAAATGCACAAGCTCTTACTTAAATAGCTAATCACACTTGCAATAACTGTACAATTAGTATAAACTTAAGCTGAAGCACATTGCCTAAGCACTAACAATAGATATTATTATCATCAAAAGGCTGAATAAGAACATTCTTTTTTGTTAATACAATGAATTTTTATAACGTAAGTTTATTGTTTAGACAAGAATCCTCACAATTGTAGTTTTAAGTAAGTTATTTCTATGATTACTATTATTTTTTTCTATAAAGACCATCTCAGAATATAAGATTTCTTAATTGAACGATTGCCTGGAAAGAGAATTACGAAAGACATACATGTCCTGCATTCAATCAAGAAATGTTCATTTAGAGAACATTTCTGTCTCTCTGCAGAGTGAAAGAGTAAGTGTTAATGTTAAGAATTTTGAATCGATCACGCTTAGGTAGACAGCGTAGATCCCGAGCTGCGTATTATCTTGGAATATGTCTAAGCACTTTTGCATGTAGAAGTAAAAAAATGAATTAGAAATAGTTTAACGAAATATAGGCAGGGGAAGTGTTAAAACCATGACCCCTTATCTACAAACTGTATACCAGAGGGATAAGCCATTAGGCTGGAGGCAAAGATAAGGGTACAGTCTAATTAATTCTTCACACCATGTTGTTTTTGCCATCCTGAAAAAATGCTTACCAAGATAATATTATCTTCATCTTGCTGACTGTGAATGTTGAGAGGTAGGGAGGGGTATGTTTTTCAATCAATGTCATTTGCCAGTTTGATATAATCATCATTATCATCAGCAGCAGCCACATCTATGGCCATGGCAACAACAAGGGCAGCAACGGTGGTAGAGATATTTTTAGAAGAAACAACAACACCAATATAGTCGCAGCAGCAGAAACAACAAAAAAATCAGTGAATTTAGCTAAAATTGTTAGAAACATCAGTAATTGCAAAAAAAAGGTAGCATAAGCAGCATTATCCCTCAATAAAACAGCAGTGGCAGCATCTTCATCAGCAACAGACAACAGTAGAAACAGACATAATGGCAGATGTGACAGCAAGAAGAAAAAGCAACAATAACAGAGCAAGGACAGAAAACAAAAATATTACCAATATGACAGCAGACAACCAAGATATCAGCAATAGTAGCAACAAAAGCAACAAGTCATACACTTTTCAAAGACTGACAGAACCTGTAGCAGCAGCAGCAGCAGCAGCAGCAGCAACAACAGCAGCAACAGTGAAGTGAGTTTAAAGCTAAGCAAAAACTACTTGCAGCAAAACCAAGAATATGGGAATACTAACAGAAGTGTAGCAACATCAGCAGCAATTACAAATGCAACAGCAACAATAATGGTATCATAAGCTGTCAGACAGTAGCAGCAGCAACAACAGCAACCTTAACAGCAATAGCAAAAGCAACAAAAGCAGCAACATGAAAAAGTCTTTAGCTAGAACAGACAGAAGTCTAGTAAAAACAACAACAGCAGCAATTCGTAAGTTTTTGGCTAACAAACCAGCACCAACAGAAAATAACAGCAGCGAAAAGACATTAAACCCCCTCAGCCAAAATTAATATCATAACAACAGCATTACCAGCACCATAATTACAGCACTGTCATCAACTGTTTGTTTGTTTTTGCTGGCAAAAAACAACATTACAGACTTAGGGGTGTATGTATGGGGAGAAGAGAAAAATGTTTTGTGGATCTGTAACATAAAAACTGGACATGGGGTTGATATAATAATGATGATAAAAATAAGGTGGTGATAATGATAGTGATGCTGCTAATGATTGTGGTGATGCTGGTAATGATTATAGTGATTCTAGTTGTGATTGTGGTGATGGTGGTTGTGGCAGTGATGATAGTGGTGGTTGTTATGATTAGGTAATGGTGGTAGTGGTGATCAAGGTTGTGAGAGTGATAGTGGTAATGATTATTATAGGTGTGTTGGTGGCTATGATGAGGATGGTAGATGTAGAGGGGGTGATGATAATGGTAATGTGATGATTGTGGTAGTAATGATCATAGTTATGTTGCTGGTGATGATGGCAAACGTAGAGGTGGTAACATTGATGATAGTGATAGTTTTGATAAGGATGAAGACAGTGGTAGTGGTGTTCATAATGATGTTGGTTATGATGTAGTATTTGTGGTGGTGGTAATGAAGTCTGGTGATGGTAGTGGTAAGTGAACATTATTATGTTGGTGAAAATAATGGTGATAATGTTGTTGTTTCTTTGGTTGATTTATCATCCCATCAACAGTCTTTCAGTTATCTACAGACAGTGTCCATTTGAAGCAGATATAGTGCTGCCTTTACTGTGTATAGCATGCCGTGAACACCTGGTATGATACCACACCCAGTCACATTATCCTGACACCAGGCCAACCAGTCATAGAACTTCTCTTATATTTGATAGAGCATTAGCGACGGAGCTATACCACTACCATTTTTTACGACTTTGGTTTGTTGCAGCACAGGTTCGAACCTGGGATCTCCCATACCTAGAGCCGACGCTCTAACAACAGCGCTACCAGTTTTGGTGAACATTATGATGTTGGTGAAAATGATGGTGATAATGTTGTTAGTAGTGGTGATTATGATTATTGTTGTGGCAATGATGACTGGTGTGTTTTAACCGATGGTGACAATTATATTCTCCTATGAAATTAAACTTTATTTCAAACTGCAAAACACGTAGCAGTGAGAAATACACAATAAGGCACCCTAGTTAAAATGGCCAACATGCGCACCAGAGGGGAGTTATACATTATGTTGCTCTCTTAAAGGTGGTAACCAGCAAATTGTCTTTAATCAAATACAATTAATAATAAACCACGTTTTTGGGGAATTTTGGCATCATTTCTGCATTAACTCGTGCTTGAGTCCAAATAAATATGATTTTGAACTTAACCTTGTTAGACAGTACTTCGCTCTAAGTGTTCATTGTTTCAAAATATATAAAAAATTTAAAAAGGGATAACTGCTCCCCCACCCCCCCCACCCCCCCCCAAATACTGATATCAGAGTAGATTATCCAGATGAAGCTATAACATGATTTAAAATAATAATTAAATTAATACATTTAAATAATTACTTTATAATGATCTAAAACAATATTAAATATTATGTATTTAATAATGCACATTACAAAAATTATTCAAATATGAAATCAACTCCTTACATTGTATTAGGCATATGGCATAAAACAAATGTAGAAGACCAAAAAAGTCACACTCATGCTTGACATTTCATGCTTACATCAACAAAGTATCTTTATTTGTTATCAGGACATACAGACAGTTTTTGTTGAATCTTTCATGAAACAAGCAGCCTATAATGTGTTGTAATTGAAAACACTTCCAAAAGCTTATCACATAGCAGGCTTATCAAAGGGAGAGAACTTAGAATTAGCTTCACAGTTCCTTGCACATACATCTTCTCACAGCTCTTAGCCTGCTGTTATAATCCATGCTTAAGTCTAAAATCATAGGTAACAAAAAACTGATGTAGAAACAGCATAAAAAAGTACAGATCCTGATAAGACAGCTCCCGGATGGAAGTGGTAGATCTGGAGCTACGTTATTGTCCTAAGTTTGATCAGTTTATGCCTTGCAGCAATGTTATGAATTAACCTTCCCCTGCTCCTTATATATCTTCTAAAAGAAAGCTTGATAAAGCATCAAGCAGATGCCCTGTGTTATCAAACAAGCTAAATGAGCAGCTTGGCAGCACATAGAATATCTCTGACACTTACTGACAGTTGAGTCCTGGATCATTGCATCCATTATAACTCTAAGGCAGCTTCTTTTTGTTTTGTTAGTTTTTTGAAATACATTGCAGGGACCAATTATGACCATTATGGCAATGTCCATCCTTTTGTTGGAAGAAGACCCATGACAAATGTTTAGGTAGAACCACCGATGCACGGCAAGTCAGCTAGAAGACATTCCAACATTAAGTCCTTCGACTTGACTGTGACTCGAACCCACGCGGTGAGAGGCTAAGCAGTCAGAGGAGTTACAATCCGGCGACTCTACCACTATGCCACTTCTTTTGTAAAAAAAACATCTAACTTTTTGTCATTTTTAAAACATGACGAATTCTTGATATCATGAGAAAAACAAGGTAACAAATGGGGAAGATCCTGATTAGACAGCCATTACTGGAAGCTGGTTGATCAGCATCTACAGTATTTGCCCAAGTGCTGTCAATTCAAGCTAGCAGGTATCATCAGAAGCACTGTGTTGTCAAACAAGGTTAAGGACAATATGGCAGGCTAAAGCATATTTCTGACACAGGCAAGTGAATACCAGATCAGTGTGATCATAATACCAATTTTTATTAATTTATGTTTTATTTTGATAGTTTAATTTCCAACTTGTGTCGTGTAACAAAGTATTTACAAAATAAAGTAAGTTAAAGTTAATTTTCCAATGGTCAAATTACTAAAGACATAATATAGCATTTTTCCAATGTAACTTACTCATGATATCATAATAATACAGTTAGCTGTTAAATATTTTAAACTTACACAAGACAACAACTAGCATGTTTTAATAGACACACGAAACAAAACTAATTGCCGCAATCAGTAAAGCATTGGACTGCCATACAAGGTCCTTGGTTAGAATATCATTGGACTGACATACAAGGTCCTTGGTTCAAATATTATTGGACTGCCATACAAGGTCCTTGGTTAGAATATCATTGGACTGACATACAAGGTCCTTGGTTCGAATATTATTGGACTGCCATACAAGGTCCTTGGTTAGAATATCATTGGACTGACATACAAGGTCCTTGGTTCGAATATTATTGGACTGATATACAAGTCCTTCGTTCAAATCTTACTGAATTGATATACAGGTCCTTGGTTTGAATCTTACTGGACTGATACACAGGGTTCTTGGTTTCGAATCTTAATGTACTGACTATTTTTTGCCCTAACAACAGTATAAATTGTTTATTGGGTTTTTTGTTCCACTAACAGTATTTAGGTAATCCGGAGACGATGTCCACTTGAAGCAGATATAGTGCTGCCTTCACTGTGTATAACATACCATGAACACCTGGTATGATACCACACCCAGTCACATTATCTTGACACCGGGCCAACCAGTCATGAAACTACGCTTAAATTTGCTTGAGCATTAGCAAGGGAGCTATACCACTACCATTTTTAGCACTTTGGTATGTCGTGGCCTAGAATCACACCCAGCGCCTCCCGTACCTGCAGTCGACGCTTTGTCGATTGCGCTGATAGGTCCAGTCAATATAAATTATGTTTCCATGAAAAGATCTCATGAAATGCTGTCCATTGACATCCTACGTATAAGGAAAAAGTGGAGTGTTTCACCCAACTTGTCATTACAAACATGTATTTCCTATCTGTCTAAGTTGCACAGTTAGCAATATTTGAACTAAGAAAACATGACCACTTACTTTGAGGTCATGTTATAGCTCCACATGGGTAATCTGCTCTGACATCGATATCTTTCCTGGCAGTTATCCCTATTGTGTCTATTTACATATTTTGAAACAATGAACACTTTAAGCGAAGTACTGTCTAACAAGGTTAAGTTCAAAATCATCTTTATTTATACTCAAGCGCGAGTTTATGCCAAAATTCCCCAAAATATGGTTTATTATTAATTTATTGCTCTGATTGCTTAGCGCCTCACCTTTTGGGTTCATGGCCCTGTCACGGCCAAGAACCTTATCCAGGAAGACCTTCCAACCAGGATTTTTCGTTGATCTTGTCTTTTTTTTGTCATCTTCCTTGAAAATAAATAAAAGAATAACTTAACAAACTATGTTGGTGTTCAAATTTTATGACTAATGAATACATACACTATGTCATTTGTTAAGAGCAAAACAATAATACATGTGTGTACTGTGGGTATGCTGAAAGTTTCAATCATATGGCTATAAGTGGTTTAAAATTGCTCGTAAGTCTTAACTATCTTTTGTAAAAATGTGCTGAAAATCAAAGCATTAATTTATGTGAATGCCGGAATAGTTAATGATTCTAAGTACGCAGGTATTTCGAAGTCTAGACCCATGTTGAGCAGACGTGTTTCTGGTGTTATTCTTTTTATCAGCTGTTAAAAGAATCGACTGATAATGAAACAAACAGAAGCCATTTTATCACAAAAAATGTTCACTGTGCCCATCTTTACCCTTAACCTACTGCCTGCAATAATTACCCAACTCTTTCTCTGGGCTCATAACGGAATGCAAAAGTAACCCGAAAATTATTTTTTTGCTAGAAACTTGACACACAAAGTATGAACAGTACAGATCTTGATCAATCAGCTCCCATGGGAATATTGATAATCTGAACCCACATTTTTAGCCTTCTCATTATTGATTTGTGCTACCGGTTCATATAAGCAAGTTAAAGAGTTGTTTTTTTCTTCTGACAAAAAATATCTAAGAAATATTTAACACCTAGATCGGACAATTTAACAGGAGAATTCCTTTGCTAATGGAACGTTTAATTCCAAATTAATGGGTCTGCATCAACCTGTACAATGAAATAATTATTCTGGAGCCTGCATTAATGGCGTGCCTAGACAACTATTGTTCCTCACATAAATAAGGGTTCATAAGTTCTTAAACTTTATTTTATGATAAAAATCCACATTAATTTTTCATTCTTTGCGCTACAGATATTTACATTGTTTCAATTTCAAAGCCAATACAAGGCAGTAAAACTAATAACAAGAATTAGTGAAAACTGCTCTTAACATTCACTGCATGAATTCATCTAACAGATAATTATATGTTTTAAATAATTAAACCAACTTACTTAAGCAAATAGTATTATAACTGGTACCAACAAAAACTCCAAAATTGATGCTTACGTTACTGTTAATGTTGATAACAAAATGTATAAAATGTGTTGAAATTGTTCAAAGACAGGTCCGATGTTTACAAAAAAGCTTTATATATATGAACAACATGAAATTATTTTCATTTCTTATTATAGTTATTTCTCTACCTAATTTTTATTAGTTTTATTGGGATTGCAAAATTAATAAACTTGTTACCAGTCAACATGATTGATAATATGTACATGTATCTATTCTAAAACTGATGAATTATCCTTACGAAATAAAAAAAACAACAACAATATAATGCTGTTTTAGCTCAATCACACACTTTAAGTAATATAGATTTTTTCAAAAGAAGGGTTGCCCATGGCATAGTGGTAGTTGTCGATTTGTAACTCCTCTGACTGCTTAGCTTCTCACTGCATGGGTTCGAGTCCCATTCAGAGTGAAGAACTTTATGTGAGAAGGTCTTCCAGGAGACTTGCGGTGGTTCTACCCAGACATTAATCTGGGGTCTTCCTCCGCAAAAAAGCTGGATGGTGCTATAATGATCATTAATGGTTGCTGCTATGTATTTCAAAAACAAAAAAAACTTCTTCATGAGACTGACATGTTACTGGCAACAAGAGATTAAACTTTGCTAGGTGATTAGTGTTGAGGATAAATCTGGGTATATTAAGATATACAATACTACAGGAGGATTGTGATTCTTTGGATTGCAATTTAACAATGCATAGGTTATAAAGAATAAAAGCACTGGCCTGTCATGCTTCCTAAATAGTCGTATGTAAAAATATTATGATTGGTCCAATCTCAATGATGCAGTGGAATATTACACTCTATCTGACGACAATCACAGTTACATACTTAGGTTAGGTCGCAGGTGTACAATTACAGATGAGTGTCAGGGTTATTCTACAATGCAGCTTGAAACAAAAACTACTCTCAACCTTTTTTGGCAACGATTGACACTTCGATGAAAATTGCTTCAAACAACAAGCATGCCCTTTCACAGGTTAGGGTTGTCTTGATATTAAAGGTGGTATCCGACTGCTTGGACCAGACATATTTTCATTAAACATCTTAATAAACGATTGTTACCTGAACAGATCTCGTAAAATGCCTGTTAATTGATGTCACACACCTGTCTGAAAAGTGTACAGTAACACCACATTCGTTATTACAAACATTTATTTCCTATTTGAGCCACACTGCACAGTTAGCTATTTTTAAACTAAGACAATCATGTGACCACTTATGTTTTAGCAGTGATGTCAAGTCTATTTTTAGCAGAAATCCCAATAGTACTTATTTATAGAACATTGAATTTATTTAGAATTTATTGAAAAGAATAAATATTTTAAGTGTTCATTTACAAGTTTTAAAATTCTGAGATACTGCTGAAAATCTGTAGAAAACTGTTGAAAAGTATGATGTTTTTCTACTGGAAATATGTACAAATACACCAAACAGAGGTCAGATATTGTTGCATATACCAGATATAGGCAAACTGTCGGATACCACCTTTACGTAAATGGTTGACATAAGTCAAGTAAAATTATGCTGCAGATTCATCTCCGACATCAGAAATTTACCATAATACAAAATTAGGCTTAAGATTTATTCACTTTAACATCTGTTGTTTTGCACATAAATCCATTCTCAATGAATAAAAAATAGCACAATTAGTAAATTACAACAATAAAATAATAATTCACTTCACCAAAACAGACAATACATTTACATGTATACACCACTGCCTGTCATGTTCATATAAGATTTTGAGGATTTTATTATGATACAAATAATTTGTCCTGTCCGATAGATTCCTAAGCATTGTGACAAGACTTTCAAACATATATTTCTGGAAGTTGATCATAAAGGAATTGTATTTGCAGGTATTTTTGGCAATACTGTGCAGCGACATTTCTATCATGATAGCATAGGGGCACTTATGAGGTGGCCAGGGACTGAACCCGACCTGTCCCTTATACTGACACCAACGAGTCAGGCATAATGCTGTCCCCTTAGCTCTGAGTGTTAGACAGGAAGCCACCACTACCAACTTTAAAATCTTTGGTTTGACCAGGCCGGGGTTTGAACCCACAACCTCCCAATCCGCAAGCCAGCGCTCTACCGCCTGAGCTATTGCGGCCGGTTGATCATACAGAACAATGGTAGAACAGTCTGTACAACAATTTTGTTACCTTTCTGATTAACCAATAGACTGAGCAGTCAGCATTGTTACGTTTGTTGAAACTTTGGCACAAAAATGCTTATCATTGATAATGGATAGTAAATTAAATTATCTCCACAATTTATTTGTTGATATTGCTCATGAATAAATGCTTTGCGTTTAAGAATGCTATTGTTAGGCAAATCAAAAGCAACAGATTTTAAATCTATTTTCAAAATAAGATGCCATAAATTAATTCAAAAATTTAAAAAACAACAGATGTATTCAAATAAATGTTTATACATCAGTTATAAATCTTTGCCTGTTAAACACGCAGCTGTCTATTGAGGATCTGCACTATCTGGCATGATGCTTTTTGCAAATAATAACCAATGTAGGTTATTAAAATAATAAGTATTTTATGTATTTGTAATCTGGGTTTTCTGCATTTGACAAGGTCACATGGTGCAGAATATGATATGGTTTAAAGTAAATAAAGTATAAATTTGTAAAAACAAGTGTAGGAATATACTCCTTAATGTTAAAATAAAGTGAATAATTGAAAAGAATGTAGGATAATAAACACATTAAATTTTTATAACTTATTAAGAATACCAATCTCGTTTAGGAAATGATCAAATTTATAATTGGACACAGTCCTTAAACTGTTTGTTTATGTTATTAAAATTAAAATACTTAGACCAAATATGGTTTGTCAATACAATGTAATTAAACATGGTTTAGGTAGTGGTTTCTCGCAAGGAACACATTCAGATTGAACTGCTCTTAGTTACAGATATGAATGAGTTAGTCTAGTAAGTCCGATGCGACAGTGCATAGAGATAAGTCTTCCCGTCTGTTTTCTCTACAAATAGAGATATATGTACCAATCTCTGGTTTAATAAGGTGTAATTTGTTGTAAACAGGATTGTCCCAGCTTGTTTGCCATTTAGTTAAAATAAACTGGTAAAACAGTGGTTTTTAGCAGTATTAGTGTTAACAGTAGTAATAAATCTGGCTTGCTAGACTCTAAGCTTAATGTAAGTGTCCTTATGTCCTAGCCCCACTTGCAGAAAGCAATCCTCAGCTAAAACTCCTCTCAAACTCAAAGTTTGATTCCAAAACACTTCTTATAGGGACAAAATGGGATTGGGATTAGCCGGCATTTTTGCCGATAATGCGCAGCGACATTTCTATCATAATAGCACAGGGGCACTTATGAGGTGCCCAGGGACTGAACCCGGCCAGTCAATTATACTGACACCGACGAGTCAGGCGTAATGCTGTCTGCTTAGCCCCTAGCGTTAGGAGGGAAGCCACTACTTCCAACTTTAAAGTCTTTGGTTTGACCCGGCTGGGGTTCGAACCCACGACCTCCCGATCCGCAAGCCGACGTTCTACCACCTGAGCTATTGCGGTTGGTGGGACAAAATGTTACGATATATACTCATTATGCACCATAAACCCAGCATGGTCAACTTGTACAAGATACCGTACAGGCACCTGTGACACAGCCGTCAATTGGTCACTGCTCGGAATGCTAAGCTACTCACCGTGTGGATTCGAGTCACGTTCGCTACGAAATCCTTAATGTGGGAATGTCTTCCAGCTGACCTGAGGTTGTGGCAGTTGTTCTACCCAGACATTTGTATTGGATCTTCCTCAACCACAAGAGCTGAACATTGCTATAATGATTATAATTGCTGTGATGTATTTCTTAAAACAAAACAAACAAAAAACAAGGTACCATCATACTTTACTTAGTTTTTAAGGAGACTATAGAAGTAATTATTGACCAGTAAAAAACTGAAGCTTAAACAAAGTCTCAACAAAGAATGATATCTTCAAAGTGGGTAAGGGTTAATATAATATTATTTTTCTCCAAATGTCATTGTTTTATACAGTCATCCTTAATATTTTATCTCAGACCAATAAACTACAAGGAAAAAATATGCACTGTCCCTCAATTCAACCCCAAACTTCAAAAGCACACTGATAACAAAAACATATAAATTGGAATAATTACTGTGGAACATTTTCCGCCACTTATTAAACTGTCCTGGAATGTAATTAGCCTTAATGATGATTTACGTTTCATTTCATCTGCAGCAATTTGTGTGGAATAGCCTCATTAAAAAGCTGTTGTTTCTCTATAAAAAAAAAAGTAGTCTTAGGCAAATATGAAAAAGCAAACCAATGTACTGGTACTTAATTGATGATTGGCTTCTTGTTTTTTTTGAAAGACTTTTGAATTGCAATAGATCCTACATTATTGTGTTCTCTTGTGATTTTTCTACATATCACATATACATAATAATTGGTGCTGCTCTTGAGAGCAGTGCCTTTTACGGAATGCATTTTTTTTATGGGGATGATAGTGTAGCCGTCAATAACGCGATATGTATTATTGTTAGGTGTTCTGTGAGTCACTTTATCAGAGAAAAGAACCCAGTGTTCTGTAACAATAAAATGTATCTTGCAATAATAAAAAGTAGTAAGAATTAATAGGAATTCGCAAAATAAATAGTGTAGATAATAAGTCTTGTTTAACAAAAGAAACGAAGTATATCAAAGTTAGCAATGCAGCTTGTAACTGCAGATGTAGCAGAGACCAAGGAAAACAAACAAAGTAGCATTATCGCTGCAGATAGTCTACTTTCCATCAGAGTTATGGTTTGTTACTGTCAAATGTTTATGTAATTAATCAACAGTGTAAGAGTGTGTTTAGTTCCCAGGACAGTCATATTCTTGTTTAAAGTGTACGCTCTCTACGGCGCCCTGAATGTCTCCCATCCTAGCTCTTTCTAGTTTAATACTGGCAGATGATTGGGCAAAAAGGGAGGTCAAGCTCTTAACGTCATGAACAAAGCTAACCTGTGTCCAAGGATGGTGTTATTAAAAAATAACATCATAAAATACAAGCGTAACAAAATAAACTAGCAAAGTAGACATTTTTTTTCTTTATTTTGCATGAAAGTTATCAAGACATCAGGTTTTAAAAGATCACATGGTTATACATAAAAAATTGTATGAATTTAAATGGTTAACAATGTAAAAGGGGTGAGTTTAAATGAATCAAAGTTGTACACCTATACTGGTATTCAAATATACGCCTTGGATATGTCACATCCATGCTTTCTTTTAGTCATAATGGTAGTAACCAGCTATAAATGCTGGAAGACACCAGACAAGACAGACTGGGCACTTGGTACAAACAGTGGAGCATTGCAGCAATTGGAACTCCTCGGGTAATTTCGTCATCGGGACAATCATCCCTAGGATATATCTGGTGCAACGATACCTTACAGAAACCGAGATCGTATGTTCGCCGGAAGTCGGAAGAATATGCCTAAAATGTAGTTTGCACAAAACATAAACTATTGCCTCGTTTGACAGCTGTTATGTTTGCTGCGCTGGGTAAATTAAACTTGGATAATTTAAATTTGAAGCAGCCACAAATTGAAGTTTTACAGGCATCTTACTGTAGTGAGCTGTCATCCAAGGTGCCATCTTTGTTTTAGGGTCTGTTACAAAAGAAGTACCATTTAGAGAAATGGCCGAGGTGATCCGACTACCTACATACATCCGAGAGATGATTCGTGAATTATCCGAGGTGTTCCAATTGCAGGTAATATGAAAGACCTCCTTTATATGAATAATCTCACACTGACTGGAATGTCAATATAACTTGACATATTGGAGTATTCTTGAGTAAAACATTCAAAGTCTTTACCTTGAATGTCTTCAGCCACTCAGAAGTTTCAGATGGGGTTTTCAGCTGACCTGCCATATACTGGTGGTTTTACCTAAAGATTTATTTGTGGTCATACTCCACAAATAATTGTAACAAAAATTTAATTCATTTAGACATACACCTGCAAACTTGGGTAAAACGATATTCTTGTGCAATATTTGCATTTTGCCCCACTGGCAGTCTATTCTAAGAATGCAGTACCATAGTAAATGCCATATGTTTTGTTTTTGACATACATTGCAGAGACCATTTATGATCATTATACAATGTTCAGCTTTTTTGGAGGAGGAAGACCCCAGACACGTGTCTGGGTAGAACCACCGGCGCACCGGAAGTAAGCTGGAAGACCTTCTCACATTAAGTCCGTCACCCCAATTGGGACTCAAACCCATGCAGTGAGAGGCTAAGCAGTCAGAGGAATTACAAATCTGTGACTCTACCACTACATGTATGCCATGGCCGCCCACTAAATGCCATATAAAATGATATATAAATAAATGTCATATCAGATGCAAAAAATAATACACTTTATTATGGTAATTTTAATCTTGTTTGGTCAGTTCATCAGAAATCCAACAATCTTTCAGATATCCTTAAATGTTGTCCACATGAAGCAGGTATATTGCTGCTTTACTATGCATAGCATGCCCTGAACACCTAGCATAATACCCCACCTTGTCACATCATCCTGACATTAGGTGTGGATCTTGCTTTATACTCACTTAGTAATTGCATAAAAAAAATTTTCTTAAACAAATTCATAATGTTACAACACAAAATTAAACTCAGGGCCTCTCGTACCTGCAACCAACATTTTTTTTTTTCTATATGCATAATTCTGTTAACAAATTCTCCAATGCCATTGAAGGATTAGATATTTAAGTGTAAGAAAATAACTACAAGGCTATCCATTAATTTGTAACAGGGCATATTATGACTATATTATAGGGGTTTTGTCTGTTTTTGTTTTGATAACAACATTTGCATAGGTTATCTATGGTATTTGGTGACTTTAATTAAGTTTTTATGCTAACTTCTCAATAACCAAGTACGTTCTGGATTGATAAAGCAGAGCATGGTTGCCATGGGGTCTAAAACTTGATAAAATATGCCCCGATTATTCAAAATTGCATAGAAACAAACATAAATATCAGAACTAAGTGCATTCACAATAAGTTTTAAGCAAATTAAGTTGTATTTTACAACCCTACCAGACAAATAAATAATACTTGATTCGAGACTGTCAAACTTTCTCAAATAAATTGCCCAATAGAAGAAACTAAGATTACATGTTTCTGAAATTGTTTAAAACAACTCCAGTTCAAGACGAAGACTATAAACATAGTATGTTTGGTTCACATAGCATTATGTCTCAATTTGGGCAGAAATTACTGGGTAAAATTATTTCGTACACACACATGAGAAAAATAGACACATCTTACATAAATACAAAATATAATGAAACAGACATAAAAACTAAGAAGCTAAAACTGAAAGCAGCATGCAAGCTCACAGAAAAAAGACATTAATGCTTAAAAGTCCTGTCTGATAAGTCTGTTGTTTTTAAAAAAAAAATCACTTTCATGGCGTAAGTCATTTTTTATTCATAGTCTCTGATTGAGCATATAAATTTTAGTTTCCGAGGTAAACACAAGCAATCAATCAATCCCCAACGTCAGCTGTTTCCCAATTGGCAATGCTCAAAAGTCTGTTCTCTCCAATTTGAAAGTTAATATCTATGTGAATTTAAGAACAAATGCATTTACAAATCGACCAATCAAATTGCTTTAATTTGCTGTAAGTCTGCCGAATGCGTTTAAATCCATTGGAGAGTCATTCATCTTCATCTAGCGTTATTTTATGTTCCTCGGAGAAATGCTCCAAGATAGTTCCAGTATCATATATATCTATCTATATCTATATATACATTTTTTTTTTAACGTGCACTTTCCTATAAAGCTGAGAAGAATTTAAAATCATAAGCTTTTGACGGAAGGGATTCAAATCTGACACTTTGTCTTGATTATATTTTAGCTGTGTGATTTATATAGAATTGTCCAGTAAAGAAGTTTTAATTTCTTTTCTCTCAAGTTAAGATACATCACTTGGGAGACATGTTTGATTTACCTTGAACTTAATGAGTTAAATATGTCAAAGGTGAAACAATCATGTAGGAAATATGCTAAATAAAATGGTATATTAATTAATCTCAATTTAAAGACCAGTTTGATTAAATAATGTTTTAATTCCTGATGAAGGTGCTTACTGTTAGTCGTCTCACTGCGCCGGAATATTTTTATTTACTCTGTTTGACAGAAAAACCTTTAGCAAGTGCGAGGTTGGAGCGTTCCACAAATCAGGTTTACATTTGTAATCACCCCAGGCGGTCCTTTTGCCAACTGACCATTCCAAGGTAATAACTACAGGTTTCTCTTTTTGTGTGTTCTGTCTTATCTCTGTGTTTTTGTCAAATTTACATTCACCTGGTTTGCCTTTGTCTAGAGGTACATGTAGTTTAGATTTAAATATCTGTGGAAATTTTGATAGGACCTTTTCTTATTTACCTACTTATTTTGTGGGAACTTTTATGGGGGGGTACATTGTAAGTCTTCCAGACGAGCTACTGTACACCCTAGACATTTGCTTGGATTTTCCTACACCAATAATATCTTAATGTCGCTAATTTGACCATGATTATGTTGTTGTCATGTAGTTAAAAAAACAAAAACTAACGACATATGTTGACATTAATTCATCAGTCAAGAGAATAATGTGTCCTTTTTAAAGTTGATATTCTGCAGTTTGGACCAATTTTTTTTTCTTAAATACCCAAATAAGTCATTGTTTCTTGAAAAGTTCCTGCAAAAAGCTCTTAAATGCCCTAGATGTGTGAACAATCAAACATAAACCTCCACTCGTCATTGCAAACAGGTATTTCCTATCTGAGCCACGCTGCAGAGATAGCTTTTTTTAAACTAAGAAAACCACGCATCCACTTAGTTTTAGGAACATATTATGCTGTCATCCAGGGTAATCACTTTTGAAGTCATTATCTATATTAAGCGGTGAACACTATCACGCTTTCTATAGAATTGGAAAGAATGAACATTCAGAGGGTTTTTTTCCTTGATTATTTAACCGGCCGCAATAGCTCAGGTGTTAGAGCGTCGGCTTGCGGATTGGGGGGTCGTGTGTTCAAACTCTGGCAGGGTCAAACCAAAGACTTTAAAGTTGGTAGTAGTGGCTTCCCTCCTAAGGCTCGGGGCTAAGGGGACAGCATTACGCCTGACTCGTCGGTGTCAGTATAATGGACCCGCCGGGTTCAGTCCCTGGGCACCTCATAAGTGCCCCTGTACTATAATAATAGAAATGTCGCTGCACAGTATCGGCAAAAATGCCAGCTAATCCCATTATTACTGTCTTACAATATAGCTAGTGATTAATGTCATTTTTCTTTAGACTAAAGGATTACTTAATGCAGAAATAATGCCTGAAGCCCCAAAAAGCAGTGGTTAGATATTGTTACATGTAACTGATATAGGCAAACTGTTTTATACCACCTTTAGGGAGATATAGTGCTGTGTTCACTGTGGCAGCATCAGGACAATTACTGACATTATACCATCTCCTGACATTACATTTATTGGCTGATCTGTAGAGACAGTTTAATCATGCCCCAGAGGTCATGGGTCAACTCTGACAAACACTGAACTGTCAAATGAATAGAATGTGATTATGTCCATAATGGATACAGTTTTGTCAGTGATGTAACTTGTATTGCATTAGAAAGAGCACATATAGCATACTATGTGAACTCTCCCACTTTTGGACTAAGACTCCCATTTTTAAGATTCAAAATTATTTGAAAATGAGGGGTATTTTACCCATTTAAATCTCCCTACATAGCAGTAGATATCTTCCCTTTTTGTTTATATGGAAATAACAAATTGCCCACTTTGCAAGTAAAAATCTCTCAATTTGGCCTCAGAAAAAGTTCACATGTATGATATAGTATGATTGGATACTATGTTACAAACTCTGAAGTGTTCATTTTTTAACCTAGCAAAGACAATTAACCCTTTAGATCATGCATACGCCATTTTACGCCTATGTAAAGCATTCACAATTATTCCTTTTATCTTCAGCTGCATCAACACAAGTAAGGGTTTATTTGTAGACTTGTTAAATCTAGATTATTTAATTTTTTGCCAAAAATCCATGTGTTTTAAGATATTTTAAACTGTTTTAAAAAAAATCAACAAAATCAGTGAAGTTTTAAAACCTTACATTTACCATGAATGTAAAGGTTAATCCTTTCATTCATGGATATGCCATTTTATGCCTTTTACAAATCACACACAATTATCACTCTAAAGCAGAATCTGAACAACTTAGGATTTATTTTTAGACTAGTTTAGCCTAGTATCTACAATTATATGCTGAATGTACATGCATCCAAATAAATCTATTTCAACGAAAATCATAAAAAAATTGACAGAATTACATATGTACTAAGAATTAAAGGGTTAACTGAACAATCATTTTTATCCAGAGCATAAAAAGCTGCCACATGCACATGATTCAGACTTTTTAAT
The DNA here is from genome assembly GCA_007844125.1 of Sinonovacula constricta. Taxonomy (NCBI): domain Eukaryota; kingdom Metazoa; phylum Mollusca; class Bivalvia; order Cardiida; family Solecurtidae; genus Sinonovacula; species Sinonovacula constricta. The sequence goes on from CM017565.1 coordinate 48,656,442, forward strand.
TTGTCGGCTTCCAAAAAATAGTTAAAATTTGAGGTGTGGCTGCCAATTAGTCATTTATGCACTGGGCCAAGCTGAGCGCAAGATGGAGGTGCATTATTAGTTCTGCATGTTATTTCATGCCAAGCATGCATAAGATGTTATAACTCATACAATATTTGTAGCTCTTGGCTAAACAACTACATTTATTATGCAAAGGTATCAAAGACATATTGATAAAACAAATGATGCAGTTTATTAGATGGCTCCCAACAGGAGATAGCCGTTCTCGATCTACACTATTTATTTTTACCTTCACCTGATCAATGTGTGCTTCGCAGGCTAAGCGCAAAGGAAGAACACCAACACACCAAATATGGCTACAACAGCTTATTAAAAAGAATATTACATTGTGTTTATTATTGCAAAGTTCAATCATTGAAAATGAAATGTAAAATATTAATTTCATTACAGTTATTTTTTTTCCCCAAATACACCCAAAGAAGCCAAACATAACATGCAAACCAGACAAAGCCATCACATCACCTTTTAAGTTACAAAGACAACAAAAACAAGTCTTAAGTCTTGCTTAAGTCTTTCTTCATCATTATTTTCCATTATGTCTCAATTCTTTTAGATAAAACTTTCATGCGCCTTCAAGGTATCTTTGTAAAATTTGTTGACAAAGGAATCAAAGGTGCTGACATCATTACTTCAAAGGGTAACAGGTTTTTGAGTTAAATAAACATCGCCTTGCATTTATTGGTTTTTTAATCCAATATAAAAAAAAATTCCATGGGAACAATTACAATGACTGTGTGACATGGTCATTCACAATCAAGTTGATTAATTGAAGCACGGTCACTTGCACAAGATTTCTCCATTAAAGCACAAAAAATATTAATTAAGCATCAATCAAAAGTTCTGTTAGAAACTCAATTATTATTGGCCTGCTCTTTAATCAATCGTGCTTTACTTGGAAGATCTAATGATACGAATTAATGACACATCCAGTAATTTTTAAGCCTCGCAAGTCAGCGCAATTCATCACACGATAAGACAGCTTGATAATCTTTAAGCTTTGGCTAAATGCAAAGTGAGTAATATAGTATTCCTTGCTTCATTTTTAACCCTTTACTGCATGTATATGTCATTTTACACCTTTACAAACCTTTCACAGTCGTTAGTAGAATCTGTATCACTAAGGGTTTATGTGTAGACTGGTTCAGCCATAAATATATTTTTAAAAGTTTAACATACATTTATCAAAATCCTTTGATCTATTTTAAAGAAAAACAACAAAGTCAAGTGAATTTTCAAAATTATAGATGAACTATGAATAAAAGGGTTTAGTAACTCCTATATGTTGTCATGGCTACGGATCTGGAAACAAAAGGAGCAGTCCCTGATCTGACAGATCTCTCTACTGACCCAGTCTTGACCAATTTCTGCTGAACTGGGGCCATATAGATAGTTTCCATGTGATGTCATAGGCACTGATAAGACAGTTTCAAAATTATATTTTGATAGTTTAAAAGGTAAAAGAAATAAAACCAAAAAAGATACACTGTTCATGTTGTTTAAGGATGAGCCAATAATTTTATTTACTTCTGTGTATTTATTCTTTGTGCATTTATCAATTTTAAAAATATTTCATTCTGAAAATATAAATTACAAGTGCTTTCCAATGGTGTATAGCTTTTAATTTTTGGACCACAAATAAAGAAATTACAAGAAAATCTATACAATGCATCTGAAAATCCCTTGAAGTTGCCATCAAAGATGGCTGCTAAGATAAGGGATCTTCACTGATGTGGTAACTATCTATACATAAATAATCCTTACCCATTTTTTCTGATTTAAACTAGATAATTTCTAAAACTGGAAATATTTTCTTAGATATTAGAACATTTCTTAAATTTCATTAATAAAACCATTAAATCTAAGAAAATTCTTAGGATTTTTCTAAATTAAAGAAAACTTCTTAGTTAAAAGCCAATACAGGACATTCTGTGAGCTGAAAAATTACAGACTAAGGCAGAATCTTTCAATGCTTATTGTCTGGACCTACTTGCAAAATTTTAAATTACACAGTTATTTACTGTTTTTTTATTTAGTTATTTCCCCAAAATTTTAAACAAAAATAAATAATGACATTAAAAGCTTGAACAAAATGTCAAATGTCAGAAAAAAATATGATCATAACAACTTTGCGAAGGACTTATTATATCATTATGTCACGAATATTAATGTCACTAATGAATATTTAAAGCTTGATCAAGTGAGATCAACAATAGTCTAACAATTTTGCCATTAACTTTTTAGTATTTCATAAACGTTTTTCTTTGAAAAAAACATTATTTTAATAATAACTTGCTAGTAATGAATCTTTAAACATCTATGTACATGTATTTGTTTCGTCCTAATAAAGTGTGCAGTTATCACCGTAAAAGAAACAAATCAAAACTGGCCTATCTAGAGTCATACATAACAAAACCTTACAATCAAACACAACAGCAACAACACCTTCCTTCTCCCCCCCCCCCCCCCCCTTGAAATCCCCCCTCAACACCCCACCAAAAAAAATAAATAATAATAATAATTTCCCATAGGACAAAAACAACAAATAAACAACAACACAAAGCCATCAAACAATAATAAATAAAAATACAACAACAGCATTATAGAGAAAAAAAGAGACGGGGAAGAAAGGAAAGAATAAAATAAAGACATTACTTGGGACTACAAAGTAAATATATAAAAAAATGAGAAAAACAAATTAAAGTAAATCAGGACATCTAAGTAAAACATTTTCTTTTAATAATCAATACTATTCACTTGATAAATTAAAAAAAAAAAATCTGGTACAAAAACAAGCTGGGAGCCGAAAAAAGAGCTCTAAGCTTCTTGTAGACATTGAGCGTGGTTAAAACATCTACAAGACATGGATTGTTACGGTAATAAATAAACAAGATCACATGCTTTCCTACGAGCGATCAATAATGTTGCATGTCTGGTAACTACGTATATGTATATATCTATATATTTCCTACCTACTACTAAACCCTATTCCTGCTGTGCTTTGCAGCAGAAATTGGCGGCATCTATGGAACTGTTTTCTGGTGGGGGGAAATGCATTCAACCTTGTGGCAACCTGCAGAAAAATTGCGCACTACATGATGCTGGCGTAGAGACCAATGATAGACAAAGATAAGATGTCTGTGCTGGGTGTAAGACTCTCTAAATTGGAGTCAATGGGGGATTTATTGCTCTTCCCAGCACTCCAAGGGTGCCATTTCTTATAAAAGGATTGTGACAGGAACATGGAATCTTGAATGACAGATCGAATTCCATCGCTTCCACCATTTTGCACTGTTTACTTTTAATAAGTTGAAAAACAGACAAAAATAGAGAAAGCTTTATCCCAGTCTTGCCTATATGTGGATCACCCCGTCTCAACCTTAATTCCAAGTGGAAGAAGACTGCCATTATAAAATTGTTCTCTAGGGAAAAGTGACAAATAAAAATGAAAAAATAGTAATTGGAAAGCAAGAAAAACACTAAAAGGATTAAAATATATAAGTAAATCTTGCTTCTATATTCCCTGAGGCAAGAAGTACGTAACAGTCTTAACTTGTTTTTTCTACAAATAAAATGTGTATAAGAATATTAATTTTTAAATAAATCAGTTTTATTATATAACTGTATTAGAGTGTTTTATAAAATGGAAGTTTTTTAATCCACAGTTATATAACTTTATATTTGATTAAATCTTTATGAGATGAATTAAAACTACAACACAATGCCAGTAAAATGAAGATAATTTTTTTTGGAAATAAAATAAATAGTATACATACACACAAAGCATTGGAAATTAAATAAATAGTGTACATACACATAAAACATGCATTTATGTATGAACTTTCCTTGCAATTCACTAAATTATGAAATATATATAATAAGTTTTCTCATTATAAATATACAAATATATAATATACAAAAACGACTGGACCTGGTAGCGCAATCGGTAGAGCATCGGCACCAGGTTGGGTGTTCCCGTGTTCGATCCCGGGCTGCAACATACCAAAGTCTTTTAAAATGGTAGAGGTATAGCTTCCTTGCTAATGCTCAAGAAAATATAAGGGTAGTTCCAAGGCTGGTTGGCCCGATGTCAGGATAATATGTCTGGGTGTGGTATCATGACAAGTGTTCATGGCATGCTATACATAGTGAAGACAGCACTATATCAGCTTCAAGTGGACACTGTCTCCAGATAACTGAAATACAGTTGATGGGACGATAAACCCAATAAACAAAAAAGCAAAAATTGCAGTTCACAAAAATTATGAAATATATATAATAGTTTGCTTATTACAGACATACAATATCATGGAAACTTGAGAAGTTAAGTTTCTATTTATTGCTTGCACATACCAACCAAACAAAACAAAAAAGGATGATTTGCTGTTTAAAATAGCATCAGAGTAGAACAAAGAATGAAATGAGAAAGAACAATATCAGGAAAAAAGTGAAATAGAAAGTGCTGAACAATTTCGGAATGTAATGAAAATGTTAGAAGAAATAAAGATGAGAAAGAAGAGTAGAATTAGAAATTGAGAGAAAACGTGTACATGATGAAAAGACAGACAAGAAGAAAAAAAAACATATTTTGTCTTTTGGTACAGTTTATCAACACAAATATGACGGTTATATTGACTCTGTCCAAAAATGTATTGCAGGAGGAAGAGCCCTAACAAAATGTCTGGGTAGAACCACAAATGCACCGCAAATAAAAAATAAAAATCATGGATGAGAATTGGAAATGAAATGTATGAGGGCCATAATATTGCTGATCTGAGTACTATAGACATTAAGTAATAAACTTTAAGCAGACCAGAATAATAAAAACAATCTTATTAATAATGAGGACAACAAGAATCATTTGGACAAGCAGGTTCAATATGATCCAGGAAATTTGCTCTGACAGGAAGATTTTCAAAGTTTTACTACATGTATAAATGTCGAAAACAGCATTGTCCCTGGTGGCCATGTTTTTTTTTTATGTAAGAACTTTCTTTAAACAGTCTTGTGAGGAGGGCCACCCAAGAAACATGAAATCCCACATTTCAAATCTTTAGCTCTTCCAGTTTCTGTTAAGAAGTTTGTCAAAAGTTTACTATAAAGCCAAATATGGCAGAAAAAAAGGCCACACCCATGGCAGCCATGTTTTTTGAAAGATCAAAATCTGCTGAACAATCATGAACGGGCCAGGCCAAGATGCATACTAAATATTTTGTCTCTAATTCTTGGAAAAAACTCTCTAAGACACACATATACCAAGTGTCAAGGCTCTAGCTATTGTAGCTTCTGACAACAAGATTTTCAAAGCTTTACTTAAAGGCCCCGTAGGAAGAAGGACATATTAAGCTACAAAGGAGAAGAAAAAGTAGGAAATTACAATAAGAAATATATCCATTTTAAACCAAAGTAAACTCAATCTGTTTATCCCTAAGTAATCTCAATATGTTTATTCATAAGCAATCTCAATATGTTTATCCCTAAGTAATCTCAATATCTTTATTCATAAGCAATCTCAATATGTTTATTCCTAAGTAATCTCAATATGTTTTTTCCATATTCAATCTCAATATATTTATCCCTAAGTAATCTCAATATGTTTATTCATAAGCAATCTCAATATGTTTATCCCTAAGTAATCTTAATATGTTTATCCCTAAGTAATCTCAATATGTTTATTCATAAGCAATCTCAATATGTTTATCCCTAAGTAATCTTAATATGTTTATTCCTAAGTAATGTCAATATGTTTATTCATAAGCAATCTTAATATGTTTATCCCTTAGTAATCTCCATATGTCTATTCATAAGCAATCTCAATATGTTTATCTCTAAGTCACCTAAATATGTTAATTCATAACTTCATAAGCAATCTCAATATGTTTATCCCTAAGTAATCCCAATGTTTTTTCCATAAGCAATCTAATTATGTCTATTCCTAAGTAATCTCAATATGTTTATCCATATGCAATCTCAATATATTTATCCATAAGTAATATTAATATGTTCATCCGTAAATAAAGTAAATATGTTTATCCATAAGTAATAGCAATATAAATGTTTATCCATAAGTAATCTCAATATGTTTATCCATAAATAATCTGAATATGTTTATCCATAAGTAAGGTCAATATGTTTATCCATAAATAATCTCAATGTTTATCTATAAGAAATCTCAATATGTTTATCCCTAAGCAATCTCAAACAAAATAGTGTCCTCGCTCGTTGTACATGTAATTCAAGACAACAATAAAATCTTTATTATGAAAGCTAAAAGCAGGAGGGTGTTGCTTGTTTATGCCATCAAGATTTTAATTGCTTTCAGGGCTAGCTCTGACAAATATCAGAGAGCTCCGCCTGTGAAAGGTTCAAGACCCATTCCAGAGGGGCCCTAATTAAATTCACAAACAGACTCAAAATTGTTCTCCCCGCTTATCAAAATTCCACCACCTCATATCAATTTTGAACTTTTCAGAAGATTTTAATGCTCGAGACTGCCATTCACTGGTAAGTGACAGGCAAAAAATCTTTAGTAATTGAGTTAGATATTTAAATTTAAGAATGTCTAAGGTTTTATTATTAACTTATATACTCAGTTTTGAAAATATAATTTGGAATTTACATCAGGATATGACATAGAGTTTATGTAAAAAAAAATCTCCCTTTATCATGTTAATTTATAATCTTAAAATAGGCCCTTATCAAAATTCAATATTTCATCTTTCTCTGAACTATTATATCAGATTTATATGACAAAGTTTGACCAGTGTTTTGTTCTTAGTCATAAAACTTCATTTAAATGAGAATTTTCTCTATCTAATATAGAAAGCCTTTTTTTGAAATATAATAATTTAACATATTAAATGTATTTCATACTTCAAATAAAAATATTGCAGTTTATAAGTCTAGTTTTTGGTTAAAGATATAAACATCAAACCTATACATTTTTGTATTTTATTTACAATGTACTTTATTTAAGCACCATTGTCCACCTATAAAGTAAACATTTACATACTTATGGTGTCGTCCACCACAATGTTCTAGTTAAGTCTGATGATAATCATCACTTTATAGGATTGGATGGGATTTGCGGGCATTTTTGGCGATACTGTGCAGCGACATTTCTATCATTATAGCACAGGGGCACTTATGAGGTGCCCAGGGACTGAACCCGGCCAGTCCATTATACTGACACCGACAAGTCAGGCGTAATGCTGTCCCCTTAGCCCCGAGCATTAGGAAGGAAGCCACTACTACCAACTTTAAAGTCTTTGGTTTGACCTGGCCGGAGTTCGAACCCGCGATATCCCGAACTGCAAGCCGATGCTCTTCCACCTAAGCTATTCCGGCCGGTCATCACTTTATGAATAGTGCTTCCTTCACAGTGACACAGGCCGCCAAAGTCAGTAACATGGATGGTTCCATAACAGTGCTTAGATTGTTTAAGTATATCTCAAATCTTAAACCTGATACTCTTAAGACTTAGCTAAGTTATGCAAGTAAATGTTTTGTCGACAGTTTGGACCTAAAATTATTTCATTAAACACCTAAACGGCATCTCACAAAATGCTTTTATTGATGTCCTACACATGTCTAAAAAGTTAACCATAATGCCACAATCGTCATTACAAACATGTTTTTCCTATCTAAGCCACGCTGCACAGTTAGCTCTTTTTAAACTAAAACAACAGCGTGACCACTTATGTTTTAACTCATTTACGCCATCTGCCGTGAAGTTGATGTTTATTTTTAGCTGGAATCACAATCGTTCTTATTTATAGATCTGAACAGAAAATGAAGTTTTAAGTGCTGATCAACGACTTTTACTGCCCCAAAATTGAGATACTGTTGAAAAATGTCAAAACTTAGACTAAAGTATGATGTTTTTCTACAGAAATTATGCACAAATACCCCAAACAGAGGTCAGATATTGTTACATATATTAGACACAGGCAAACTGTCCGTGTCAGGTACACATGTAACACTTTTAATAATTCAATCACTTTATATGTTATCTGTTGTTTTATTAAAGTTTCAAAATATTTGTATGGTTAAATCACTTTTGTATTATAAATTTTATAAATTTTTGTTGATGTCAATATTTATTTTATACATCTACAGTCGGAAGTCATATAAGTCGTGATTTATCTTAGAGAAGACTAACAATTTACATAAATTAGTCATGCTTATTTACAATTTTCATATTATAAAAATTAATTGGGTTTGGAGAAGACATAAAAGCTCTTTTTTAAAAAAAAATAAAAAATTTGAAAAAGCAACAGTAAAAAGCAACAGTAAAAAGCAACAACACCCATCAGTTGAACCAGTATGTTCTGGTCTAGTCTAGTCAGAAAATCTATATGTCTATTATTTTATAGTATCTTGAATCACAAAAACTGTGCCAAAACTGTTTCTAATATATCTGTAATCACGTTAACATCCAGGAATTATAATTTGGTAGGCCATTAAATGCTAAAATTAAAATTTCCAGACAACAACCTATTATTAAGAACAAGATTAAAACAGAAATGACAGCAATAATAAATTAGTAAAAAATAACTAAATGGATTATACAACGACAATTAATATTTACAAAGTATCTATTTCTTTACTTAATGGCTGCTATGGAAAGACATCTGTCGATAAAACATCACATTAACCGTAGGTGTGCTGGTTGCAGATATTTTTTAACGTGTAAATATTTTTCTTTCGCATGTTTTCATTAATCAAAAGTTGTAATCTTCAGAATCAAGACCTATTTTTGCTAACAGAAGTAGCTTATTAATATTGTCAATATGTCTGGGCTGAATGTGTAATTAATATTTGTCAGAATTTCTTCCCATATCACAATGATAAAGCTAGAAGGGAGATTACGACATTATTTAATTACATGGACGACTCCTGGTTCTCATTTGGAAAATGTGTTTGTAAATTAACTTGCCTTTTCGGCCCAGTCATAGATTTGGAAATGAGTAAATATTCATTTAAACAGTTGGATACTCTCGTGATACGATTATTACGAGGCATCTGCTTTAGCTCAACTGACAGAACCGTCCATAAATAATATAGCATATCTGAAATACGACTTTGCGTCATTCCCTTATCAAAATTAACCCAATTAGAACTAAAAGGTTTCCGCAATTTAAGACATTTTAAGATGGCCGATTAAAATGTAAACTCCCTTCTTAATCAGGTTTTATTTTTTTGTTTCTCTGATAGCCACATACAGCATTACATTCCACAGGGCGTTAATTTCATCAACGTCTAGCACTGGGCTACAGAAAAATTAAAAACACATATATCATTTTTTAGTCTGCATGGCTTTCCCATTTCATCCACTCCGTCACTGAAGAAACCTTGTTGCTTGAAATTCTATTAATTGAATTAAAATCTGAAAGAGGTAGATATACACAGAAAAACTTTTTAAAGGCACTGCAAGATTCGAGCACAAAGCAAAATGCACTTTTCCACACAAAGTTCTAAGCACCATAATAAAATTTATTGATAAACAAATTTACTTGCGAATAGAATATAAGAGTAACGAGACTATAATTTGCATACTTTATAACACTGAAGATGCAGACATTCTTGTAAGATTAAGAAGATGATACTCCTTAGCTGTAATAAAACTTAAGTTGTTAACATTTATTTTAATTTCTTCTTTGTTATCCTTTTATGAAGTCCTTAAATAGTAACAACCAAAGATAAACAGAAGAAACTGTTTTTCAAAACACACACCAAAGGAATGTGTTGTAAGAGTTGTTCTGTCTTAGCTCTGGGCCTTTTAGGGACGAATTGATCATGGCTTGGAAAGAAAGTGTAGATCTAAATCAGCTTTAACAAGTTATATGATAAAAAAAATCTGCCTTTATTCTTAAATTCTATCCAACCTGGTAGTGCCATTGGCAGAGCATTGAATCTGGCTATGTGAGGCCCCAGGTTGAAGCCACAGCCGAGACATATATGAGTTTTTTTTAAATCATAGTTGTAGCTCAAGCAAATAATATAAGAGTACATATGTAGTTCGTCAATTGATCGGCTTGGTGCCAGGATAATGTAACTAAGTATTGCATTGCTTTGCACAGTGAAGGCATCAGAAATACATGTACATGTATCAGATTAATGTGTAGACAAGTAAACTAAAGCATTGTTGATGGGACGATTAACCCATCAATCAAACAATTCTAAAAGTCTCTTGGACAAAAAAAATAAATCCAAATTATATTTTTTGTTATGAATCATCATGGATTATGAAACCTACAGAACTTTTATTGTTTCGATTTTGTTATTATGGCAAATTGCTTAAACAAGGAAATTCTGTAGACTTATAACCAGATATGTAGATACACAAAGCAGACCTATTAAGCTGATATATTTTCTTTGTACCATCCATCACCACTGCAATAAAAGGCTATTATCTAAACCAATCCATGTAAATGCTATTATGGGCTTAAGGACAATCAAGTTTAAAGTTAGGAAAAAATGTATTAGGGCAAATGTAGTTCCAGCAAACTAACATGATCTTATTAAAGGGAGAATACTAAAAAAAATGGACTAAAAACATTCAAGTTACATTTATCTTTAAATGCATTTGTATACATTTTATCAAAATAAGTACATTGGCAATGTGAAACTTTTACTGGTAGAGGAGAAGACTGCATGCCCCACCACCACATGGATATGACAAACTATTTCTGGCAGAGAGGAAGGCCTCAAGGGATGACCATGTGCAATATTCCTGGTAAAGGGGAGGACTCCTCCACCTGGTTTCCCAAAGGATGAAAAACTATTACTGGTAGAGAGGAAGGCCTCAAGGGAAGACCTTGTGCAATATTCTTGGTAAAGGGGAGGACTCCTCCACCTGGTTCCCCAAAGGATGAAAAACTATTACTGGTAGAGAGGAAGGCCTCAAGGGATGACCATGTGCAATATTCCTGGTAAAGGGGAGGACTCCTCCACCTGGTTCCCCAAAGGATGAAAAACTATTACTGGTAGAGAGGAAGGCCTCAAGGGAAGACCTTGTGCAATATTCTTGGTAAAGGGGAAGACTCCTCCACCTGGTTCACCAAAGGATGAAAAACTTTTACTGGTAGAGAGGAAGGCCTCAAGGGAAGACCATGTGCAATATTCCTGGTAAAGGGGAAGACTCCTCCACCTGGTTCACCAAAGGATGAAAAACTTTTACTGCTAGAGAGGAAGGCCTCAAGGGAAGACCTTGTGCAATATTCCTGGTAAAGGGGAAGACTCCTCCACCTGGTTTCCCAAAGGATGCCAAACTATTACTGGTAGAGAGGAAGAATGCCTGCCACCATCAGAAGATTCTGAACTAGTACTGATAGAGAGAAAGTCCCCGAACAAGGATGACTCTGACTAGCTTACACCTCCCCCCTCTCTTGCCCTCCACCTCCCCTGCATAATGCCAAAGTATTCCTTGTGGTGGTGCAGACTGTCCACCCCCCCCCCCCCCCCCACACACACCCCCCAACCAGGAGATGCCAAACTATTACTGGTAGAGGTAATGACTGTCTACATCCCAGGGGATGCCAAACTATTACTGGTAGAGGTAATGACTGTCTACATCCCAGGGGATGCCAAACTATTACTGGTAGAGATAATGACTGTCTACATCTCAGGGGATGCTAAACTATTAGTGGTAGAGGTAATGACTGTCTACATCCCAGGGGATGCCAAACTATTACTGGTAGAGGTAATGACTGTCTACATCCCAGGGGATGCCAAACTATTACTGGTAGAGATGAAGACAGTCCACATCCCAGGGGATACCAAACTATTACTGGTAGAGATGAAGACAGTCCACATCCCAGGGGATACCAAACTATTACTGGTAGAGGGGAAGACAGTCCACATCCCAGGGGATACCAAACTATTACTGGTAGAGATGAAGACAGTCCACATCCCAGGGGATACCAAACTATTACTGGTAGAGGGGAAGACAGTCCACATCCCAGGGGATGCCAAACTATTAGTGGTAGAGATGAAAACAGTCCACATCCCAGGGGATACCAAACTATTACTGGTAGAGGGGAAGACAGTCCACATCCCAGGGGATACCAAACTATTACAGGTAGAGGTGAAGACAGTCCACATCCCAGAGGATGCCAAACGATTACTGGTAGAGGTGAAGACCGTCTACATCCCAGGGGATGCCAAACTATTACTGTAGAGGGGAAGACAGTCCACATCCCAGGGGTTACCAAACTATTACTGGTAGAGGGGAAGACAGTCCACATCCCAGCGATGCCAAACTATTACTGGTAAAGGGGAAGACAGTCCATACTCCAGGGGATGCCAAAATATTACTGGTAGAAGTGAAGACCATCCACATCACTGGAGATATCAAACTATTACTGATAGAGGGGAAGACAGTCCACATCCCAGGGGATGCCAAACTATTACTGGTAGAAGTAAAGACCATCCATACCCCATGGGGGGGGGGAGGGGGGGCCCCAAACTATTTCTGGTAGAGGGGAAGACTGTCCACATCCCAGGGTATGATAAACTATTTCTGGTAGAGGTGAAGACACCCAGTCACACACACAGAGGATGCTATTATTGGTAGAGGGGATGACTACAACACCAACTACCCTTACTACCAGATGGTGACAAACTAAAGCTATTACTGCCAGATGGCAGAGAGGAAGACTGCCCCACACCCAAGCTGGAAGATTGAACCATGTACTATGACAAGTTGTATGAGTTAAATTTTAATGATTTAAGCTTGTTTTAAAAGTGATGAAGTCACCATGATTGAGTTTATATATCACTACATGTAAAATTATTGACAAAATATTGTAAGTAGAACATAATCAATAATGTGTTCTAAAGCTGATTTTGTCTAAAGAACCTTTACAATTGTGCATACATTGAAAACATTTTGGTCAAATGGTCAACTTTTTATGTAATTTTTTTTAAACTGATGACCTAAAAAATCCCAATAGTATGAATAGAAGATATAGCAGTCAATTGAAGCAAATTACTTTGAGGATATTCAGCATTTAGCATTTTAAGCATTTCAAAGCAGAGAAATTTGAATATAAAGCTGTCCAAAGACTTGAATGTAATTATAAATATTTAAAAAGCAAAAGTTTTTTATGCAAATACTTTTTGCAGATCGATGTTAGATTTAGAAGAAAACTTCTTTGATAAGAATCATATACACATTTTTTAAGTATGACTATAATTTTACCAATTCCATAAATATATACACACAAAGTTTATGAGTGTTAACAAGGTGCTGTTGTGAAACATTGTTTGATTAGGGATACAAAACCACATCAGAATCAATCAGGAGCCAGGGACAAAGTATGGTAATTAATGACGATTGTCTGAAAGATAAAAAGGACTACACGGCTCCTCTTTCCAACAAAACTGACATAAACGGCTTTGCCTTATTAGCATTTTAATAGCTTCTGCATATGTGAGATCGCATGCTTTAATCAAAACTGTAATTACACAATAAGAACACATTTACATCCAGTAAATCTACAGATATATCTTTTTCTATTGACAATCGTCTTTTTCTGGAGAATTTAAAGAACGGCAACGTCATTACCATCCTAGGATGCGATGACAAGAACGATAAATTATACCGACGCTTAGATTGCAGGAATTGAAATTGCGTACAGTCGTTGTTTAACTGTGTTTAAGGGGATTTTGACTGTTTGTCTTTGCCAAGAAACATATATAGAGATTGTATTTTGCCTTCTTAAGGTTACTATCTACAGGGAAATGCATTAATATAGAATTCTACACTGCTTTACAAAACAGTAAGAAACAGTTTGTAAACCTTTTTATTGCTGTATACTCTAATAAAAATATTCCCTGTTTGATCTTGTTGAGTTTCTTGCACTTGTACTACAATATTAAAAATATGTTAAAATCAGGTTATTTGTTCTTTTGAAATGTAAAAGATGTTTGCTATTTTATCCCTAAGTCTTCAAATCGAAAATTGATCAGGCTTGGGCAAATAGTTAAGATCCAGATCAGGCAGTTCCTAATGGGTCTGTCAGATCAGGATCTGCAATTTTTGCTGTGTAGTATCTAGCAATATAAAAAGTACTTGTGCATGTAGTTGTTAGCAAATACATGTAACTAAGATTTTGTATGGCTTCTAAATCATTAAAACATGAGAAAGTTACAAATTTCTGTATTTTGTTTTTTAAATTTTTCATCCTCTGTCAATAGTAATCAAAATCACTAACACACACAATTCTAACACATAACAACTTGCAATACAGTAAAAAAATGACAAAAAATATATTTTAAAAATTTGTTCTTTAAAAACAGACAGCGTCTTTGACTATCAAAAGAAAACCAACTTTAAAAAGTTGCTCATATATACATGTACATGGCTTTGCATTGCATCACATCACATACATATAAACATACACGTATAAATAATTTATGATGTATGTGCTATTTATGATATATATGTATTAACCCTTTCATTCATAGATATGCCTTTTTACGCTTTTTGGATCTTTAATTATATGCTTAACATACATGTATTCTAAACACTACTTCAAAGTGTTTCAAAAGAATAACAAAATTATGTGAATTTTCAAATTTCTGTATATGTTTTATGAATAAAGTTGTTAACTTTATCACCTTGCATAACTGTACAAAACCTACTAAACAAGGCTGCTATAAAAAAAAATGAATAATAAACAAATTTGGATTGTTGTACAAGATGTTACATGCTCTGTAATACATAAATTCATTTCATTGTCTACTTATTTTATTTTTTTTATTGCAACACTGATGCTTCAGTGTTAATTTTTAGTTAATCTGGAATCCAAAAACTCATGCAAAGACTCAAGAGTCCTTTAAATGTTGCATTTTGTCATGGTCATTCTTCACAATTATGACAAATGTTCCCATCTCTGTCGCATCCTGTCCAATAAAGGCCTTCCCTACAATACAGCCTTCCAGTGATGCCATATGCAAATAGGGTCAAGTTTTTTCTGCAAATTCCGTAAATGCTAAAGAGACCTAGGTCTTGTTAAAACCAAGTTAGAAACGTCGATGCGAAAATTTCCTAATCAACCAGACTGGCCTCGCTGCCTCATTAATTGATTGGTCGAAATCACAGCACTGGGCTATTGTTGAACGAAAGTAACAAGTAAATTAGTTTTGGGTCATCTCACAAAGTGAGAAATTCAGAGCAGAGGTATTAGCAAATTGACTTAGCACAGAGCCTTAATTGATAATTTGCATTAATTTGGCGTCCTTTCCTGAGCTAGCTCCGGAATGTCTACCGTGAATTTTACAGACACACCAAAGAGCAGAAGTCACAGAGCGAGGAGAGGATGGAATTTGGAGAGGAATTAAACGGTTCACAGTAAGCAGTAGAAATTATCACTGCCAATGCAGAAAAGGACAAAAAAAGGATTGGTATAAATATTTATTTATATTTTAAGTAAACTGTTTAGAATTAGAAATTTTGCAATTATGTGTAAAGACAGTTATAAATTTGCTTAGTCATAGCAAAAACAAAAACCCAACTTGTGGAGAAAAAAAAAAAAAGACATGATATCGGGTTATACACCTTTTCAGTGAATACAGATGAACTGTTCTATTTAAAATTTGGCATGTTTGTTAATATGTAAATTATTATAATTATACAGTTCTGTGCAGGTTCTCACCCTGTCTGGGATTTAGACAATACCAGTTGGCAACTGTTTACTGCTCTGCCATAGGCTCTACATTTTCAATACTTGAAAAGTCTTTTCCAAGAATCGAACCCATGACATCACAAATATGACTACAACTCCTGCTAGACTTGTACAGCTATGCAAGTGATATGAATTGATCAACTGAGAAGGGATGAGTTTTCCCATTCTCTGTGTCAAAACCAAACTACATGAAAACAGATGAGATGGACTTTCACATTTTCAATCCAAAATCAACCAAGATAAGATTTCATATTCTCATATCCAAAATCAAAGACATAAGGTTTTTTTTTTATTTTCTAATCCAAAATCAACCAAGATGCCATTTTATATTTTATATTCCAAAAATCAAAGATAATTTTTCTTCCTTTTTAATCCAAAATGAATGAGACAATTAAAAAAAAAATTTTTTTTATCCAAAAACAACCAAGATGATTTTTCATATTGTCTAATACAAAATCAAAGAGGTAGGTTTTATTACTTTCTAATCCAAAATCATCCAACATAAGATTTCATATTTTCTAATTCAAAATCAAAGAGATAAGATTTCATATTATCTTATCTAAAATCAAAGTGATATGTTGTCCATTTATCTAATCCAAAATCAACCAAGTTGAGATTTTATATTCTCTGAACTAAAGAGATAAGTTTTCATGTTTCCGGGTCAAAATCAACATGTTTCTGGGTCAAAATGAGCATGTTTCTGGGTCAAAATGAGCATGTGTCTGGGTCAAAATGAGCATGTTTCTGGGTCAATATCGTCAAAGATGAGTAATCAACTGACAAGATTCAGATGTAATGAAATAATCACGTTCTTTGAACTTGAATTTTTATTTACCAACTGAAATCACTTTTAGTCATTTAATAACATGGAAAATGTTTAATGTGTCTAACCCAGGCCAGAAAACTCAAGGAAGCTCTTGTTCAATATCGTTCAAACAACTGATCAAATTATTTCCAACTACTAAACTGTTAAGGAAATACAAATTTACTCTTCCTTATATATGAACCCATTTGAACCATTCAGAATTAAGTAAATATGTGTAACTGTATGGTAATAAAATAAAATTTGCCATAAATGTTCATACGGCGCATAGTTTTATGAGACATCAAAGAAAATATTATCCAAAATGTCCTTGAGAATTGTTTTTTGTATAAACACATAAATATATGTAAAAGGTATCTTTTATATTCAATTTCATTTCAATTGCTTGTCTTTTACTATGAACATCATTCTTTCACCTTATAAAGAAGGGCATTTTCTGATGTTTTATATAAATGAGATAATAAATAAATGTATATGCAAATGATTATATGTACATATAATATAATAGATATAATAATATATACATCCATGTCAAAACATACATATCTGATTCAATTTTAAGCGCATGTCTGCTAAACACTGATTATTAAGGTCTAGGCCTGGGTTGGATCCAGGGATGGGGGAGATGGGGGGATGCATCTCCCCACACCAAGCAGGTTACAGAGTAGAGTTGTGAAACTTAAAAAAATACTAAGCTTTTAAAATAAATTTTGTCTGTTGACAGCTAAAGTTGATGTTAGAGTCCCTTACTGTGTATAAATATATCTAGTATATACTGCGATGAAGTTGCCCTTCCCCTCCCCCACAACCCCCCCAAACAATTTCTTGATCCGCTCCTGGTCTTGTCAAAACGTGAAGTTATGGATCTGCCAGCTTCCTGCTTGGAGCTGTCTAATCAGAATCTTCATTATTTGCTGCTGATTCTAGAACAATATTTCATGTAATCTTTGAAGAGTACAGATTTTGTAATCCGTATTTTTTTAAATAAATGTAGCAAGCAAAGGGTTATTTTGAACGAATTCTCCTAAATATAAGTATTTTCTCTCATATTATACATGTAAAGTACTTAAACTTTATCCAAGTAACGAAATAAAAAAATGATCATGTCATCACTTAAGTTTCATCAAACATCCCCTTTTGTTTTTATAAAAACGACTTAAGCACACTGTCCATAACAAATTAACTGAACAGATCATAAAATATTTACCAATCAGCAGTTTTCTTTGATAGACTAGCCCTGCCACAAGTATTACAAATGATGATAAATGATGACACACCTTCACGACTTAGTTTTCTTTTGTTGATAACTTGCAGACATTTTTTAACACAAAGACCGCAATGATAAAAATATATAATGCTTGTTTCTGTAAACGAGTTTGACAGTGTTACTGAATATTTTATGTGAAAAATGGATTCAATATACATCATGTTCGTCTATGAAGGCTCCATGGGTAAAAAAATAAAAAGGCAATGTTAAATTTTGTTTTAAATCATAAATCAAAATTGCAAGAAATTTAAATGACATAAAAACTATAACAACAAAATTTGTATTTATCTTACCTATTTGGTTCACTTATTGAGTTTTTAAGATTGGCATATACTAAAGGTTTATGTTTACTTAATTTTATTGAATTAGTGTAGATTTTAGCAAAAGCACAACAGTAGAAAACATACAATCTAAAAACACAAATCAAACATACCAAACATACAGTCAAAAATACCAATCAAACATACAAAACATACAGTAAAAAAAAACAAATCAAACATACAAAACATACAGTCAAAAACACAAATCAAATATACAAAACATACAGTCAAAAACACAAATCAAACATACAAAACATACAGACAAAACACAAATCAAACATACAAAACATACAGTCAAAAACACAAATCAAACATACAAAACATACAGACAAAAACACAAATCAAACATACAAAACATAAAGTAAAAAACACACATCAAACATACAAAACACAAAGTCATAAACACAAATCAAACAAACAAAACATGCAGTCAAAAACACAAATTAAACATACAAAACATACAGTCAAAAACACTAATCAAACATACAAAACATACAGTCAAAAACACAAAGCAAACGTACAAAACATACAGTCAAAAACACAAATCAAACATACAAAACATACAGTCAAAAGCACAAATCAAACATACAAAACATACAGTCAAAAACACTAATCCAGGGTTGTCACTAGAAATATTTTGAGCCGGCTCAATTAACTTTTGAGGAGGCTAGGCTATGCGAGCGGCAAAGGCACGAAGCTCTGCTAGGGGGGTCCGGGGGCATGCTCTTGACTTATTTTCTATTTTTCCCTTCAAATTTGAGGCGGCCCGATTTTCATTTGCGGCGGTCAAATTGGCAACCAGCCACCTCCTAATGACAACCCTGCTAATCAAACATACCATCAAAAACACCAATCACCTTGCTGAAGTATAATGATTTTGTGCAGCAGATAAATGTGTAACAATACAAGGTAAAACAGTTGTACATACGTACTGTATGAACGACAATCCATTGGCCTTGTTTGTCTCTTTATTAAATTATAAAATATCAAACAAGCAAACAATACGTAAATTTACTTAAGTAAAAAACAAACAAGAAAACACAACAGATATTAAAATTGAATTAAGTATATTAAGGTGATTACATGAATCCAGATTTTCACAAATGTGGTTACTCACTCATGGCATGAAAGAAATGAAAAATCTATTTTAGTAACAGTAACCTTGACCAAACTGATCCTAAATTTTAATTACAGACTATCTCTCCAAGTCAGGTATCAGTCTACTGAACTTCGGTATATTTTCACAACCCTGCCAGCGTTCCCACCCACAAAGCATCATCACCTTAATGCAACCTTATTTCCCAACTACATGTAGCTGTTGACAACAAAACAATGTCACCCGACAAATTTAAATAACCTAAGAAATGCTTACGAATCTATACATTTTAAATAAAGGCACTGTACATATCTCATAGCTGTCGATAAAAGCTTTTAGAACAAACAGCGCTAGGGATAAAAAGAACCTGATACATTAACACTACTTATACCATTAATTTAACAACACGAAGAGGAATTAAAATACTGTTTTACATAAACTTTTAGGGCGAACAAATTCTTATTTTATTCAAATGACTTTTAACAGAATTTGTCAAAAAAAAACAGTTTACGCACAGCCACTTTAGCAGCAAATGTTACATTGCTCTCAAAATATAAACTGTGCTCAAGATAAAAAAAGTAAACCTAAATTCTTATGCCAATTAATATACTACTCAAAGTTTTCTAAGGATCACTTTTTTTGGCATTAGATATTTTTGTTCATATTATCACTGTATAAAATCAGTTATCTTACCAAAAAAAACATAAACAGGTTTTCAGACTTCACATACATAAATTTCATGATTTTATACGTTCACACTGCACCAGAAGCATGTCTCCACAACTTGATAAAAGTAGTATACGTTAGAAAATATGATCCTTAGCATATTTTGGGTAGTTAATATCCAACAGTTCTTAAACCAGCTCTATAATGGGTGTAGTCATTGAAATTGTCTCAATATGACAATTCTAACAAGTACCAACATTATACGGTTAGGCTGAAAAGTAAGAGCTAGCACGAGGTGTAACTTTCTAGATCTGTAGCCAGAGGTTGTATTCTCAACTCTTTTATTCATATTTCATCTAAAATTTTGAAAATTCACTTGACTTTGTTGTTTTTCTTTAAAAGAGATAAAAGGATTTTAATAAATGTATGTTTTACTAGTAATAATAGATTTAAGGCTGAACCAGTCTACACATAAAGCCTTAGTCATGCAGATTCTGCTAATGATTGTGAATGGTTTGTAAAGGCGTAAAATGGCATATACATGCAGGAAAGGGTTAAAGAAGCTTCAATATTTTTTCTTTCATTTACCCAGAAATTTCAAAAAAAAAAAATGAAATAAGATTTCCTAAGATATAACAAATTATCAAGTTTAATTCATAAAACCATTTAAGAAATTTTGCATCACTTTTCAAAATGGAAGGATATTTTCTAGCTAGCTGAAAAAATAATAAACATATAAAAATAAGATTACTTAGATATGATCTCTGTACCTCCTAGGTCATACATATATATAAGAATATTTATTATATTTTCGAAGATTTTCCTCTAGCTGTTCATTAATTTTTTTTAAAAATATAAGAAAATTCCTTAAGTCATAAAGCTTTTTAACCAATGTAAATTTTTGTTCTCTCAAAGGAAGTTATGTTAAGAATGTTTCTTACCTAAGTCAGAAAATAACTAACATTCTTTATGCTAAGACCCCTTATAATCAATGCATGACCACAATAGCATGTTATTAAGCCTGCACCACTTTTCCCCTCTTTTTCAGCCGGTGACTCTCTGAGAATTCAACATGTCCGTTAAGATTTCTATCACAAACATGGGTACACATCTTTATGTTCATCATTAAAGCCATACTAAATACGTCATTGATAAAAAGCCACCTAATAAAATACCCACCCTGTGAATTAGATTTCTGTGAAAGAGTCATTAAAAAATCATTTTGATAGATGTGAATTACATCAAAAGGCCAGTGAGTTTGATTAATATTTACGTCATTTGTATTCCTCTCTCTCTGTTTTCATTTCAACAATTAAACTCCCTGCTTTATGCATAAAAACTATCATGTTTCTGATTCATTACCATTGATTCTAACAAGTCTGCGGATCAGTTTCAGAAAGTTCCTAGAAAATTCAGCATCTGCTGAACTGTGCTTACATTTAACTGGCAGCAAACAAGATTGGAGGCTAGTTAATGCTATAAATGCTTTCATATAAAGTAGGACACAGTAATTATCAGTCCTGAAAGCAGATGTGTTTGGTTACACTTCAATTACCGCCTCCCAACCATATCACTGTTCTAAGAAACAAGCTTATCAGTTCCCTTTCCCATTTTCTAAAATATCTACTCTCCATACAATTAACTCCCTTTAATAGGGGTCCACAAGACAAGTTTTGCCTTGCTGGCTGCAATGGCACCTTTGCCAAATTCATCTTCGTCATGGAAACAGAATTTTTTTATTATCTGACAAGCTTATCTGATTAAGCTGATTAATGCTTATCCTGCTTAGCATGAATTGATCAGGTTGAAAAAACAACAACAGTGTAAACCCTGGTCACACAGCTCACAATGGACACTATCTATTTACTTAGATAGTCTTAAGCAATATGTCTTCTTAACTTTACCCTTCGTTTTAAAGGCAATATCTTAAAGATTTTATACTGCTAAGTAATAAATGCAGAATGATAAGAATTAGAGTAAGGAAATCTGACCAGGCCCAACACTCCAAACAGCACGAGGCCTTCAAGACATCATGATATTATCCCCGTGCTGCACGGAGTCTACAAGTGATTAAACGTAAGGGTCAAGAAGGCCGACTCAGTACAGCCTTTCAACTTCTTGACATCCCTTTCATAAAAACTCATCAATGGACATTGAAGCTGGGGTAATTGTTCCAACAAAGCTGAATCTGAGAGAAGTGTTAATCTAATCTATTATCACACTTGATAGGTGCATCTGGTTTTTCTAACAAACCTCACAATCGTCCTGCCCAATTGCCAATTCGTCCAAAATACTTCTGAAATCAGGTCTGCTTTTATGTAGATGGTTGTTCATATGCCATACTTCAACTCCTGCCAAAAGAAAAAAAAATAGACCAACTTCATAACAAACTCAGAACACAAATTGTGAAAGCATTTTATAAACTTAGAACTTAATTTTAAAACAACTCATTAAAGGAAACATAAAGCTAAACTTTATAAAATCTCATTATCTAAACATGATTACATTTCTGACTATCCTATACATGTAAGTCTACAAACCTTGTGAACAGACCTTTTATAATTTTCTAAATTGAAAGTAGGAAAATATGTGTGCATTTCAAGATTATGTCAAGTATGGTTTATATGATATGATAAGTTTCAATGTATATATTTAAATTAATGGAATGTGTATTAAAATAAATTTCAAACAGCTTTTGGCATTAATTTTTCTGTATGCTATTAAATGGGAGATTGCTTAAATGTTGTATCTAATAGTTTGGACCAAAAATATTTTCATTAAACATCTTAATAAAATATTGTTACCTGAAGAGATCTTGCAATATGCTGTTTATTGATGTCCTGCACCTGTCTGAAAAGTGTACCATAATGCTCCAATTGTTATTACAAACATGTATTCATTTCTGAGCCACGCTGCACATTTAGCTATTTTTAAACTAAGAAAACCACGTGACCACTTATGTTTAAGCTCATTTATGTCATCCGTTGTGACGTCGATGTCTATTTTTAGCAGAAATCCCTATCTTATTTATAGATTTGAAAAGTATAAACATTTTAAGTGCTGATTAACGAGTTTACTGCCCCAAAATTGAGATACTGTTGAAAATCGTCAAAACTTAAGACTAATATGTCGTCTTTTAAAAGAAATTATGCACAAGTACCCCAAACAGAGGTCAGATATTGTTACCTATATTATATATAGGCAAACTGTCAGATATCACCTTTAATTGAAGAAATATGACTTGTTAAACTGATAGACAAACCTTAGCATTATTAATCTTAATTCTACGTAGCAAAACTGAGGAATAAAAATGTTGAACTTTTGAAGCTAAAATCCAGAGTGGAAGTTTAAGTCAACATATTTAAACTTTCTTACATGAATAACTTCCATAATAGCAATATTTAATAAATAAACTCAATGAATTATAAAATAATGCAAAATGCAAATATAATTTGAAGGCTTCAGAATTATGTATCTTTTGACCCAAAATAAACAATTATTATCAACAGAATTATGCAACATTACAACATTTACTAAATATTCTATGTAAAATGTGTGCTTGTACTTTTAACTGTTTAGCCTACTCATATATGAACTAATCAAGCTTTGACAAATTGCGTGGATCTGGATAGACTCAGCACTGTTTCAGTCTTCGACAAAGTCCGGTGGAACGTGGCCCGAGTCCACCAAAATGTCTGTCGGTGCATTAAATTTTCAAAGTTAAATGAACCGACAGTCCACCAGAATTTTCAGCCATATCATTTTCTAAATTCTGAATTATTATGAAAACATACATACTAAACTAAACTTAACAATGCTTAACAGCCTTTTACTGAATGCAACCACTTGTAACACCTAGGTCAGCTTGCCAACCTTACTTGTCAAAAGTTCCAAAATCAAACTGGTCCAGTAAAATTTGGTCCAGTCAGGTATATATAGCCAGCTTGGTGGACCAAAGGTCCAGTGTTTTTCAAATTTCTTTCATTTACATTTACATGCAGTTGTAAGCAAATAACTTAAGTAACTCTTATAACTAAAACAGATGATCCATTTTAATATACTTTAGCACATGATTAATACATAGTTGTCTCATAACCAAAAAACAGTAAATTCTTATAAAACAACCAAAAATCACAAAAAATAACAAAAACTTTTGTATGTGTCCTTGACATTGTTTCTTCTGACCAGTCACTAGAGATATGAAGCCTTTTGCTTGCTAATATTTTTTTTCTTTTATAAAATGGTCAAAAAGATGAATTGTAAAGATTTGTATGGACCCTTGACGCTACATTGTTCTGCCATTCCTTCTCAATTATAATCATTAGAACGTGGCCCTTGTCCACAAATATAATTCCAATGTGTTATTCTCCCCAATCTATGGTAGAATTGCCCAAGAGGTTTAATGAAAAGCCGCTGACACTATGCAATTATGTGTGGACTAATTAAATCTCGTCGCATGCAAGTATTTACTGACGAGGCCCAATTGTTCAACGGACTTACAAGAAGTCACCAATTTGCATATCATTACAATGTGACAAAAACAAGACGCTAAAGAGGCAGCCTGGTATGAAATCTTCGAGCGTGAGTAATGTTTGTCGAATTAAATTGCGGCTGCAAGCCAACGAAGCTAAATTAAGGGAATTCTGTTGTTACATATTGAAAATAAACCAAGGGTGAAAATTAGAAATCTACATATGTCTAATAAGAAAATCTAAGTGGGGAAACAGAAAGGTTGGGTGAGGGGAAAAAAATGTTCAGCTTTGTTAAGTAGGTCAATAGAATTAGATTTATATTGTGAACATGGATCGACAGGGTCCCATGATGCTTGGATTAATTGTGAAGATAGAGCCTTCTTTGTAAGAAGAAAGGAAGCAAGTAAAACCATCACAGAATACAGAATTCTTTAATGAATGCTTTGTGATTGGAAGTGATGTCATACACAGGAAAAGTAACAGTAAGTTAGTTAGTGCAAGACAAAACACACAAGTTTTATTTCTTTCAAAACGGTGGGCTTTTTTGTGTGCAAAATGCTACTGTTGTAAGGGTTTACTTAAAGACATTGCAAGGTTACAAACAATACTTTTTGTGGTCATGTGACAAGTTTAAGTGAGTTTATGTCTGTGTATTTACAGAATCTTAATTTAACTTGTTTAAAGAATCTGGGTTGGAACACATTGGAGGCCAACCCTGTGGCCAACAGACACACCAAATTATCATCGCTGCCAATGTTGTAAACAGAGCTGCAAAAACCATTTTCCAAAGATGAGGCTTCGAAATCCCAACCTTCTGCTCTGGGGTCTGTGGCCAAGTGGTTAGTTATTGACTTTACCTGTCTCCTTAGCCTCCCATAGCATTGGTTTGAGTCCCTATCAATCTGAACTGTTTTGTGTTGACTGGTCTTTCAAGTGATCTGCTATACACCACAGACTCTACCAGGACATGTGTCAGGACCTTCCTCAACCAATAATAGCTGGACGACACTATAATGATTATAGCATGATTGTGTCGCTATGATGCTCTCAACAAACAAAATGAAACATTTATTGCCAAATGGTATTTGTTTGAAAAATATCCATTAAAAATTAGCTTCTGTGTTTTCAAAAAAAGAACAATTATAAAACTTAAAAGTTACTAAAATGTTAACTATAAAATGATTCTGAATCCTATACAATGTGACTCGATAAGCAATAATAGCCCCGAGTGAAGATGGCACACTTTTCCAAGATATACAAACAAATTAGCTTGCTTTGTGTAAAACAAATTACATTCATCAAGTAAAATTAGGTTCATCTGGTAACAAATATTTATGCTAATAAAACTCTGAAAGCATAATGGCTCCAGAATCATACTTCAGACCCAATCAATATAGAACAAATCTATGCGGCATTCTCCTAAGATAGGACAAATCAGGAGATAAAGAAAAAGTTTATTCTTTACGATAAAAAAGGCAGCAAACTAATTAAACAGATAGATCTATACAAATTGTTGGCGTGTTGGCTAAATTAACTTAACAGGGAACATTTACATATTTAAAGAGATCGTAAAAAAGGACTTCTTTCTAATGAGACTGTTCAATACATAATAAAAAGTTTTCTAGATATTAGTGATTTTAAGGAGAAGTTATTTGTAAAATATTTGTAAACCAGAGAGATTTGGGAGTTGGCAAATCTACCACAACTGTATTAATTATGGACATAACTGTTTTACATCCTAGATTCTCTGGTTTTAGTAAAATAACAAGAGAAATATTTTAAAATAGCTAATTTGTTTTAATGATCTTGAATATTTTTTGTAAGTCTGCACATAGTTTGTTGAATCCACGTCTTTACTGCAGGACATGGTCCTGTAAACTTAAAAGCTATGCTATAGATCTAGAAATTCAAGTTTAACTTAAATTTTACATAAGCACTTAAAGAAAAAATATATAGCCATGGAAAAAAACTTAAAAAACATAAATTGCAAACTCGAATAACACTTTTCAGTGTCACAGTAAAGCCCAAAGAAAGATGCAAACAACTTACTGCATACAAAGTGGAAGTTAATAAGAGATTGGAGATGGGTTTTTATGTTATGAGAAATACTCATAGTCAGATGTTGTCTAACTTCAGCAGTCAGAGTTTTATTGTTTGTTTAAAGAGTTTATCGTCCCACCATTTCAATTATCTGGAGATGGTGTTCACTTAATTCAGATATAGTGCGGCTTTCAGTGTATAGCATGCCGTGAACACCTGAATCGATACCACACCCAGTCACATTTTCCTGACACTGGGCCAACCAGTCGTGGAACTACCCTTATATTTGCTTGAGCATTAGCAAGGGAGCTATACCACTACCATTTTTAATGACTTTGGTCATGGAACTATCCTTATATTTGCTTGAGCATTAGCAAGGGAGCTATACCACTACCATGTTAAGCGACTCTGGTATGTCGCAGCCCGGTATCAAACTGATTGTGCTACCAGGTCCGGTCTGAGTTTTACTGTTCTGAGAAGTGGACTATTAAAACAACTTTGTGGGTGGTTCATGCTGATTAGGGGCTTAATTGGGCCTATGAATGAAGCTAAGGATGGTAGGATGACATACTAGTAGCTATGTCATAGTCACTGTCATTTGTTTAATCACGGGACTTAGTGACATAAATCCAAGAGACAATTCATAACTAAAATATCCTTTGTTTTCCCTCTTTGTTTTTTCTCCACTTTGACTGAAGACATGTCAGGGTGATAAAAAGTTCTGTGTGCAGAAAAACAAGTGATACATATTTCATGTATAAAATAAATAACATGGACCAAATTTACATGAATGATCATATCCAGAAAGTTAGCACTTGCGTTTAAGTAGCTTCTCTATTGGAAATAAAGAAGTATGTAATCACTATTTAAATACAATTCTTGTTAAAATATTTAAATGTCTGCTAACATTTTAGGTACAATCTAGCTATATCTTGATATCGATACCTCCTCAGAAGCTCATACATCTGAACTCTCCCACTTTTGGAGGAAGATTTCCACTTTCAAGGTTCAAAACTATTTGAAAATGAGGGGTGTTTTACACATTTTTAGAAATCTCCCTACTTGGAGACAGATAACTTCCTTCTTTGTTCATATGAAAATAACAAATCTCCCACTTTGCAAGTGAAAATCTCCCACTTTGGTCTCAGAAAAAGTTTGCATGTATGGAAGCTCCCTCGTGCAATCTAGTTACACAAAATGCAATCTAGAAACACACAATTTCGCATGGGGGAGCATGCCCCCATAGCCCCCATTTTAAAAATAATTATTTTAAGAGCTTTCTAATGGTGCATAGCTTTTAATTTCTGGACCACAAATGAAGATATTATAAGAATATAAAATTTACACTTTTATACAGTTAATCTGAAAATCCCTTAAAGTTGTCATCAAAGATGGCTGCCAAGATAAGGGATCTTTACCAATGTGGAAAATATCTATACCTATATATCAAATATTTGTAACAATATCTTACCACGGCTTTGTGGAATTTGGGTGTAATTTCTTAAAATTCTCATAATTTAGTCTAAGAAAAGACAATCTTAAAAACAATATTTTCAGATATTACTAACAGAGAAAAAATAATGCTAAATGTTCATCTTTCCAAATCTAAAAAAAAGTATGATACTGACATCAGAGCACATTGTCTCGAACAATATAATGTGATCTCAAAAGAAAGTTGTTGCATGATTTTCTTAGTTACTAAATATATATCTCTGCAGCGTCGCTCATATAGAAAATACCTGTTTACAATAACAAGTGGGGATTTAAGGGCCCTTGTTCACACTGATCTTGGGCTTCCATGAACAGTATTTAGCATGACCTTAATGGTAATGGTACCTTATAAGTTTGATATTCTTAGTGCAAACTTTCGGATAATCTTCCACTTTTAAATTTGGATAAAACTGATTATTCTGTGCTCTGTGTATAAAAATTTGAAGTAGATCTATGAACATGCAAAACAACAGTTTGTAAAAAAAAAAGATAAACATGATATATTATGTATATATTATATATAAAGTGTACACATGTAACTGCAACACAAAATAAAGTCGCATGTGCAAAACTCTTAAGTTATACCTGTAAAATGACATTTAATACATACTTAAATAACTTTGTTGTTTGTTTTCTAAAACTCAAATTGCAGACGTTCACGTGGTGGTGAGCACCGTCTTAAAATAGCACTCAGCTTCTCTTATGTCACATGGCGGGAAAGAGCATGCTGGGATATTGCAAATGGCGGATGTTGACAAATAGCCGGTAATGTCAGATAATTTTAGTTGATTTTCAATATATTTAGACAGTAAACACTAGTTAGAACTATCGAATGTTATTCTTTTGGGTATAAAGTAAATAGATATTACTGTTTTATCTAATGACATTTGGCGTTCGATGCGTATGGACGTACCGGAAGTTCATTTTACTTGCAAAATGTGTTCACGAAACTTCGTTACAGATGACGAAATGTCAGAGGATTGATTTTATTTTTGTTTCATGTTGGCTGTCAGAACATATTTTTGTATGAATCGAGATAATTTTCTGACATGTGGCTCCTTATTAGTGATCATATATTTGTTTATGAAATAAACGTGGGCGTGGCACATGCAACATTAGCAGTTACTGAGTTATCTAACTCTATTGAGAAACCCAGACATTTTCCAGCATATTCCTTGTTATCTGTTGAGTCATTTTTTAAATAAATACTTGTTGTGCTTTTCTTATCTTAGGAATTGACTTTGCGACAATCAGTTGCATACTACTCCAACCCTTACCTGTTTATTGAACTTGCAGTCCCAGTGTGGGGTATCCTTTGGGATGTTCACTATTTCTTCTTCTACCAGCATCTCTCTTTAGAGTATAACAGGTAGGTGCACTTATGAGGTGCACTGAACACGGCTGGTCATATTATTCTTACAATAACGAACCAGTGATTATGTTAAATCCTGAGCATATAATTTTTAAGTTTGTTTTGAGTGGGCTATGGATTGAACCAGGGGCCAACCTATCTGCGGGCTGATGCTCTGTCACTGAGATGGCTGAAAGGCTGTTGGCCTGAAATATTAATAAACAAAACATGGTGAGGACCACTGCAATTTAGTGGGCACAAAATGTTTATCAAAAGACCTTTTTTGTTTGTATCTGATGTTTTTGCAAAAACATGTTGCCACACCTGACGCTTTGTCCATATTAATCACTGCAGAAACTCATATTTTAGTCGAAGACAAAGATGACTGGAAACACTGCCCTAATTGTAAAACAATACCCAACATTCACTCGCAATGATCATTCATTCCAAATCACTAAGAATTAATGGGACCTCTGCTAAAAATAGACACAGGGTTGATTACCCAGAGGATAATAATAACGTGAACTCAAAAACTAAGTGGTCATATGGTTTTCTTTGTTTAAAAATAGCTAACCGTGGAGTGTGGTTTAGATGGGAAATGCATGCTTGTAATGAAGATTTCCCTTTTCTCATCAAAGTAGGACAGAAATAACATTTTTTACAGGATCTGTTCAGGTTTTAATTTATTTGGTTGTTTGAGGACAGATTTTCGTGTTCGAAACCGTTTGAATACCACCTTAAAAAAGTCTTAAAATGACAGCTAAAGTAAATAGATAACTTTTAAAATTGGTGGCATAACCTGTGTCTATATTGATATGAAACTGCAATAACAATTACATTTTGGTACATAGTGATGAAAAGGAAAAGCATCAAGCAAATAGTAATTACCAATTAAAAAGAGATTGAGAACACATGCAGCTTAGTTGTGTTCTGTCTTTCAGGTTAGGCCTAGTCAGCTACACTTGTGGCTCTTGGGGTGTAAACCCATTTAACACAGCTCTTAGCATCACTGGTACATAAACTTAGAGTGATAGCCCATCTTCTTGGACAGTGGTGAAAGCCCCAGTCTAAAGAGTACCAGATCTAGGGCCTCCGCAATTTTTGTTGACATGGGGAGCCTATTGCCGAGAGGTATTAAGTCACTGACTTGTAACTTCTTAGACCTCCACCATGTGGGTTTGAGTCTCAGTCGGGAGTGAGAACTTTCATATAGAAATGTTTTCCAGCGATTCTCAGTCGGGGGTGAGAACTTTCATATAGAAATGTTTTCCAGCTAACTGATGGTGCACCAGTACTTCTACCCAGACATAGGTCTGGGGTGTTCCTCCACCAATAATTAGTCGCCAATATGATCATAACTTTGTTGGTGCAATGTAATAAATAACAAAAACAAATTTTTTTTCACTGACAAAGACTTCCAACATTGTGATGGGCCCAGGAAAAAAAAAGTTGTTTATAAATAGGTCTGTGGAAGTTGGTGTGATCTTGTAGGATTTATCATACTTACTCTTGGATTGCATCAATGTTGGTGAAACGTATAAAGATACCTGGTTGTCTGCTTGGTTATTGACAATCTTGTTTATTATTAGTTAGTTGGATCATGTGAATTATTATCCTATGTGACTCTAGGGTATTTTTGGGATGAACCCAAAAATACAACAGATTTAAATATCATACACTATATGATGAATAGTGAAACTTTCTAATCAACTAGAGTTTTATTATTAACAACAGTGAAAGCTGGCATTTAATTCAGTGATAGATATTGGAAAATTTAAAATGCTGCTGTCAATAGTCTTATCTTTATCTAGGACTAAATGTTTCTTTGCAAAGTTAGATCAGGCTTTTGTACTTTGTAAACATTGAAATGTATAATCACTAAAAAAAAAATATGATTGTTTTGTTTTTGATGTACGTTACGGCGACCAGTTATGGTCATTAAAGCAATGTCCAGCTTTTTGGTGGAGGAAGACCCCGGATAAACGTCTGGGTAGATCCAATGGTGCACAGAAAGTCAGCTGGAAGACTACCCACCTCCCAAACGGGACTCGAACCCATGCGGTGAGAGATAGAGGAGTTACAAATCCGAGACTCTTACCACTACGCCACGGGCGCCCCATAAAAATATGAAATAATCCCTTTAACTCCTTTGGCTTTTAGATCTATTGAAATAAAAATCATTATTGTAGTTGTGATAACCACCAGAGATTTACAACAGTATTATGCAATTACCTTGTGATATTTCTATATATGTTACATAAGATTATAATCTTTATACTTGGTATACATAGGTCTGGTGTAGTGGGTTTTGAGATATTGACCCTATTTAGTATACAAGAGCCGGTATTGTATATGCTTGTCAGTGATAAGGAGAAAATTAAGATAGACAGGTATGTTTTGTATGAATGGACTTGTTTATGAAAAATATACTTCAAATTTTTCATCACGATTGCTTTCTGTAAACAGACTGTACATGTAAGATGTACAATGTCACATTATATGTTTTTTATTATTTTGGTTGTCTAACTCTTACATTATCACATTCTGTGTTTATATCATTATGTCTAAATCTTACAGTGTCACATTCTGTGTTTTTTATCATTACGTCTAAATCTTACATTATCACATTCTATGTTTTTATCATTATATCTAAATCTTACAGTATCACATTCTGTGTTTTTTATCATTATGTGTAAATCTTACAGTATCACATTCTGTGTTTTTTATCCTTATGACTAAATTTAACATTATCACATTCTGTGTTTTTTATCATTATGTCTAAATCTTACATTATCATATTCTGTGTTTATATCATTATGTCTGTATCTTACATTATCACATTCTGTGTTTTTTATCATTATGTCTAAATCTAACATTATCACATTCTGTGTTTTTTATCATTATGTTTAAATCTTACATTATCACATTCTGTGTTTTTTATCATTATGTCTAAATCTTACATTATCATATTCTGTGTTTATATCATTATGTCTGTATCTTACATTATCACATTCTGTGTTTTTTATCATTATGTCTAAATCTAACATTATCACATTCTGTGTTTTTTTATCATTATGTTTAAATCTAACATTATCATATTCTGTGTTTTTTATCATTATGTCTAAATCTTACAATATCATATTCTGTGTTTATATCATTATGTCTAAATCTTACATTATCACATTCTGTGGTTTTATCATTATGTATGTCTAAATCTTACAGTATCACATTCTTTGTTTTTATCAATATGTTTATCTAAATCTTACAGTATCACATTCTGTGCTTTTATCATTCTCTTTGTGTCTGGTATGTTTTGGTTATTGTGTTTTTGTTATTATCTTGTTGTTAGTGTTACAAACTTTGGTCTACATTTTACAGAATGTCATTAACGTTTAATGGTAAATTAATTTTTTTCATGGTATAGGAAGTCTTGTTAGAATGGTTGAACGTTGGTATAGCGGCGGCACCAGTGTCAAGTTGTTGAGTCACATTACTACTCCTCATCCCATAATGAACAGGGGTTTGACTCCCATTATTGGTGAATACTTCCATAAAAGGAGGTCTTCCATTTGTTATGTAGTGCTTACATGGTTCTATCCCAACATTATTTGGGTGGGGGTGGGAGTGAGTGGATCTTTTTTCAGTTATACTATATTG
The DNA here is from genome assembly GCA_007844125.1 of Sinonovacula constricta. Taxonomy (NCBI): domain Eukaryota; kingdom Metazoa; phylum Mollusca; class Bivalvia; order Cardiida; family Solecurtidae; genus Sinonovacula; species Sinonovacula constricta. The sequence goes on from CM017565.1 coordinate 48,689,374, forward strand.
CATATTTATCACATAACCTACCAAGAGAGCGTGAGGTAACACTAATGTGTTATTTTTGGTAACACACTAGTTAGTTATCGTAGTGTGATGTCAGTAAGTATGTGTAGTGTATTGCCATTTCCTGATCGCTTTGTCATTGCCGTTTTATGCATTTTCTTGGACAATTTCATTTTTAAATGATAAAAAAATAACATTATAGTCATTTATGAATTCATTCCCTTTTTATGGAAAATGGTCATGTAAAGAGTACAACTATTTTTTTGTGGTGATTCTATCAAACCAAATTACATATGTCACTTTTCATACTATAAAAAGATGATGCATTGTAAACAAAAGACAGCTGAAGTTTTGGTTATGTGATAAATAGAATCTAATGTTCATGTTCATTAGATACTGAAAATGTTAAACTCGTTGTCAAAAATGATAAGAAACTCAGCAGAGCCTTGTTTCATATCATTTCATCCAACTTGTGTAATATTTTCAGAATCTCAGTCATAGAAATTAGGATTGAAATTTATATGCAAGTTGGGCTAGTAACTAAGTAAATTTTGTTATCCCATGAGCTTGATTTAAATTCTGTTTTAAATTTACAAGTTTAAAAAACTAAAATAAATAAAAAAAAGCATCATTTAAGTACCCGTATCAATCGCCCAGCAACTTCAAGGTTTTTTCCCCAGTTTCTCCGCCATTCTGTGGCCCAGCTGATGTTTTTTTTAACATTATGTACCATGCGGGAGGGAACCAGAATACAGCTTGGTTCCTGCGTACTTAACATATTATCAGTTTAGTGTGTATAACATGTATATCATACAAGCGACAGCTTGCCGAATGATATTAACGGCTCAAATGTTTGTTTACAAAATGAAAATGAAAGTACAATGATTTTTTCAACGATCTGGATCTTACAAGCCAGTTGGGCTAGTATTATGGGAATTTTTACTAGTCCGAGAGGAAATCTACTAGTTTCTTGCTGTCAGGTTGGCGCTAATTTCGACCACTGGTATCTAATGAACACCTATATAAGATCCACTATATATCATCAGAGTTGTTTTTGCCTGTTTCCAAACTTAGTGTTTGTTTTCAATTGTATGCATTGGCATTGGATTTCTTTTTTAATAACTGTTTTGTTATTTTTGAACTTAGACTTGCAGTTCCCAGTTTCTAATCAAAACAGTTGACACACCTTCAACACCTGGTGTTTTGATTATACATGAAACTTTCCACTTTGCTGATGGTCACTTTTACAGACTGCTCTGTGTTCAGTCAGTCGTTTAAAAGTTTCAAGCTACCTTCCTTATGCTAAGGGCTGAAGGGAAGTTTAAAAATCGATCCACTAAGTGTCAGCATAAATTAATAAATTATGGTGTCATATTGGTTGTTCTTATAAGGCTTTTTCCCCCTATATGACCAGCACAAATAAGTGCCTAAAAAGATTCTTTTTCAGTTATCTGGAAAAAAAATTCCCAATTTGGAAAAGCATTTATTGGCATTTGTTTTCATAAATGTGAACTCTCAAGCTTTTGGAGGGAGACTCCCTCTTTTAAGGTTAAAAATTATTTGAAAATGAGGGGTGTTTTACACATTTTCAGAAATCTCCTGACTTGGAAACAGATAACTTCCTTCTTTGTTTATAAGAAAATAACACATCTCCTACTTTGCATGTGAAAATCTCCCACTTTGGCCTCAGAAAAAGTTCACATTTATGTGTCTTATAAGATCAAAAGTCTTTTCCGTAAGTGAATTTACTCACCATAAGAGGGTTAACCCAGAGTTAATTAGACTAACAATGCATTTTGTTTAGCAACAGTTAGCTTGCTAATCACTTGCTTAAATTTGAATATGACATGGCTTCTTCAGAATTTTTGTGTTATTAAAATGAATATAATTTTATTTCCATTCAAAGCAATAAATGAGCAATTACTAAGTAAATCTTCTGGGACTGGTTGGACCAGTGTTAGGATAATTTGACTGGGTTTTGTATCATGCCAGGTGTGCACGACATGCTATACACAGTGAAGACAGCACTATATCAGCTTCAAGTGGACACAGTCCCCAGATAACTGAAATACAGTTTGTGGGACGATAAATCCAATAAACAAACATTACTGGTTAAGTCATTGAGGACATCATAATTGGTGAGGTCATTGAGGACGTCATAATTGGTGAGGTCATTGAGGATGTCATAATTGTTGACATCACTGAGGATGTCATAACTGATAAGGTCATGGATGACATACTTGATGAGGTAATTTAGGTTGTCATAATTGATGAGGTTATGTATGTCATATATCACAGATTGTAATTTCTTTAAAGGTATAAACTATAATGACACATGTTGCAATGAAAACATAGTATTGGTGAATATAGCTTAGATCTGCCTGATCTCATTTTAATCTTTAACGCTTAGTATGGTGAGATTGTTGTAACCATGGTAACACGGATTCTAAAACTTTTTATCATTTCATTTTTAACAACATTTAAAATTGTTAGCTTATTGGGTTGTCGATATGTATCATGTATCCAGATAATTTCTTTGGTCAGTTAGTTTTCACAACAAGATTTTTTTGACAGTTTTTTAATATTTGACCAATTTCCTAGAAGCAGCCATTGCACTAATCATACAGGGTGATTTTTTACCTTAGCACATCATGTGGCATACCTCAGATTTGACAGCTAAATTCACATGTAATCGATTAAACGGTGCACCCATATCTTTTACCCTGTAAAATTTGTTCCAACTGGTGTGTATATACATTTTTGCCTTGATAATTTTACTTTTAAAAAGAAAGATGAGGAAATAGATTATAAATCTGTTTTCACTTCCCAAAATAGTTTTCGTACGGTAAGATATTAATTTCAATTCGTTTTACATCAAAATCAATTTGTAAAAATGATAAAACGATGCGTATCTGGAACACTGATGTATGACATATTTTGGACATCCCTGAGTCTGTTAATTGTTTACTCTGGATTTCAAACCCATACTCAAGACTTAAAATTTAGACTTAAATTTTTTGTGTGAAATCAAAGCTTGGTTTGAGTCTTGACTTTAAAATTAGAGACTAAGAAACATTTGTAAATACAGATGCAGAAGTTCATCATTTTCTTCATCAGTGTGTTGCTTTTTGTTCTTTTGCCATTTTTGTTTGTTTCAAGCTGTTTTGACTGTAATAGTTTCATTTAAATGGAAATTGGCCTGCTTTTTATCTCACAAGAAATTGTCACTTGCATATTAATGCTTTTAAAAACAGTAGTGATATTCTAGAACAAAAATCTAATGCCACAAAAAATCAAAATTTATGCCCTGTTTCCGTGGCATTGTGATTAATTTACATTTTGAAATATTGATGAAGCATCTGCTTTGAGGAATGGTTAATGCGAACTTATTATAAACAATTCCAGCGGAATTCAAGAAATAGCTCATTTGCATATGTGTCAGAAATTAAGGATTCACTTTCAAGTATGCATTACCGGATTTCAACTTCTTTTCAGCATCTTTTATAAACACTTCATCAATAAAGGTAGAGTATCATGCACCAATATTATGTTGGGTAAATTGTATGATTTTTGTTATATGTAATACTCTTTTATCTTTACTTTCACTCCAATGGAAAAACAAATGCACAAACAAGAAGATGGCAAAATTAGCATATATTGCTCAGAGAAATTATCGTGAAATGCCAAGTTTTCATGGCTACGGATGCGGTTTGATGTCATTGCTCATTATTTTCGACGAGATCTAATTATTCGAACAAGTGGACTTCAGAAGCTATTATGATGATCAAGCCATCCATACACGAGGTCCCAAATTGATACAGACTCCCATTATCTGAATACATAATATGCATTTTTGATGAAAAATATATCAAAATCTAATTTCTTTGAAACCTCGGGGGAATAGAGAACGTCGTGGGCCAAGCTCTGGCGAACTAATTGAGTTGATGTAAGTCGTCAGAAACAAATACTATTACAAGGAATAATCTTTGCTACTTCATTTTGTCTTCCTGTGATGCCTGAATTATCAGGCAGATATCGGACACCTTGGTCAAAAATTATGGAAGGGGAAAACGTTCTGGTACTTATTAGAAGCGAAGGCTTGGCCCAAGTGCATGGCTAGGTCTTAATGGATTAAGTATTCACCCGTTATATCTGTGGTGGCAACTGAGTTATCAAGCTGACAGAGTTTAAATGCCCATGCCAGAGAAGTAACCAAGCTTTTCTCACCTCTCAGGACTTTCAGCACCTTGATTCTTTGTCCAAGCTGTTGAGGATTTTGCAGTTGAATGGTTGAGTAGGCCCTCTTTTGTGGTGCATTATGTGAGTACTTTAGAAGCGAGAAAAACAGTGTTTGGGGGAATAATGCTGAAATGGCTTTTTAAGAGAAATTTGTCTTGTTGTTTGGTCTTACAACTGTATATCAAGTGGATTATTTGTGGAGCTATTACTATTTATCATAATTAAAAATGAAGTTGGTATTAGGGTGCCCATGCCCAAGCAGTTGCTGACTTGAAACTCCACAGCATCTCACGGCATGGGTTGGAGTCCCGGTCAGTCTTCCTCCACCAATAATTAGCTGTACAAAGCTAATATGACCCTAATTGTGTGTGTGCGATGTAACAAAAAACTCTGTGTTTTGGTTAAGTTCTTATCTATTCATGTTTCTTTTGTCTTGAATCTGTTCCCATTTCAAGCATAAACAGTGCTACCTCCCCAGTGATAGCATGTCACACTTCATATGATAGCAAACCCAGTCCAATAATCTAGAAACTCATTCCTCCACTCCCATCATCTTCCTATTTGTGTGTTATAAGGTTAGTTAAAGCTATAGTTCCCATCTTCTTTTAACAGTTAAAGTTTTAAATGAATTATGTTTAAAACAAAAAGCAGGAAACCAGACCTGGTAGCGCAGACGGTAGAGCACTGGGTCCAAGTATGGAAGGCCCCAGGTTCAAACATACCAAAGTTGCGACATACCAAAGTCGTTAAAGGTGGTAGTGGTATAGCTCCCTGCTAATGCTCCTGCAAATATAATAGTAGCTCCATGACTGGTTGAACCAGTGTCCAGATATGTAACTGGGTGTGGTATCATTTCTGGTGTTCATGGCATGCAATACACAGTGAAAGAAACACTGTCTGCTTTAAGTGGATGCCATCTCCAGATGACTGAAACACTGTTGGTGGGATGATAAACCCAATAAACAAAAACATATCACAAAACTTATTTTTTAATAATATAAGAAACTGAAAATATGCTTACAAGTGAAAAAGCAAGAAAAAGAATATTGTAATAGAAGCAAACAAAAAATGTTTGGTTTTTGTCTGACTTGAACCCAGGATCTCTTGTTTGGCAGTCAAAAGCTGTAATGGCTGTGCCACTTGGTCTTGGCATTATGGAGGGTATTGTGGTTACATGCATCTTTTAACAAAACTAACATCAGGATTTTAGTGGGTTTGAACCAGGATTTATCCCTTTTGGGGAAATAAAATCAGGCCTAATAAGGGTAAAGTTGCCATTGTTTTGGTTTCTTTCTCGGTAATGCATATTTTCTTGGTTATGCATATTTTCTTGGTTATGTACATCTTCTTGGTTATGCATATTTTTTTTGGTTACATGTATGTATATTTTGTTGGTTCTGCATATTTTCTCGGTTATGAATATTTTCTCGGTTATGAAAATTTTCTTAGTTATGTACATTTTCTTGGCTATAAATACTTTCTTGGTTATGCTTGTACTTGCTGTTTGGAATTGTTTTGTTTCAATAATATTGTTTCATAAGATTAAGAATGGCCTTTAAATTACTATACTAGTACCATATTTTTTTTATCTTGGATTTCATTTAATTGGTTTAATTTTCTGTTGAAAATAGCCAGCATTAATGTTTATACCAAAACAAAAATTATTCTTCTGTTTTATTTTTTGTTCTTACTTAATTCTTATTTTCAATACAACCCTTATTTCCAGCATAAGAGAATTACTTGTGGTTTTTCATTGTGATTTTATTATCATCTATCTGTAAATAAGATTTTATTAGTTAAATTTTAGAAAAAGTTATTATTTCTCCCATCCAAATCTCTTACCATATCAAGAAACGAAATCAACATATAAATTGTCAAATACAGACTTTATCATCCTTAAGAAATGCTTTTGGCTACATAAAACCTATGTTCAATAGTTTTGTAGTCATCAGACTTATTGAATTGCCAAAAACACAGAATTTTCCCAAATACAGACCTTATCATTTCATTCCTGGGAATTATTAATGAATTATCGAATACCCTATCCCTCATTCCCATATCCCCTTACCCCTCCTCCTTCCCCTCTTCCCCCCCTAACCAACAACAAAATTAACTAAAAAAGCACCCAAAACTTCCCCAATACAGACGAGATCATATCGTAGCATCCTGTCTAAACCAATACTAACTGTTTGCTGCATGGTTAAGCATCTACTCTGCATCGAATGCTGCACTTGTCCAAATATTTCCCAGGTCACCCATACAATATAATTATGACATCAGGAAAAACTCACTTTTCTGTGAATACCATTAAGAAATCACCATAAAAGCGTATCATCAATTACTCTTCAGAACCCGTTGCCCCCTTCGCTAATTTCATTTATCAATAAAGGGTCGAAAGTAGATTTCGTTCCTGATGCGAAATGACAAGAAAATCTCCTGCAATAAAATTACAAGTTGTTTCAATGTTTTTCAATGGATTTAGGTCTTAGATATTTGTTTTTCTGATAAAAGATGGTTAAATTATTCTTCACAGGCTTTAAATGTTTGAACTTAAACTCAGGCTTTAAATGTATGAACTTAAAAATATTAAAACCTAGTTCACTTTGCAAAGTTTTATTAATATCAGTGTTAACACATATTTTATCAAGGTCAGTCATGCCATTGCCAGTTTATTTAGGTTTAAATAAGTAGTATTTAACTGCCCTTATACATGCAACTTTTTTGCTATCTCTTTGTTATTTAGTTTCAAATTTTCAATTTTTTCATCAGAACACCTGCTTAGCCTCTCACCACGTGGGTTCGAGTTTCACTCGGGGAGAACGGCTTAATGTGGGAAGATCTTTCAGCTGGCTTGCGGAGAGCTGGTGGTACTACCCAGGCATTTGTCTGGGGTCTTCCTCCACTAGAAAAAAGCTAGATGTTGCTATAATGATCATAATAAGTCCCTGCAATGTATGTCGGAAACAAAGCAAACATTCGTCAGAACAAACTGGTCACAATAGCTCAGGTGGTAGAGCGTCAGCTTGCAGATCAGGGGGTCGTGGTATCAAACCCTGGCCAGGTCAAACCAAAGACTTTAAAGTTGGTTGTAGTGGCTTCCCTCTTTACGCTCGGGGCTAAGGGGACAGCATTACACCTGACTCGTTGGTGTCAGTATAATGGACTGGCCGGGTTCAGTCCCTGGGCACCTCATTAGTGCCCCTGTGCTTTAATGATAGAAATTTCACGGCACAGTATCGGCAAAAATGCCGGCAATTCCCAGATCTCATCAGAACAAAATGGTTCTTTATAACCCAAAATCCCTAAAAGTGTAATTTTATTGGTGTATTCTATGTAGATACCATCCATGCATTCAGTCACATAGGATTATAAGTATGTAGGAAAGGTGAGGTCGTATTATATGATTTGGGATCATATTTGATTACTTTCTCCCAATTCCTATCTTGTTGGTACAAAGTATAATTGTTACTTAAAAAAATGCATAACATTGCTAATGATATCTTATGCTTTATCCATGACAAATCATAGATTATATTTCTGGCTTAAACAAAGAAATTTCTTTGATTTTTTTCATAATTACTTCAAATATAGTAATATTTAGGAATTTCTTCTAATCTTGATTTATTTTCTTTTATTTATGATGAAAAAAGTGAGGAGAAAAAGTCTTAGATAAGGCCTGAAGTGTAATAAAGAATTTAGTATTAAAAATTGATGCTCTGTTGACCTATCAAAATGCTGTGTTAACGTTTCAGAGTTCAAGAATATTGCACTTTAAACCCCATCTTAACTCTTAGCTTATGTTGCAGGACTTGATCTGGCTAAGGCTAATAGTGTAGATCCAGATCAGCCAGCAATGATCAGTATCTACAATATTTTAGTGCAATTTGTTTTGTTTTTGAAGTACATTGCAGCAACAATATATTATCATTATAGCAACGTCCAGCTTTTTGGTGGCAGAAGACGCCAGACACATGTCTGGGTAGAACCAGGGGCGCACCGCAAGTCAGCTGGAAGACCTTCTTACATTAAGTCCTTTGCCCCAAATGGGACTCGAACCCATGCGGTGAGAGGCTAAGCAGTTAAAGGGGTTTCAAAATCGATGACCTTACCAATATGCCACAGGTGCCCTCAATATAGCAATATGTCGTGTTACCTTAGCAAGTAGTTTGTAAACACTAAGATGATGTTAAATCAATTATAAATATAACAAGATAATATCGATAAAAATTGAAAAGATTTTCTTTGTGTGTTATCCAATGCCTGAACCTTACTGTCACCCTGAAGTCCACCAGCATTGCCTGCAGCATGGAGCTGTCTATCCCTTCGATGTCAGTCTCAATTGTGTCATCTCAATTCTGTAATGCGTAATCATCAATACCTAGGGAATCAGTTTGAAATCTCCTGACATCATCAATATACAATACTGATGTTTGATGAGTATTGGACAGTGATAAGTGCTCACTTAAATTGAAACTAGAAGTCAGTTTTCTAAAGTTGATGCACCCTTAATTGAATTGAAATCTTGAAATCGCGCATACACAGCATCCGCAGTGAAAAGTGATCTTGCAAAGTTCTTAAGGATGGATCATAAAAGTTAATTTGGCGAACCCCTGTAGAGGTAGCTGGGTGTTGTTTTGGCTTTTAATTGGTCATATGATCCTGTTAATCCCCACAAGGGAGACTTGAAAGGCATTTTCACGATGCAGGAATTGATCTTTGAACTATGTTACAGCAATTAAAATCCTTTTAAAATGGCAACCACTAGTCTGCCTGCTTGTTTAATGAATTTATTACCAGCCTTGGGATGTAGCCATGATCGCTGGCGATAGAAACAAATAGTTCTAATTTACAACAAAATGACATGTACAGTTACTGGGACAAGAGAGAGTTTGGAAATACGTTTTGAGATATTTTATGGTCATTTGTGTTGTACATTGTCAAGTTATGCGCAAATAGAGATGCTTCCTTTTACTATCTATAATTGATATCTCATAAATTAACTTTAAAAGGCAATTTGTATTTCAAACTATTTAAAAGTGTATAAATTTCTGTATAATTTGGGAAGTAATGTTGAATGCTACTTTCAGCATACATAATTTATGTACTCTTGCCATATTTATGTTACATGTTGTACTTTCTATTTTAATACTTAGTTTTGCACTAAACCAACTGAGGACATCAAGCAGCAGCATAATAAAGACTTGAAATAACCTTAAAATTAGGTTGAAACCTGCCAAAATTATAACATAGGTTATTGTGACAGATGTACGAAAACATTATGGCAGTCACAGCTTATATTAATAAAACTTCATAAACCAAACAGATAAAAAGTCTACTCTGAACACTGCATAGTATTGCATTGTCATTCAGGAAGTCCTGGGTTCGTTTACTACATAAAAAAAAACAAACACAAGATTTTTTAAATTTTTGTTTCTTAACATTTTTATTTTTTTCTTCCTTTTTTTCGCTGGCTAGCATGTTAACGGCACTTCAAGTCATGTTTGGGCTCAAGAAGCCAGCTCATTCAAAGTTCCGCATAGTGTTTTTTTTAAAACCTTTGTGAATAGGTTCAGGTCCAGCCAAATTGTGACTTTTTTGCATTGTGAAATTATGTAAATTGTGAATTGCTTTCCTTTAAAATGGACCCATTCAGAAAAGGGGAAAAAAACCCTGCTGCTGTTTGAAAATATCTATTAACAAAGAAGATTATTATGGCATTTTTTTTTCTATTTTACAAATTCATTTTGCTAATTTAATTTCTTCTATGATACATATTTGCTTCGTGAAGCCTCGTTAGTCTTAGTTTTGGAGATTGTCCTTTCACCATTGATTTTATGTCATCTTGTTGCTTTATCTAATAGGTAATATCAAATTAAAACTATCCCAGATTAGGGCATTGGGTAAGATGGAAGCATGATGATTTTCTTAGAAATCAAGACGTTAAGTTGATTAGGTGTGGAGACGTTTGTATTGGTCACCAGCCGTTATTATAAATGCACCAACAGTTCCATTATGTCACAAATGAACTTAGGCTTTTTCGGCCACTTCTATGGCGCCATGCATAATGCTGTATAAATGTCATAATGTTTTAGATTATATTTTTCCGTTGTGCAATTAAATCACCATGGAAGCCATCAATATTAATTCCATTGCTTGGTTTCAAAAGAATCGCACTGCGGAAATTCTTCACAAATTGGATTAAGTTGGAATAATTTTCTGTTTTTACGTTTTTTTTCTGATGGACCACTGTGTTGGGGTATGAATCATGAACAAGACGGCCATATTCAGATTTTATCATCTTTTCATGTTAATTGAGAACTTCATAATGCCTCAGCCTTCTACTATGACACATTTTGCAATTAAAATGGTGCGCAGGCAATCCTGTGGCTAATCAGATTGCAGTCCTGATGGGCACACAGCCCAACGCTTTCTCGTCAAGCGAAAAAATCGAGAAATAATGAAACCATAGCTTGATCGCCAGAAACAGTCATAAAAATCAAAAAAGGACAATTCATTATTTGCCTTGTTGCATGATAGTGTTGTTTTTTTCCGTTTGGCTCAGTTCTCACATGTTTTACCCTGTCACTGAAATATGCAGCCATATTTTATGGTGCAGATTCCAGTAGTTAGTGGACAGAATTGTTTGTGAGACGATCTTGTGATCACAAATGTAAAGTACGGGCCTACTTTAAGCCGTAGAGGGTCATAAATGCAAATGAGATCATTCACTCGTTGGTTAATTTTTTTTGCATGTTGATTTCTGTTATTTTTTATTTTTCAGATTTTCTGTCATCTTCAACAATTCTTCCAAGAGTGAAAAAAAGGTTTAAGCAAGTGAAAACAGAAGAAATCAAGACAGCAAAACAAGACATCAGTTGTGTAAGTGGATTTACTTCATTTAATGTGTTGCTTATTATTTTGTGAATAAAAAATCTTCTTAGGTATATGTATGTCTTATTTAGTTGACAAGATTTAGTACAACTTACAACTGATAAAAATGCCATATTAAGAACAAAATAGCTGATACATAGAAAAAAAATGCAAGTCAAGTGTGGTTTAGGCATTATAAATAAGATCTATTGGCATAGTAATTTGTTCCCTATATTTATCTCCACAATCGTTGGTGGGTCTTGTCAGCTGACACTAACAAACATGGAACTTATTTCCTAACCTTATGAGGGATGCTATTGGCTTTGCAAACCCAGTTACAAACCCTAACCATAATTGTTTTGTTTGTTTATTGGGTTTATCGTCCCACCAACAGTAATTCAGTTATCTGGAGACGGTGTCCACTTGAAGCAGATATAGTGCTGCCTTCACTGTGTATAGCATGCTGTGAACACCAGGCATGATACCACACCCAGTCACATTATCCTGACACCGGGCCAACCAGTCGTGGAACTACCCTTATATTTGCTTGAGCTTTAGCAAGGGAGCTATACCACTACCATTTTTAACGACTTTGGTTTGTCGTGGCCCGGGATCAAACCCGGGGCCTCCCGTATCTGGAGCCGATGCTCTACCGATTGCGCTACCAGGTCTGGTCCTCTAACCATAATAATAAAATATATATATATATATATTTATTTATTTATTTATTTATTTATTTATTTATTTATTTATATATTATCATAGGGTGGGGAAAAAATGTAATTATTATTCAGTCATAGAAATTAGGATTGAAACTTACAAGCAAGTCGGGCTAGAAACTAAGCAATTTTCACTAGCTGGAAAGAAAATTCATTAGTCTGAATTAAATTCTGTTTTAATTTTACAAGTAAGTCAAAAAAAGCTAAGATAAATATGGAAAAAAGCACCATTTAAGTATCAATTGCCTGGTACATTTATGGGTTTTTTTTCCCCGGGTTTTGCACCAGAAACAAGTTTCAGTTTAATTTTCTCTGCCATTTTGTTCTGTGGCCCAGCTGATTTTAATTTGGTATAGAACATAATGTACCATGCGGGCACCAGACTACGTTGTGGTTCCTGCACAGTAAACATATTATCGGTTTAGTGCGCATAACATGTTTATGATACAAGCAACAGCTTGCCGAATGAAATAAGCAGCTCAAAAGTTTACAAATTATCAAAGGAAAGTACAATGATTTTTTAATGATCGGGACCTTGGAAGCCCATCATGCTAGTAAAATGGGAATTTTTATTATAAGATATAAGGGTAGTTCCACAACTGGTTTGCCTAGTGTCAGGATAATGCGACTGGGTGTAGTATCATGGCAGGTGTTCACGGCATGCTATACACAGTGAAGGCAGCACTATATCTGCTTCCAGATAACTGAAATACAGTTGGTGGGACGATAAACCCAATAAACAAACAAACTTCATTGTCAAAGATGATTTTTTTTTTATATATACATATATATGTATATGTGTGTGTATATATATATATATATATATATACATAAAATTTCCGTGAAACTAAAACTTTAAATCCTTTTAAAAAGAACTCTCACAAAATCTTATATCAGAAAAAACAAAATTTCCTGTGAAATAAGAACAGAAAAAAACTCGCTTCTTACAGTTACCATGTAAGAGAAGAGAAGAAAAGATGGTATGTTTGGAAATGAAACTGTTTGTGACAAGGCATTCTGTAGTCTTCATTGAAATCTAATTACATCGTGCTACAATTAAGGCATTGTCTAGACAGTTTAAGGACCATTCTCTCATCAGAAATAAGATTCTATGAATGGGGCAGCCTAATCAAATGCTTATTGTTTTCTGTCAATAACAAAGTTTTTGATTGTATAAAGACTTCTCAGGTAGGCACTTTTGCTGCAGAGTTTCTGGCTGTGAGCCTTCCCCACCCCCCAAATCCCCAAATATCATTGCAAAATTTTCCTTGTACAAAACACACAAATGCATATTCTCTTGAACATCCTTGTCGAAACTGCAGTTTTATAGATATTTTTTCTTGTTGATTCCTTGTGTTATTGATGGCTTGGCCGGTGCTAATCTATGCTCTTATTTCTGTAGATTTATTGCCCTATTTGAATGATTATTCCCGCTCAAAATACAGGTCAAGTCAGTTAATATGATCACGTTTGGACGATGTAATCCAAAGGATGCTTGAATTATCAGCCTGAGAGCTGTAAATTGCAAAATTTCGACATAAATTGCAAGGGAAATGTCACTGCAATCCTGTCTGGGTTTTTTTCCCCTTTAAAACAATTTTCCTTTAGAAGCATTCATTATGAGTGATAAAAATTGCGGGATTCAATTTTGACAATGCATCATATCGTTCCAAGACTTGGTTGTGTCTTTTGTCAATTTTAAAGCAATTAGCCTAAGATATAGACGTGCTCTGGACAGATTATTGCGTGTACAGAAACATAATGTAATTAATGTCAGCTCCGACAAAATTTTAAGTTCATTAACTAATCTGATTAGATGTGCTTGGATAAAAGCAGGTAATTCAGTTGGAAAGAAATTGAATTCTTCCACCAATTAGTGCAGTGAAAGACATCTTCTATAAATATAAAATGTTTCTGGTGAGATTAAAAAGCTTTGTAAATTTGTCCGAACTGTCACTTAATTGATTTGAATCAAATTTTATCGGAGGCGAATGAGCTGCACTGGAGATACATGCCTTTATAACAGGTACTTGCTTAAGCCGTGGTGCAGTGTAAGGAAGAAGAAGGTGCAAAGGATGTGCCTAAACTGGATTTGTTAGAAGAAAGAAAAGGAAATATGCAGAAAGTCTAAAGCCATCATACAATCTATGAAAGGTCTTTCAAAATTTATCAGTTTACCAAAACTAGGACAAAATGTTTTTTCTGAAACAAAGCTGTAAAACCTGACTACGCACATTTTATTGATAGTCTTACTTTTAAGTACATAGTTTTTAAAAAGTTAACTCAACAATGCCAAAGTTAGAACTTTTTATAATTTGATAGTAAATACTTTCTAAGTTATACATTTATTCTTTTTTGACATAACACAACTTAAAAAACTTTAAAAAAAAACAACATATGCGGACTCATTTAAAGTTATTTCTCTGAACATTTGTACTAAGAACATAACTACAATTTGATGCATGTTTCTAGTATTTTATTCTGTGGATTGTTATTTGTTTTCTGTAGGTATAAGGAATGAAATTGTACACTGATGTTGGGTCATATTCTTAAAGGCAAAAAGTTTATTTTTCCACACATTTTTGGCAGAAAAAAAATTCCAATTGTAAGAGACATGTATGTTTTTGTCTCATGTGTTTATCTGAAACAAATAACAAAAAATTATTTAACAAACTCCATAAAAATTTTTACTTTTATATATAAATGTTATGTTTCAAAGTTTGGTGTTTTGTGCTCATGTCATTCCATTACTGAATGGAGCACATTGGTAATACAGACATTGTCTGCCCTGTCAGACAATTGTAATTAGGTCCTTTTATTTGGAATATGTAGACTGTATCGCTGATATTTCTTTAGATGGTGCCATCAAAAAGTGAAACTTCTTTCATTTGCATAAACATGAGCACTTAATCCACCACAAAACTTTGAGGAATATTACGAACACAAAATTATGGACATGCATGTTAATGATTCTGAGTATTAAAATGTAAGTACATTACTCATCGTACAATCCACGGTGTGTAAAAAAGCATAAAAACTGAGTTATCCAAATAAAAGGACCTACTTGCTTTAAGGAGTAATAAAGGGAGACTTTTCACTAATGTCCCTGTTACAACAATATAATGCTCAAAATATCTTATCACCAGACCTGGTAGCGCAATCTGCAGAGCATCAGCTCCAGTTACTGGAGGCTCCAGGTTCGATCCCAGGCCGCGACTTACCAGAGACGTTAAAAAGGTAGTGGCAAAGCTCCCTTTCGAACGTTCAAGCAAATATAAGGGTAGTTCCACGACCGGTTGGCCCAGCGTTATGATAATGTGACTGGGTGTGGTATCATGCCAGGTGTTCGCCGCATGCTGTACACAGTGAAGGCAGCACTATATCAGATAACTGAAATACTGTTGGTGGAATGATAAACCCAACAAACAAACATTCCATTACTGAATGGAGCACATTGGTAATATAGACATTGTCTGCCCTGTCAGACAATTGTAATTAGGTCCTTTTATTTGGAATATGTAGACTGTATCGCTGACTTTTCTTTAGATGGTGTCATTGAAAAGTGAAATTTCTTTTATTTGCATAAACATGAGCACTTAATCCAGCACAAAACTTAGAGAAATATGACGAACACAAAATTATGGGCATGCATGTTAATGATTGTTATTTTGAGTATTAAAATATAAGTACATTACTCAGTGTACAATCCACAGAGTGTTAAAAACCATAAAAACTGAGTTATCCAAATAAAAGGACATACTTGCATGTAAAGGTGGTATCCGACAGTTTGCCTATATGTAATATGTGTAACAATATCTGACCTCTGTTTGGAGTATTTGTTCATAATTTATGCAGAAAAAAAATCATACTTTAGTCTAAGTTTTGGCTATTTTCAACAGTATCTCATTTTAAGGGTAGTCAATCTCGTTAATCAACACTTAAATATTTATTCTTTTCAAACCTATAAATAAGAACTTTTGGGATTCCTGCTAAAAATAGACAATTACATCACAGCAGATGACGTGGATAAGCTAAAACATAAGTGGTCACATGGTTTTCTTCGTTGAGAATAACTTACTGTTTAGCTTGGCTCAGATAGGAAATACATGTTTAAATTAACAATTGTGGCGTTATCGTTCGCTTTTCAGACAGGTGTAGGACATCTACAAACAGCATTTTGCGAGATAAATTGCAGGTAACAATGGTTTATTATGATGTTTATTGAATATATTTGAAGTCCAAACTGTCGGATAGCACCTTTAAAGTTTGTTTAGCGCCATGTTTTGTAGTCCAGGAATGAAGATTTGAGTAGCAGATTTAAATTAGCAATTTTTGTTGCGCCACGAAAAATGCAATACACTCTTCTGACTGAGGAGTAATAAAGGGAGACCATTCACTTATGTCCCTATGTTATAACAATATAATGCTCAAAACATCCGACCATAGTGAAAGCAACAGTTTTTCAGCATCATTATAACACTTGGTTATCCCATTCATGCTGAAACCTTTAAGAACATTTTTAATGTGAATTTTATCCATTCTGGCTTCAATAGCAACTGATTATAAGTCCCTACGGAGGTAATAAATAACTTCACAAATATGAAAGGTGATTAAAAATATTATATTATTACTTCATAAAGGCTGAAATTAAAATTTATATGCATTCGTAAATGTAAAAACTAAAAAGCCCATTAACTGAGTATTGCATGGACGTTGTCACATTTACTTATAATCACCATTTACAAACATTCTGCAACATCATAACTTTTCACTTTCTTACTGGATAAAACAATTATGTAATCACCTTTTCAAGATATGTCACTGATCTGTTACTATGCATTAAATGACTACAATTAATCTTAGTTAAGCTTCTTATTTCTTTGACAACGTATTCTAGACTGTAAAATTCATCGTTTTTAACATGTTTGGTGTCCCAAAAATGTGTGAAAGTTATGAATGGTTTATGTCTCACCTAGTTTGTCATTCCTTTGTGTAATATGCCAGTAATGTTATTAAATTTATTTAAGATGGTATATAATGGTTATCAATATTTAATATATGTAATACATACACTTCTGTGTTAAATAAGATCTCACAATTTCAATTGTCTCACCATGTAAAGTGCCACTAGTTCAGTCGGGCTTAAACCAGCCACATCCCACAGTATCAATATTTAATGGAGGTTTATTGTTATTAAAAATTTGAACAGGAAATTTTGATATAACAGTCTGTTGCTGTGTGTGTTTGTGTGTGTGTTTGTGTGTGTGTCTGTGTGCTTCTTTATTGCTATTGAAGCAAGCCATCAGTGGGTGTGAAAGCTATAGATTAATTTTAATATAGGTGTAAACTGGGTTAAGTTTGCAAGACGGATGCTCACTAAATACTATAACCTAAGAATATTTGCAAAAATGAAATTTTTGATAAATGCAAAATATAAGTCCGATTTTTTACAATTAAATGTTCAGGATTGCTATGCTGCTTAAAGATGTAATAGCAAAATTAAAGCTTCAAATAATTGCAAAATTAAGAGAAAACACACATAAATGCAAACTAGATCAACAGGTTTTCGCAATACTAAAATTCAATATACGGTCATACCTGACCATGTGACTGCCCCTAACCAGCGACCGTCAGCTCTTTACAACAACTTCAAAGCTGCCTGCGTAAATTTGTTCTTTAATTGACACGTAATAAATGACCACCTGTTATCTTCACCCAGCAACCACATAACAACTGTCAAACAATTTGTTGTTGTTGTTTTTGTTTAAAATTATATCCCCTTTCCTTAAAAATGAAAACATGGACTGTGCATATAATTAAATTTTAGAACATAAGTTATTGTTTTCAATCTTAAGAATTTTTTACATGTCAGTTAAAATGAGTTTCTATCATCGTCATCATCATCATCACCATCATCACTACCACCATCATCATCATCATCATTGCATCATGATAATAAAAGTAGATGTAATAATTATACAAACACAATTTGCCAATTTATGTTGTGGTTCTCACAACCAATTAACCATGATGCATTAAGAGACCACCTGTCTTCAGAAACCGCGGAAGGTCTTTTAATACAGGTTTGACTATAATGGCAAAATATATATTGATACAAAACTATAAAACTGGATGATTGTAAACAAGAGCTTTAAGTGGCTGCAAAACTTGGTGTTTAAATCATTATACAACTACATCTGCAGAGAAATTTGAAATTGAACTCAATGTACTTGTAAAGTTAAAGCTATATAGAATTGTGGAACTAGAGGTCTTGATAATTTGCTAAGCTAGAACCGCAGATAACTGGATTTGCAGATAGACATTGATGCGAAGCTAGCAAGCTTAAGAAATTTGTAAAACTAAAGCTATTTAGAATTGTGGATCTAGAGCTCTTGATAATTTGCTAAGCTAGAACTGCAGATAACTGGATTTGCGGATAGACATTTATGCTAAGCTAGAAAGCTCAAGAAATTTGTAAAGCTAGAGCTCTATTTATTGTAAATCTTAAGAGTTTCAGATGAAGTTTCATCTGTAGAAAGACATTGCATAAACTAGTATCTTCTGATAATTGCAGAATAAGAGCTTTATAAAATAGCAAAATTTAAAGCTCCAGATAATTGCAGAACTAGAGCTCTAGATTATAGCAAAATCTAAACTCTGAGAAAAATACAATCACATAAAGCCCCATATAACTACTACCTTAATTCCCCAGATTATTGTAACTTTTAACTTCAGACAATGGCAGTACTAGCTTTAGATAATTCCAACATTTAAGCTCTGCATAACTGCGAACCTAAAGCTTCGGAGTATTGTAAAAAATAAATCTTCAGATAATTGAAACAAGCAAAACTAGGGCTGCAGATAATTACAAAACTAGCTCCTCAGATAATTGCAAAACTTTATCGTTAGATTATTGCAAAACTAGCATAAGGTAATTGAAAAACTAGAGCTCCAAATAATTGAAAAACTAGAGATTCGGTTAGTTGCATACCTAAAGATTCAGATGATAGCAAAACTATTTGCAGCCAATTGCAAAACTAAAACCTCAGATTATTGCTACACAAACTCCAGATAAATGCATAACTAAAGCTCTTGTTCTTGCAAAATTAGACCACTTGATAATGGTAAAACTATTTCCAGCTTATTATAAACCTAGACTGCCAGATAATTGTAAAACTAAAAAACAAATTGCAAAACTACAGCTACAGAATTGCAAAAGTACAGCTCAAAATAATTGCAACACTAGAGCTCTCCACATTATTGCAAAACAAGCATAGGATAATTGCAAAACAAGAGTGCAAAATAATAATTGTAACACTGTTGCTCCAGATAATTGCAAAACTTAAACATCAGATAATTTCAAAAACTAGAGTGACCAATAATAATTGTAACACTTTACTTCCAGATAATTACAAAACTGGAGCACTAGATAATAGCAAGACTAGAGCACTAGATAATAGCAAGACTAGAGCACCAGATAATAGCAAAACTAGAGCACCAGATAGTAGCAAGACTAGAGCACCAGATAATAGCAAAACTAGAGCACCAGATAATAGCAAGACTAGAGCACCAGATTATAGCAAAACTAGAGCCAGATAATTGCAAAAACTAGAGCACCAGGTAATAGCAAAAACTAGAGCACCAGATGATAGCTAGACTCGAGCACCAGATAATAGCAAGACTAGAGCACCAGATAATTGCAAAACTAGAGCACCAGATAATAGCAAGACTAGAGCACCAGATAATTGCAAAACTAGAGCACCAGATAATTGCAAAACTAGAGCACCAGATAATTGCAAAACTAGAGCACCAGATAAAAGCAAAAACTAGAGCACCAGGTAATAGCAAAAACTAGAGCACCAGATAATAGCAAAAACTAGAGCCCCAGCAAAAATGAGAGCACCAGATAAAAACAAGACTCGAGCACCAGATAATTGCAAAACTAGAGCTGTAGATAATTGCAAAACTTGATGTCAAGTTATAAATCGGCTTAGTCTGGTGAACCATTGTTGTCTCTTTACATCACGACTCAATGTAATAGTTTGACTAACAGCATGGATCTTCATATTATTTAGTCTGCTAATAGAGACCTAAGAAAAGAAATGTCTTGAGATGCTCCACAAACGTCTGAAATGTTCTAACAACATTGACGAGACAGTAAAGGGGAAGTAACTTCAGTTTGCAGAATGTTCCAATAATAATCTGCTGGTGCTGACAAAGACTTGCTAGTCTTTAGTCTTAATTAAGTGAGATGGCGACTGACAAATTTTTCTAATCAATATCTGTATTGACATAAGAATAAAGTGTATGAAGTAGTAAACTGGAGATGAATGATCAAGTCTGGGGCTTGTTGGGTTTGTGAATGCATTGATAGAAGGAGAGAGGATAAGATTGGGGCTTAGGAAAAGTAAAGAGGGGATTTTCTTTTTGGCGGAGGATATGGGAGCGGGAGGGGGGGGTTGGGGGTTGAGTGGAAGTAGGGGGCGAGTAGGATGGAAAGAGGACTGGTACTGCCTTATTAGGATAAACAGGGATAAAAACTTTGATTGATATTGTGTTACCTAATTTTCATGAATGTAGGTTAGAGATAGGCATTTGATATAAGAGGTTGCTACTGTTACTTGCTAATGCGTAGTTATGAAATATATTGCAGTATTGTCAAGTCCTAGTGATTTATAGAAGATAATTGTTGTGTTAGTAAATATTTAAATATTTCCATCAAAGATCAAAATGGCTCTTATATTGACTTTTGTTAAATAAAAAGTTTGTAGTTACACACATATATTTTTCAATGTTCCTGTTGCTTGTTTCTACAGTTTTGGAGATATTTAAACTCCAGTGGTATAAATTTGTTGACTTAAGATGTCAAAATCTATCATCTTGTTGGTTTAAGCTTATGCAGGCCTGTTTAGGTTATATTTGGCTGCAGTTTCTGTTGATGAATGATTATGGGTCTTTTCAGAAAAGAAGAAACAACATAAAAAACAAAGGCCAAGAACAGTGGCTGTAATTATTACTTAACTGTTTATTTTGACCACAGCTCCAGGTACGGGAGGCCCGGGTTCAATCCTGGGCCACGACATACCAAAGTTGTCAAAGTTGGTATTGGTATAGCTCCCTTGCTAACGCTAAAGCAGATAAAAAGGGTCGTTCCACAACTGGTTGGCCCAGTATCAGGATAATGTGACTGGGTATGGTATCATGCCAGGTGTTGAGGGCATGCTAAACGCTGTGGAGACAGCACTATATATCTGCTTTAAGTGAACACTGTCTCCAGATAACTGAAATACTGTTGGTGGGATGATAAACCCAATAAACATTTTGACTACATTGATGACTTCATTGATGTAACCACACTAAAACAATCAATTCCCAACTTAAGTTTTTTTCTCTGTTTCATGATGATCCCAAGTAGAGGTTAAAGTATTTTTCCTGCACAATGCTGAATCTCTTATTTACAGAAAAAAAACATGACATGAAAAATATCATATAATTCACGGATGATGAAATTTTAGATTGCAAAAAAAAAATAAAGCTTAAGCAATCTTTCTCCACTTATGCTTGTAATTTTTTATGTCAAAAGGGTCAAAAATTAAGTTTTAGTGGGCATTGTTTGTTTTAGGCGTACATCTCAGGAACACAATTAGGGTTATTAGCTCAACATCCAGTTATTTTAGTGGGGGAAACCTGTTTGGGTTGAACCACTAGCACACTCGGTCGGAGTAACTTCAAGAAATTAGTGTCTATACCCTGACCGGGATTCGAACCCACGCAGTGAAAGGCTGAGGAGTTTGAGTAGCTTAAAGTCGGCGACAACCCTTCGATCACTGGCTGCAATAGCTCAGGTAGAAGAGTGTCGGCCTGCGGATTGGAAGGTCGTGGGTTCAAACCCCAGCCGGGTCAAACCAAAGATTTTAAAGTTGGTAGTAGTGGCTTCCCTCCTAACGCTTGGGGCTAAGGGGACAGCCTGACTCGTCGGTGTCAGTATAATGGACCGGCCGGTTTCAGTCCCTGGGCACCTCATAAGTGCCACCTGTGCTATAATGATAGAAATATCACTGCACAGTATCGGCAAAAATGCCGACTAATCCCATCCCAACCCATCGATCACAAGTGCCCCTCTTATGGGCATTGTTTTGAAATGTTAAGTTAAGAAGTAAAATGCTCATTCATTTTTCTTCTACCCATCAGAATTTTACTATAAAATTTGATAAAGTGGCTTTAACTGTTGATGAGTGTTTATCAAGCCCAAAATACACCTAAAGACATGGATTGTGCAAGGTTTGTGATAAGGAAAGTTTATATTTAAATTAACATAAACCATATTGAGACAGAGTATTTTTTATTCCCTAAGTTATGGGCTGTGTGGGTACCTATGGGGCATTAATTAAGTTCATGTGAAGATGAGGGTTGTATAAGACAGGTGTATACTAGTGGGTACAGTGAGAATAGTGCCCATTTACATAATTAAGCAATGTGTAGAAGTTTAAGTATGGTACTTCGTAGTGTACCTGGTGGGATTAATATACAGTATCAATTAGGTGCCATGGGTCATAGGTCATTTGTCAAGGTTGAATTATGGGAAATCTAGTCAGATATTTGGGGTGGCACACTGGGGTGCCAGTGGATGATTATTTGAGTTTTAGAATGACATCCTCTGAGCCTGTCTAATCAATCGGTGTTTTGTGACCCCCGAAGCACAGAAAACTTTCATGTTGAGATTATTTAACTTACATTAGATAAGTTGGCCAGTTTACCCAGAAATTTGTATTCTTTGAACGATTTTACCTGAAAATTATCATTATAAATAAACATGGTCTATATTGTATTAAATCAAATCAGTTAATTATATTAAGATGGTTGGAAGCTTCAACAATATAAGGCCTTAGTTGCATATTTTTATGTAATCCCACAGAGGGTGGCATATAACAGAAGCACAGTCTGATAGTCTCACTCAGTCCATTTTCGTATCTCATCCAAAACGTGCATACCTCAGTCTTTTGACAGTACCTTAGATACAGTTAACCACCTTACAGACATATACTTGAAGTTGTGTTACACATAATATTTGCAAATACAACCCGTAAGGTTAAGGTCATGTTACAGGTCTAGGTCATATTTAAGATCATTGCATCTTAGGGGACATATGTGTGTATGTGTGTGTTTTTGTGTGTGTGTGTGTGTTTGTGTGTGTGTGTGTGTTTATATGTGTGTGTATTTGTATGTGTGTTTTGTGTGTGTGTGTGTGTGTACATACATACATTTGCACTTTTTCAGAGCCCAAAGTGTGAGATTTTTACCTGCAAAGTGGGAGATTTGTTATTTTCATATCAACAAAGAAGGACGTTATCTGTTTCCAAGTAGGGAGATTTTTTTTTAAATACATTTGAAGCTTAAAAGTGGAAGTCTCCCTCCAAATTTTTTAGAGTTCACATGTATGTTTATATTCCTGAGACAAATCTTGTTAGCCTGTAAGTTTTAGCTGGTTGGATTTTTATAATTGTACTACATTCTGTTTCTTCTAATTACTTACACTTTAATTGATAAAGCAAACTAAAATCATCACTTTCTTATATAAAAGAATAATAAAATTTCTTGAGGTTTTTTAATTGATATTGAACACATTTTTATGTATGTTCTTACATTGTTTATAGCTTTCGTTAACTGATCAGTCATAGCTGGAACCATTTGCATAACAGAGCCTGTTAATCTGCTGCAATCTGCTTTTCAAAGAAATCAAAATGTAAATAAAGTACAAATTTACTGGTCTTAAATGTTATCTAGAGGAATTTGAGAAGAAAAAATCCACATTTTTTTATTATGCAATAAAAAGTTCCTTTGCGCAATTAAATTTGAAGAAAAAATGCTTAATTATTGTGAACCATGCCTGTTTTCTTGGCATGTTTGAGGCCTGAATGTTAATTTCTTGTGGCAGTTTGTCGTCCCAGAGGCAACATTGTCCCAAAACTTCAAGCAATGTGTTAAAATCAACTGGAGTACTAATGAGACCCAAAGGTGCATGAAATGCTGTAGTCTTGTTAAGGAGGGGGCAATTAACAGTATTCATATCCTGCTTAATTGTAGTAACAACTTGTACAAGATGGTGAGATTCTCGAAGTGGGATTCTGGTTTTGTGCGCATTCCTGAAGAAAACCCTGAAACAAGTTAAGATTTGATGTGATAATTCGGCATAAGCAGATATCAACCTGAACCTAGCGACATGTACAGTCGTTAAATAACCTTTTATCAATTCTAAACCTGCTAAGCCCTATTTGGTATGGCTTAGGCAAATAATGTAGGTCCAGATCTGCCACCGCCCATTGTGAGCCGTCTGACCAGGATCTACACTAATTTCTGCTAAGTCTCTAGCATAATGTCCAGTGCTGGCCATAGCTGAGTTGTTAAAGGTTGTATCCAACATTTTGCCTGTATCAAATACATGTAACAATATCTGACCACCGGACCTGGTAGCGCAATCGGTAGAGCGTCGGCTCCAGGTACGGGAGGCCTCGGGTTCGATCCATACCAAAGTCTTTAAAAATGATAGTGGTATAGCTCCCTTGCTAACGCTTAAGCAAATATAAGGGTAGTTCCACGACTGGTTGGCCCGGTGTCAGGATAATGTGACTGGGTGTGGTATCATGCCAGGTGTTCACGGCATGCTATACACAGTGAAGGCAGCACTATATCTGCTTCAAGAGCAAGTACTCTAAATGTTCATTCGTTCCAACTCTATAACAAGTTATGTTATGTGGTAGAGCGTCGACTTGTGGATCGGGATGTCGTGGGTTGAACCCCGGCCAGGTCAAACCAAAGACTTAAAAGTTGGTAGTAGTGGCTTCCCTCCTAACGCTTGGCTAAAGGGGATTGCATTACACCTGACTTATCGGTGTCAATATAATGGACTGGCCAGGTTCAGTTCCTGGGCACCTCATAATGATAAAAATGTCGCTGCGCAGTATCTGCAAAAATGCCGACCAATCCAATCCAATACAGATGACTAATATCCAGATAATTGTTATACCCATATGAATGTCATACACAGACGAATGTCTACCCTGACAAATGTCATACACAGACAAATGTCATACCCAATTAAATGTCATTCCCACACAAATGTCTACCCAGACAAAGTCATACCGAGATAAATGTCATACCCAGACAAATGTCAGGGTAGAACCAACTAAGCAAAATAGGCTTACATGATATTTTCAGCCTCATTTGGCTCTTGAACACATGTATTGAGTGGGTCATATATTCTAGAGAAGTTGCATGTCGGCAGCTCTACCCACTAAGCTATAGGCACCCCAAAGAAATAAGACACAGTTTCAAAAGTAGAAGAGTTCAACTTTAAAACCATTTGTTTGAGGACTGTCCGTCTTGTGACAGCTATTCAAAGAAAGCTTTAAAAGAATGTCTCAGCTAATTAATGACAATTCACAAATTTGCACATCCTTTCTCTGTATGAAAATTAATGATAAAGGTACAGTCATCCTTTCAATTAAGATTTTAATGACGTTGGTGTTTGGTTCTCTGTACATTTTTAACTTCTTTGATTGTAATTCTAATTTAAGTTCCATAGATTCAGACTTGAATGATGATGGCATTTTTCTTCCGTTGATTTAAAATTTAATGGCGGAAATTTTTTTTTTTATTTTGTAGATTTAAGCATTAGTGACAAAGACATTTTCATTCTGAAGATATAGACTTTAATTAAGAAGACATTTTAGTCTAATTATAGCCCTAGTTTGTGGCGTTAGCATCCTCCTTCTGAACGCTGACACCTTAGCTCATTATCTGAATGCCCCTCACCATCGCGAGATACCTCGAGATATCCCCTGAGTATATCTATCTACACCATCTAACACCGTTCATTATCATCAGCAGCCGTACCTGCTATTGTTGTCAGCCAGCCGAGCTTGGTTCAAAATTACCCTTCAATTAAAACTATTAATTTAGAAGCCCGCAAGAAAACAGGTTGGCCTAGGAAATTGTTCTGCTTGACAAAGCTGGGGTAAATTGTGGACAGGGAGGGTAAATTCCAGCCAGGTGACAAATCCTAATTATATATTTAAATTAGGCCCAGTGGGGCTCTTAAGTTAGGGTTTGGTGTTGATGGTTTAGTTTTCTATTCTTTTCTTTAGAAGTGATCCTATGACAGAGCAGTTAGAGTTATCTCCTTGTAGTCTGTGTCTAAGAGTCCTGTTCAGGGTGAGAACTTCTTCGTAAGGTCTTTGAGCAGACCTGTGGTTATGCCTTGGTTCTACCTAGACCTTTGTCAATCAGAACTCCTGGGGTAATTCCATCCTCGGGACAATCATCCCTCAGATGTATCTGGTGCAATGATACTGACTGAAATCAGGATCGTTTTGTTTGCCAGAAGTCAGATGAAGAATATGCTTATAATGTAGTTCACACAAAATATATACAATGCCATTGTTTGACAGCTGCATCTTTGCTGCGCTGGGTAAATTAAAATTTGGTGATTTAAATTTGAAGCCGCCACAAATTGAAGTTTTACAGACATCAAACTGTAGTGAGCTGTCATCCGAGCTGCCATCTTTGTTTTGACGTCTGTCACAAAAGTAGTCCCATTTAGGGAAATGGCTCCGACTACCTCCATACATCCGAGAGATGATTCGAGAATATCCAAGGTGTTCCAATTGGACCCTTGTTGGGGACGTTCCCCTACAAATAATAGCTGGGGATCACCAATAGGAACCAAAGTCATTAATTATGTCAGTTCAGTGTATAAACCCCCCAGATAATCTAACAAATCAATACTGACCAATCACATTTTGATATGCACTTTTCAAAAATAATAAAATTTTGTTAACCCTGTCACTAGGGTTTGTACAGACATTGATTACCTTTTTTCTAAGGTCTATTTGTAAAAAAACTTGTAAAGATGTTTACATCAAAAATGGAAGTGAACCTTTGAATTATATTTTGCAAAGATGTGGTCCTATTTTTACCTTTTATCAGTTGATGGTTTAAACTTTTGTTAAGATTAGTCACAACTAACACTATTCTTTCTAAAACTGGCAGTCTGCTTACTGACAGCTATAGTTTAGACTGATATCCGACTTAAGCTCAGCCAACATAGCAAATCTGTGAACATTGTCAAGCGATTGGGCTTTAATGCCAAAGATTTATGGACTTCTGTGGCTGGTTGATTCAGGTAAAAAGAAAATAATTATGATAGACAAAGTGTACATCTTGTCATCGTCGGATACCCATGGTTGATTCTATTACGTTACTCTCCATTCATCACCCGTGGGTAAATTGCTACTCATTTCGTCACTTTGTTTACTATGAAATGCCGCAATCCGATTGGTTCGCCGAGACCATCCAGCGAATCTGCCAACCAATCAAGTTTACGCTTTCATACCACTTCGATAGCATTGTCGTAAGTTTATTTACACACAAATTACAAGCAACGTCACTGTCTTCATGGGCAAGGATACCGATTTCGTTTAAAACCGACGTGTATTTTTCAATACTTGTTGGAGTGCCCAAAGATCTGTAAGAACATTTGTCGCGGATCGCTGACAGACATATTTTACACTTGCGATGCGCTGTACCGGTCGCCATGTTTACGTTCTCAGGTCACCAAATTGATCTTCCGATTGAAGAGTATTTAATTTTGTAACCTATCATCTTATTGGATAATGTCTGTTGTGTTCTATTCAAACAGAACAATGAAATGAGTAGCAATTTGCCCACTGGTAATGAATGGAGAGTAACGTAATAGAATCAACCGTGGGTATCCGACGATGACATCATGTCTGATCATTAAGCTTTTTTTAGTGGCAGTTTTCTGGGTATTAAATTATGTTTGTTAATGTGAATACTTTATCATTGTTAAAGCAGCAAGTATGTAGTTTTTGACTAATTTGACTAAGTGTTGACATGAGAGTCTATTTAAACTTTGAAGACATTTCTATTCTAAATACATTTACTTGTGTCATTTATTAGGCTCCTTTGATAAAAAAACAAACAACAGTTGCCTTTTCTACTAGGAGCCCATGGCATGTTGCAAAACACTTGTAAATAAGCATCCTTTGGGAAGCTGTAATTTGTATTTTACTTAAATCCGGTTCATCTTTTTTTTAACCATTATACATTTTTAGACTGTTTAATATATTAATCTATTTTCAATTATAGTTCAATTATTTTAACCTTATAGATTTTTTATATTTTTCTATATTTTACTAACATGGTTTGGTTTTTACCTGATTGTTCTCTATTCACATTTAACTTCTTTGTATTCAGCGCCGTATGACCTGTTAAGTGTCGGTGTGCCGTAAAACCCAAATAAATAAATAAATAAAAAAATTTCATGGACTTTTTCACATTTTTTAAATGTTTGGGTTGCGCCAGTAAAGATTAAAAAAAAAGCTCATCGCTTTTTACACCTTATCATGTTCTTTTTTTGCTAATTGCACTTAATATTCTTTTAAGAGCATAAACCACTGAAATATGTCACCAGTTTTTATTTTATATCTGTTTTTTCCCCAGCATAACAATAAAATTTATAATAAAATTACTAATTATTAGATTTTGTTTTCTACTGTAGCCCTT
Source organism: Sinonovacula constricta (assembly GCA_007844125.1). Lineage (NCBI taxonomy): Eukaryota > Metazoa > Mollusca > Bivalvia > Cardiida > Solecurtidae > Sinonovacula > Sinonovacula constricta. Next base: position 48,717,783 of record CM017565.1, read on the forward strand.
GCTAGATATCTTAAGACGTTTTTGGTTGTTTATGATATAACCCAAACAAACTCAAAAAAGGCAACTAAAGGTGATATACCGGACCTGGTAGCGCAATCGGTAGAGTGTCGGCTTCAGGTATGGGAGGCCTCGGGTTCGATCCCAGGCCGCGACATACCAAAGTCGTTAAAAATGGTAGTGGTATAGCTCCCTTGCTGAGGCTCATGCAAATATAAGGGTAGTTCCACGACTGGTTGGCCCGGTGTCAGGATAATGTGACTGGGTGTGGTATCATGCCAGGTGTTCACGGCATGCTATACACATTGAAGGCAGCACTATATCTCTTCAAGTGGACACCGTCTCCAGATAACTGAAATACTGTTGGTAGGACGATAAACCCAATAAACAAAAATAAACAAACTAAAGGGGGTAAAAAGTAAGAAACAATATCTGATTCATTCTTCCAAACTTAACTGGCAACAAAATTGAGATTTGGGACACCCGTGGCTGAGTGGTTAGAGTTGTTGACTTGAAACTCCTCAGCCCCTCACCGCGTGGGTTCGAGTCACGGTTGGGATGATAATTTTCTTGTGGGGAGGTTTTCCAGGTAACCTTCGGTGCGCTGGTGGTTCTACCCAGGTATTAGTCTGGGGGTCTTCCTCCACCAATAATTAGCCGGACATCGCTAATATGACCATCATTGTGTCGGTGCGATGAAACAAAATAACAACAAATTGACATTTTTTAAAAAGATGGACGCTTGGCCTGTTGGACCTTATTGTAGTAAAAACAGAATGCTTAACTGTCAACTTTTGGCCAAAAAAAAGATCACCTATGGCTGAGCTGTAAAGTGTCCCAGTCAGTAGTCAAGATAGTTTTTTCAAGCTAAAGCATATATTCTTTAATCTTATGCAATATCTTTCTTTATTTGTATTAATATCCCATTTGTGTCTGCTGCAGTGAGGTTCAGGGGAAAATGAGGATAGGAGACCTCAGCCCAGGTTTTGATAATTGGTCAAGAATTCAACGTATTCACATGTTTAATGATCAATTTTGTTTCTTTTATCAACGCCCATGCTCCTAAAGGGACTTGACCAACACTTTTTGCACCCAAGTTGGACGATTTTTTTTTTTTTTCAATATTCTGTATCAGTTTTTATGGAAGGTTGATGTTAGTGGTGAGGGGATGAGGCCATTTGCTGACTGGTAGCCAGCTGTGTTAGAGAGTAATTTATACTAATTACAACTTTAAGCAGTGATAACAAGACATTTTTGTGGAGACAAATAGTGACGCTGCTGATACATCATCTCCTAGCAGAGAGCTTGTTGATTTGGGTGTACACTTTCTGCCTTGAAGCCTTATCCAGGCATGATGAGAAGGCTATGAACTGATGCTGGGGGTCCCCCCACTGTCAGCAAGAGGAAGACTGATACCCACCTTGTTCTGTCTGGAATATTATTAGTTGTTTAACAATTGAACCATTGCTTATCTACATACTTACTACCGCTGGTTGACAATCCATTTTCTTGTCACCATGGCAACCCGCTTCTAACAAGTGGCTTGGTATTAGATCATGCAACGCCAGAATCGGAGCTCGTTATTTTCTGTTAGACAATGGAGATGAGTGCCAGCAATTTTAACACAATAATTATATACCAGCTCGATTGATGTTCGTTAATTACTTTCGGGAAAAACACTGATGCTTTCCAATCAAGCCCTGAAATAAGGGGTTATTTGGACGACGATTGTCACAGAAAGTGACGTGTGTTGGTCAGAGAACTTTGGTTCTTTACCGGAGTCTACTTCATTACTGGGACTGCCTTGACGTACCGACAGCATAATAAGTCGAGTGATGCCTTAGCTCAGCATGTAATCCCAGCGACTGAGAAATAAATACTTGTTATTAAGCAGAGAGATTTGGCTTGGTGGTATTGGACGCTGCCGCATGCATTTGTTGAGTCCACTAGCATTAGACAAACTGTTTCTATTATCGTTAGCATGCAAGCATGGCACTTAAATTCAGCGACTCTCTCCTGCTACAGTTGTACTTGTGATTATAGGGTTCTAATGACAAGCCAGGCAGATATTTCTTCCTTTTTTTTTCAATTTATTTTGATATTTTGTGTGTCTGAGGGTGTTTTCTATGTGATTTCTGCCAGGTTAACACTGAACCTGCCAGCCATGAATTTTTTGGGATTATGCAAATCGTGTAGATCCATATCAGCCAGGTCCACCGAGAACAGTCAGATAATGATCTTTGCTATTTGCGGCCAAGTCTTTATCAAAATACTTTTAAGTTGTTTTTGTTAATAAATTAATAAATAAAAGATATGAGTTATTAAAAAAATAATTGCATAACAAGGTGAAAGGGTAAGGAGGTGGAATGGGGGCGAGATTTAGAAATGGGAAGTGGGGTGTTTAAAATGATTATTTCTGATTTGTCTAAAACATATGTTTGTGATCATGTTGGTTTGTTTAAATTAAGGGTTTGTTGTTTTTTGTCAAAAGGGGTGTTTTAAGAATGATGCGTTTTATGGTGTTATGGAGTAGTTAGCTGGAAAGTTTGACAATATGCAATTTAGCAAAATATGTGGGCAGTAATTAAAGCATGTAGTGGGTTATTATGTTGTTTTGAATTGTTGAATTTATTTTCTTTTGTTTCTTTTGCTGATAAAGTTTGTGAGGTTTTTTTTTATGGCTGTTGATGATTTAGTTTTTGTGTACTTTATCATTGTAATTTTCTTTGCTGAGTGTTTTTTTTCTGTTGTTTCTGAAACTTTAAATGTTTTTTTTTTAACATAAACATATCATTTGTTGCCATATAGATCATGGTAATGTGTACTTTACAAGAACTGATGTTTAGAATACATATATGAATAGGTTTGGTATTATTTACATTACATATGTATGATCATTTATGAAATGTCTTGCTGTTATTAGTAAAGGAATGTCTGGGTAGAACCACTGGCACCCTGCAGGTCGGCCTGAAGAACTTCCCACATGATTGTTCATGCCCTGACAGGACTCAGTAAGCTATGTGAATGCGGGATGGAGTTAAGTTTTAAAATTTAAAGTGACTCAAAACACTTGGCAGGGGTTCTAGAGTTCATGCAAAATCACACAAAATCCAGGTTTTTAAAAAAATAATCTTTTTTTTATTTAATTATGGTCATATTGGTGACATCCAGCTGGTCTGAAGTGGAGGAAGGTCCCAGACAATGGTCCAGGTAGAACTACTGGATCACCTTGGGTCAGCCAGAAAAAAAGTTCACCTAAAACTTTTTGTCCCCTACTGTGACTCAAACCCGTGTGGGGAGGAGCCAAGGAGTTACAAGTCTAGGACTGTAAACAGTTCTGCTACAAAACTATGTTCAATATAAATGAATAACCATAAATATATACATATGCTTAAATAGTCATACAAGTAGACTTCTGTATGACTGTAATTTAAGTAAGGCATATTTCAGACAGTTTTGACTTTTTTTTTCCTCAAATAGCCAGATAAATTATTGTTAACCTGTAAACATTCAGTAACATGCTGTCTGTTTATTTATGACCTATGTCTGTGTGAAAAGTGAAGCAAAACACTTAATTTGACCTTACAAACATGTTTTCACTGTCTGAACCGTGTAAAACTGCATAGTAAGCTAGTTTTAAACTAAAACAAACAAACATGATTGTGATCATTGATTTTGAGGTCCTGTATTATAATATCATCATCTATATCGGCTCTGACATATCTATTTATAGCAGAAACCTCCTTCTCAGCTTATTTATAGATTCAAAAAAGAACATTTGGAACATTTTTTTGTATGATTTTGTACATTTTACATTTGAGGTAGTGTTAAAAATTTACTTTTTTATTTTTATTTATTTATTCATTTATTGATTCATTTATTCATTCATTAATTTATTTATTCATTTGTTCATTTATTTGACCTAAGTTTGAATGCATGTAGAAATTACGCCCAAAGTAACCCCCAACAAAACAAGGGTAAGGTACTATACTATGTATTATATAAGGCAAACTGTTGGATACCACCTTTAAGAAATGAAGGATGATTGTTATTTCCTTGACATACAGGACCTTGTATTTCGAAGTCCACTTCCGATTTAATTTCATTTTTAATTCCTTTGCAAAAGCCATAAATACCAAATGCAGATTGTACATTCGCTCTGTACATGGCACACTGTGGCAGCTTTTTCTCCATCAGAAATTAATGGCTGTGATTTATTGTTGACAATACATCAATTTAAACTACCCTCCATCGCTGCCACTGCTGCGACTGATGATGGTTATGATAACAGCATATTTATGTTACAGGCATGTTCCTTGTTGAGAAATCAGAAAGAACCTGTTGGAGCAGTGAAATGTTTTTTTGGGGGGAAAATGTAGATATTACAAGTTTGGAAGTTTTATGGATAGAGAAAAAAATCAATGATGTACATTTTTTTGGCATTTAGATTAAGGACATATATGATAATTATGAAGCCATGTTAATGTTGTCTTTAAAGTTTCTTGTTTTTTTTATTTTTTTATTTCTTCTTTATCTTAATGATTTTAAGTTAATATTAGGTTTAAATTGCTCAGCAAAACTTGAACACTTGCAGAATCCCGTCTCTGCTGAGCCTTTACTAAAGCTAAAATTTTGATTGCTTTGTACTTATATTTTGAAACACCTCAACTGAAATAAATCCATTCTTGCCTTAATTTAGGTGTATAAAATATTGACACCAGACCTGGCTGAGACATACCAAAGTCATAAAAAATGGTAGTGGTAAAGCTCCCTTGCGAACGCTCAAGCAAATATAAGGGTAGTTCCATGACTAGTTGGCCCAGTGTCAGGATAATGTGACTAGGTGTGGTATCATGCCAGGTGTTCACGGCATGCTATACTCAGTGAAGGCAGCACTATATCTGCTTCAAGTGAGCACTGTCTTTAAATAATTGAAACACTATTGGTGGGACAATAAACCCAACAAACATAATTGAAAATCTGTTGGTGGGGTGATAAACCCAGTAAATAAATGAATAAATATTAAAATTGTAACAGTATCTTTTAACAGTATGTTCCAGTATTTAGTAAGAGAGAGAGAGTAAAGGCAGTAAACTCTTGAGCATGAGTAAAATCTCAACAGAGAAATGTTTGTGCAAAAGGGACCTGGCTTAGGTAAATAGTCTAGATCCAGTTCAGCCAGAAAAAAAGTTGTCTAACTCACCTATTTGCATTTTAACCCGATTGTACCCTTTTTATGGAAAACTTTATCGTATTCCACGCTTTTATGACCTGTTAAGTGTCGGTGTGCCCTAAAAACCCCCAAAAAAGAAACCTCCACGTACAGTTACTGGCCTCCACCTACAGTTACTGGCCTCCACCTATAGTTACTGGCCCCGAACTACAGTCACTGGCCTTCACCTTCAGTTACTGGCCTCCACCTACAGTTACTTGCCCCCACCTACAGTTAATGGCCCCCACCTACAGTTACTGGCCTCCACCTTCTGTTACTGGCCCCCATCTACAGTAACTGGCCTCCCACCTTCAGTTACTGGTCTCCACCTACAGTCACTGGCCTCCACCTATAGTTACTGGCCCCCACCTACAGTTACTGGCCCCCTTCAACAGTTACTGGCCCCCACCTACAATGATTGGCCTTCACCTACTGTTACTGGCCCCCACCTACAGTGACTGGCCTCCACCTACAGTTACTGGCCTCCACCTACCGTTACTGGCCTCCATCTACAGTAACTAGCCCCCACTTACAGTTACTGGCCCTGGCCCCCACCTATAGTTACTGGTCTCCACCTTCAGTTACTGGCCTCCATCTACAGTAACTGGCCTCCCACCTTCAGTTACTGGCCTCTACCTACAGTCACTGGCCTCCACCTACAGTTACTGGCCTCCACCTACTGTTACTGGCCTTCACAAACTGTTACTGGCCCCCAACTACAGTTACTGGCCTCCACCTACTGTTACTGGCCCCCACTTAAAGTAACTGGCCTCCACCTAAAGTTAGCCCCCACCAACAGATACTGGCCTCCACCTACAGTAACTGGCCCCCACCTAGAGTTACTGGCCTCCACCTACAGTTACTGGCCTCCACCTACAGTAACTGGCCTCCACCTACAGTTACTGTCCTCCACCTTCTGTTACTGGTGAAACTGTCCACCACCTACAGTTACTGGCCTCCACCTTCAGTTACTGGTGGAACTGTCCTCCACCTACAGTTTCTGGTGGAAGATGCCACCCGACCTTACTGTGACGAACTCCTGACACATCCTGCAGGACCTGTAAACTTACTGGGTGTGTGAAGGGACCCATTGGTTAGGGTTGCATACTTGTAACTCATCTCCGTCCTTCAGCACGTGGGCTTATGTCTTTATTAGGGCAGGAAACTAAATACAATTGTGGTATGCTTGTGGTTCTATTCAGACATCTGTCTTTGGCCTTCCTCCACCAATTTTAGCTGGACATGACTAGTTAGTTATTATGTGTTGCTGTTATGTATAAAAATACCCAAACAAAATCTCTCCACTTTGTAGAGTTTTCACTGACTATGTGAGTGGTTGAGAGGTTACTTGTAGAAACCATAGCGGTAAAATACAAGAAGATGTTATTTCAGGAAGCAGAGTAAGATGTGATGTAATTATCGACTAAAGTAAAAAATGTGGCCAAAAAATGATTGTTTGAACAGTGTAACATTTTCAACATAAATGAAAACAATTACTAATGGGTTATAGTTTGGTAGGAATTATACATAAATTTAAAAGTGTGCTTAAATAAATTGAGGAATTATTTAACAGGCATTGCTGTTTACTTGTGAATAAAAACCTCCTGGAAAAAATGTGTGTATTTCTAAACTTCAGAAATCATCCATATCTGATATGATCTTAACATGCATGTCAAGTCATTCAAGCAGGCTGACTGAGACAGGCAAGCCTTCTGATTTCACCCGGCATGCATCGTGATGCACGCCGAAAATGGACATTGCTAAAAACCTATAATTAGGCAGGCAGGCCTCAGTTAACAATCCCCACTGTTGAATAAATGAAATTTGCCAGCTTAATTTTTATGTTCGAGAAGAGGAGAGCCCTGGAAAAAAAATCTAATGTTCTTTGAATGTTTCTCCAAATTATGTCAGATATTGATAGACCGTCCTGGGGATAAAAACACGTCTTTGTAATGCATAGCAGGGAACAATTAACATTTGATAGGAAGTAGTCGGCCGCGGAATATTCGTTTGCATGATTGCTATTATTCATCAGGCTCGTCGCTAATGACCAGCTCTGTCAAATTGTGTTAAGACGGACATGTCAACTTTTAGAAAGCCCCCAATTAATCAGATTTTCCCAATCTGCTTAATGGTTCGCCATGACGGTTGCGTCACAGTGCTGGAATTTTGTACTCGCAAGAAAACAATCCGGCAGATATTAATGAAGACACCGCCACGTTTTGAGGGGTGATTGGGGTTTGGCAAGAGCCGGGTGCGGGGGGGGAGGTGGAAGAAGAGGGAAAAGAGTGTCCATTAGCAAATGAGGGAAAATAAAAGATAGATACAATTGTCAGTTTTAGGATGTTTGCTCAATGGTATGATAAAATTCCAACACATACATATCGAAAGATAAAAGACCTATTGGGAATGTTCACATGTGCTGGTTTGTTTGATGTTTAAGTGTATGTGTTGAAACGTTATATACTCAGGATAAGTTTGCAAAGTTTAATTACATTGATGACAGACTTTTAGAAACTAAACATAGAAAATTAATTAACTTGTTTTGTGTTCTTTTTCAAAAGAAGGTATACTTAACTTTTATTAATTAGGTCTTTAATTGCTTTATAATAAGGTCTTTTGATTTCTTTGTTTTCGATGCTGTTGCATTATCAGTAAAATAAAAACATAATGCCAACACTGTATACAATCATATTTATCTGGGATTCGTTTGATAACTATAAAAGCAATAGTATCCTTATCTTGATTCACTTTGTTGATAACCCATATTAATAAATTTTGTTTGGTAATAACTTTTTTTGAAAGTACAATGAGACATGTGTCCTGGCCTTTTTTGATTGCAGTTTTAAACAGGTATAGCAACCTTTGCATGTAGTCAGCAACAAGCAACTAAGACTTTGTATTGGTTATTAAAGGTGGTATCTGACAGTTGGTTATAAAAGGTGGTATCTGACAGTTGGTTTTTAAAGGTGGTATCCGACAGTTGGTTATTAAAGGTGGTATCGGACAGTTGGTTTTTAAAGGTGGTATCCGACAGTTGGTTATTGAAGGTGGTATCTGACAGTTGGTTATTGAAGGTGGTATCAGACAGTTGGTTATTAAAGGTGGTATCTGACAGTTGGTTATTGAAGGTGGTATCCGACAGTTGGTTATTGAAGGTAGTATCTGACAGTTGGTTATTGAAGGTGGTATTTGACAGTTGGTTATTAAAGGTGGTATATGACAGTTGGTTATTAAAGGTGGTATCCGACAGTTGGTTATAAAAGGTGGTATCTGACAGTTGGTTATTAAAGGTGGTATCTGACAGTTGGTTATTAAAGATGGTATCTGACAGTTGGTTATTAAAGGTGGTATCTGACAGTTGGTTATTAAAGGTGGTATCTGACAGTTGGTTATTAAAGGTGGTATCCAGCAGTTGGTTATTAAAGGTGGTATCCAACAGTTGGTTATTAAAGGTGGTATCCAACAGTTGGTTATTAAAGGTGGTATCTGACAGTTGGTTATTAAAGGTGGTAACCTACAGTTGGTTATTAAAGGTGGTATGTGACAGTTGGTTATTAAAGGTGGTATCTGACAGTTGGTTATTAAAGGTGGTATCTGACAGTTGGTTATTAAAGGTGGTATCTGACAGTTGGTTATTAAAGGTGGTAACCTACAGTTGGTTATTAAAGGTGGTATGTGACAGTTGGTTATTAAAGATGGTATCTGACAGTTGGTTATTGAAGGTGGTATCAGACAGTTGGTTATTAAAGGTGGTATCTGACAGTTGGTTATTGAAGGTGGTATCCGACAGTTGGTTATTGAAGGTGGTATCTGACAGTTGGTTATTGAAGGTGGTATTTGACAGTTGGTTATTAAAGGTGGTATATGACAGTTGGTTATTAAAGGTGGTATCCGACAGTTGGTTATAAAAGGTGGTATCTGACAGTTGGTTATTAAAGGTGGTATCTGACAGTTGGTTATTAAAGATGGTATCTGACAGTTGGTTATTAAAGGTGGTATCTGACAGTTGGTTATTAAAGGTGGTATCTGACAGTTGGTTATTAAAGGTGGTATCCAGCAGTTGGTTATTAAAGGTGGTATCCAACAGTTGGTTATTAAAGGTGGTATCTGACAGTTGGTTATTAAAGGTGGTATCTGACAGTTGGTTATTAAAGGTGGTAACCTACAGTTGGTTATTAAAGGTGGTATGTGACAGTTGGTTATTAAAGGTGGTATCTGACAGTTGGTTATTAAAGGTGGTATCTGACAGTTGGTTATTAAAGGTGGTATCTGACAGTTGGTTATTAAAGGTGGTAACCTACAGTTGGTTATTAAAGGTGGTATGTGACAGTTGGTTATTAAAGATGGTATCTGACAGTTGGTTATTAAAGGTGGTATCTGACAGTTGGTTATTAAAGGTGGTATCTGACAGTTGGTTATTAAAGGTGGTATCTGACAGTTGGTTATTAAAGGTGGTATCTGACAGTTGGTTATTAAAGGTGGTATCTGACAGTTGGTTATTAAAGATGGTATCTGACAGTTGGTTATTAAAGGTGGTATCTGACAGTTGGTTATTAAAGATGGTATCTGACAGTTGGATATTAAAGGTGGTATCTGACAGTTGGTTATTAAAGGTGGTATCTGACAGTTGGTTATTGCAGGTGGTATCAGACAGTTGGTTATTAAAGGTGGTATCTGACAGTTGGTTATTAAAGGTGGTATCTGACAGTTGGTTATTGCAGGTGGTATCAGACAGTTGGTTATTAAAGGTGGTATCTGACAGTTGGTTATCAATGGTGGTATCTGATATAGAATAGAAGTAGGACATCAAGTGTAGCATGAGGTCACTTTGGACGACATGAAAACATTTGAAATCTTTTGGCTTGATTATGTATTTATGTAATTTGTCTGCACTATGATGTTACTGTGATGGCAGCATTATATCTTACTTGGCCTGGGCACTATTTGTCTTGAATAATTTACTTAAATATTCTTGTTTTAACAATTAACCCAATTAACCAAACAAATACAACAATCTATTCACAACCCAATTTCATAGACAAAGGGAGATAACTGCATCTTTATATATTTTATTACTGAGTTGAACAATGCTTATTTTTGCTTGTACATTGACTGTCACAGACTGCCATGTTAAAATATTTTCACTTTCATATATACACATTTTACTGGGACTGAATTGCAGATAAATAAATAAAAAAATAGCCAGACATTAAAATTAATATTCAGTAGTTATTTTGTATTGAATATTTTTTATGTATTAGACTTTGTTTGGAAACGAAATTGCTGAACTTTTACCAAGATTTTTTATTTCTTTATTACATGTGTATGGGGAAAATATACATACTGGAATGGTACATAAGGGATGAATTTTCTACAAACCATTTCTGACAGTGTCAGTTTTTTGCGCAGATTGGCAAATCTTCCAGAAGTCTTGGCACTTTAATTTCTTGCAATAATTTCTTGTGTTTTATATACCAACTGCAAATGAATTTGATTTCCCATCTCGGTTCTTTATTTCTCCTTTCATTCTTGCATTGGTTGTCTCGTTAGAGCCGTGTGTAATAGGTACAGTATAAAGACTGTGTTAAAACCAGAAAAAATTGGGTGTTGAGGGAGGGTGAGGGGAGGGTATGAATCGAGATCCATTCAACTTTATCGCAGTAAATACTGGATAACAATACACAGTTAGGAACCCTAACTTCTGCCTAAGCAGTCAACTGCGTATGACCGGACCTGGTAGCGCAATCGGTAGAGCGTCGGCTCCAGGTACGGGAGGCCCCGGGTTCGATCCCGGCCGCGACATACCAAAGTCGTTAAAAATGGTAGTGGTATAGCTCCCTTGCTAAGGCTAAAGCAAATATAAGGGTAGTTCCACGACTGGTTGGCCCGGTGTCAGGATAATGTGACTGGGTGTGGTATCATGCCAGGTGTTCACGGCATGTTATACACAGTGAAGGCAGCACTATATCTGCTTCAAGTGGACATCGTCTCCAGATAACTGAAATACTGTTGGTGGGACGTCAATAAACAAACAAACAAACAACTGCGTATGGGAGTAGTTCCACGTCACTTAGGTTTGGAGTCGGGAATAGTGAACACTGTTTTCAGATATCTTACATACTGTTAGTTGGAATGGTTCACCAAGCAAACGGAGTGCCCATGGTGGAGCTGTTAAGAGTCGTCGACTTAAAACTTTAAGTCCCTCATCACGTAGGTTCGAGTCCTGGTCGGGGCAAGAACTTTCATATGAGGAGGTTAACCTGTGGTGCGTCAGTGGTTCTGCCCAGACATAAGTCTGAGGTCTTCCTCCACTAATAATTAGATGGACTTTGCCAATATGACCATAATTGTGTTGGTGCGATGTAACAAAAAAACAAAAATCAAACAAATCACCCAGCAACCACCCATATTCATAAAAGCTCATGTCCTTCTTTGGCTCAAATTAACCACCTAATAAATCTCAATTCTGGTCACAAGCCACATTTTTAACTGTAGTCAGGCCTGAAGTTGTAGCTGGCTGAACTTGAGACTATCATGATTACTGAAATAGTGTAAATTCTGATCAGTGCTCTCCCGTGGGGAGTCTGTCAGAAGAAGTTGTCTGATCAGGATCTGCACTATCGCCAGCTAAATCTCTAGATGTATGTATGGTTACATCGGCAAGTAGGTGTTCTTTAAGAAGATTGATTATTACAGTATTGCTTTAACAGAAATTAAGCAGGATTAAGGTTAACTGGCCTGGTCACTTGATGAATTACTTATTTTCAAATTCTTAATTTTAAGTATTAATCAATTTTCTTCATGAACATTTACATTTACAATGTATGTAATCTAAGTGTTGTTATGTTGTTGTTTTCTATTATTGACAATATAAAAATGTACAATCAGTATGATTTCCATTGTGATCCTTTGTCAGAATTTTTCATGAGTCACTTTTCAATATTTCACCATCACAATTATTCACAATCTTAAAACTTTTCCCTGAACAAAGAACCCCACCCCCCCATCATAACCATTGATGTTTTGTATTCGTCTGACGGTAATTATTTGTCTATTTACATACAGTCATCTATTTATATGAAATGTCGGGGCATGCACAAGACCCATCAATAACTTAGAGAGGTTAAAAAATAATTTCGAAACTTAAAACTATCATCTTAAGGGCCTTTTCTCATCTATCTTACAAGGGTATGTGAGGCAGAGTAAGTAAAATGTATATGTTTGTATGAGACAACTTAATGGAGCTAAGGTACTTAAATTTATGGAGTTTCCACACTAGACATAATTTACATGGAGAAATGCCAGCGTAACTTGTTATACACATTTTTTGGCCAGCAAAACATACCATTTAAGGCAATTTGTTAGAATTTAGGCATGTTTCAATGTATTTTGATGGTATTTGTTCATATTTCTGACCTTAGAATAGTTAAGGTTTTGTAATAAAATGGAAATTTGAGTGATGCAAGCAATTGGATGGTGCTGTTCCAAATTGATTATATATTGCATGGATCGAAAGGTTCCATGAGTTTATTAAAAGTAACTTTTTGACCTAGATTTTTAGTTTAAAAAAATTTGAAATTTTTAAGTTATATCTTCAGCTAAGCCAAGTCCCAAATTGTTATTATTTTGCTAAATATATAGTAGCAATTTCAATAATTTGAAGATATTTGTTATGCACATTAGAACTGTTAAAAAAGTTGCTCTTCTACCAAGTATCATGAATAACATAAATTGATTTAGTTTGAATTTTTAGTTTCATGTCCTGCGGAGCACGAAATATTCAAACAATGACAAATGGTGTGACTTCAGATCACTCAGTATCAGATTAGGATCTGCACTGTTTGCTGTTTTATTCTCAAGAAGTATATTGAGTAACCTTTACATGTAATTGTTAGAAAGAAGATTCGATTTTGTATTGATTCTAAATAAACATAGAATGATAAGGGTTGCTGTTGTTTATAGGTGGTATCCAACAGTTTGGTCCGATTTGTTTTCCGCAAATAACCAAGTCGTTGGAACCTGAATAGGTCTTGCAAAAAGTTGTTCATTGATGCCAATGATCTGTGTGAACAGTCAAGGAATAGGAACTTTGGAATTAGCCGGCTTTTTTGCCGATACTGTGCAGCGACATTTCTATCATTAAAGCACACGGGCACTTATGAGATGCCCAGGGACTGAACCCGACCGGTCCATTACACTGACACCGACGAGTAAGTCGTAATGCTGTCCCCTTAGCCCCGAGCGTTAGGAAGGAAGCCACTACTACCAACTTTAAAGTCTTTGGTTTGACCCAGTCGGCGTTTGAACCCATGAACTCCCGATCCGCAAGCCGATGCTCTACCAACTGAGCGAACAGTCAAGGATAAGTTTGTGCCCTGGTCTGAGTCCCCACTTCTATCTCCTTAGCCACTCACCACATGGGTTTGTGCCCTGGTCTGAGCCCCCACTTCTAACTCCTCAGCCACTCACCACATGGGTTTGTGTCCTGGTATGAGCAAGAACTTTCATGTGAAGCAGTCTTCCAGCTGACCTGCAGTGCATGGGTGGTTCTACCCAGACATATGATAGGGATCTTCCTCCACTGAAAATTAAATGGATGTCACCAATTTGACCATTAATTGTGTCGGTGCGAGATAACAAAAAACAAAACAAACATTTCATTAATTAACAAGTCCAAATTAAAACAATGTAATTGTGTCAGTCTTACATTTAAAAAACAACAATCAGATAAATCCTTCATAGCGGTTGCATTGTGACCCACAATTTAAAGCGAGAATTATGGGATGCCTGCTTTTTACCGTACACCCTTTGTCATTTGCGATTGTGACATTCGAATAGAAACTGAATATTAATCAATTCATTTGTTTGTGGGTTTAGGGGAGGGAGGAAAGATGAAAGATCTGGTTAGTGTTTACTTTCTAATTAATTTTCCGTTAACAAAATACTGTCTCTAGGAGATTGTTTGGTCTCACTGTGGAATGTTATCTCTTTCTGATAGAAGTTCTTTGATTTTTACGCATTTTAATAGGGCTTAATTTGTCCAAGATATTAATTATTCAATGGAGACTGCCATCCCCCTTCCCTGACACCCAACAAGACGTTTGTTTCCTTTTACACATACCGTACCTTAATAGCATAGTAGAGTGAGAAGTAAAAAAACTCTTCTTTTCTTTTTTTATTTATCAGCCAATTTAAAATGTTTCAAATGTCCTGTTTTATTGACTCTGATATCACTTAAATTATCTTTTTTTTATTTGTGTTTTAGAGCCATCCTTCTTTCCTTGATTCTGTTTAGTTCAATGAAAGTTGCTGAAAATGTCATTTAAAAAATATGTATTTATCAGCCAATTTAAAATGTTGAAAATGTTCTGTTTTATTGACTCTGATACCACTGAAATAACCTTTTTTATTTGTAAGAGTCACCATTTTAATTATCCTTGATTTTGTTTAGTTAAATCAGAGTTGAGAAATTGTCATTTTTTATATTTTTTTGGTTGTTTTTTTTTTTTTTTAGATACCCTCCCCCACCCCTACCCATCTCTCTCAGCCTCTAGATCCCAGTATGGGATGAATCAGCTGTGAGGGGCGTCCTTTGAAATGTTTCAACGGTCGGCAATTATCCAACCTCTGGCTCCTATTGTTCCCAAGGCAACTAGGATTACCTTTTGACATGTGTTCTGATCCCTCACTTTAAGAAGTCCCCCCCCTCCCCTGTCCATGGAGGCATAAAATTAATGGTAGGTGAATTTTAATGACAAACACAGAGGGGACAGAGGGGGACATACAGTCACCCCACCGATAGATATAATTAAGAGTAGTTAATTTCGCATACCTTAAAGTGAGAGCCACGTTAATTTCACCTTCATTGGAATGTTCCTTGCGCTTGATTGGATATAAAACACATTAAAAAGATGATGGGGTTTGTCCGTCGATTCATCCCCAGGATGCGTCGAGAGGTTAATGGTGCTTGTGGGGATTAAAAATTATTTCTTGTCGTCTCATTTAAAATATGTTAATTTGTAACTAGTGTTGGCGGGGCCTTGGCTTGATGCGTTTTATTTGGTTACAGGTTGAAATTAACAATTTCTCATCATTGGATGTCAGAGAGATGTTTTTTCACCGGGAGCAGAGGTGATTTAGATATTAATATTCGAGGGTCAACGAAACACACTATTGTAATTGGATACATCTGCCAAGCTTTCATAAAAATAGAAAAAAAAATGCAAAGTGCATTATGAAAAAAATCTGCCTAGTTAAATTGTGATACATGAGACTGTGTCTTCCATCAAGTTGTCATTTTAAGAACTTCAATTTCTTTCAATAAAATTTGATAATTTTGATCACAATATTTACGAGAGGCAGCCGAATTTTTATATTTGACTGGTAAATTAAATGATGATTTCAAATTGTTAACCTACATTTGACTAATCAGTTATAATATGGGAAATAATCTGACGATTTCTCTATGAGTATGTTTAAGGACATCGCATACATTTGTTTTTCCCAAATCAACAAAAGCTTCCAAGATTGTTTACTGATTATTTGTGTTTGTTGTTTTTTTATATACAAACATTTTTTTGACCAATCAAGACATGCCTGGCAAATGGTCTGTGTATTTTATCTTAAAAAAAAAGTGAATTCACTGTTTTTTCTGTTTCCTGCTTCTCACTTAGGATTTAAGATAAAACCTCAGCAATATCTAGCCAGCAATAAAGCATCAAATGATAACAATAAGACAAAATAATCACTTGATAAGTACTTCAAAGTCTTCCGCGGAAAACATGTTGTTTCTGGATTCAATTAGCGTGCAAATTACATAATTGATATAAATTCACCTTGTTTCTCCATGCATATCTGCCCGTACATGCATAGTTCTGTAAAGAGACTGTTTAAACAGGATAGATCAGATGATTTAAAAGTCGTATTGACAAGGGGGCTTTGATAAAACTTAATTAAATTACAGCCTTTGCCAAGAAGCATTTTTAAATGAATTAAACATGTGTGTGTTCTGCGTTATACTTACTGCTGTAAACAGTAAATTGCTTAATGGCTGGGGAAAGATTGGGAGACATGCAAAATTGAGCCAATGAAAATACAAACATGCCCATGGAATGCTGTATGTAGTTATTTAATCACTAAGAGACAATTTCTGAGGTCCAGAATAAATATGGAGTATTTTTCATGCTTTAATTTATTATTTATTCTCCAACCCCTATACATCTAGTATTTATTAGAATTGTCTCATCAAGACTATTAAAATGAGTCCCAACGGGTTTTGGTTGAGAATTTAGGGCCATATTGCAGTTTTAAACTGAGTCCGTCCCTATGATCTTGGTCTTCGCAAATAGCACTGATCTTGTTCTCACTAGATGGTACTGATCTTGTTCATGCAGCTTCTTTAAGGGGCTGACAGTTCTGAAGTCACGTATAAACCCCACTTGGTATATATCTGCTCTTTATGAATGTATAAACCTCACTTGGTATATAGCTGTGCTCTTTATGAATGTATAAACCCCACTGGGTATATATCTGTGCTCTTTCTGGATGCACACACCTCACTTGGTATATATCTGTGCTCTTTATGAATGCACACACCTCACTTGGTATATATCTGTGCTCTTTATGAATGTATAAACTCCACATGGTATATATATGTGCTCTTTCTGGATGCACACACCTCACTTGGTATATATCTGTGCTCTTTCTGGATGCACACACCTCACTTGGTATATATCTGTGCTCTTTCTGGATGCACACACCTCACTTGGTATATATCTGTGCTCTTTATGAATGTATAAACCCCATTGGGTATATATCTGTGCTCTTTCTGGATGCACACACCTCACTTGGTATATATCTGTGCTCTTTCTGGATGTATAAACCTCACTTGGTATATATCTGTGCTCTTTCTGGATGCACACACCTCACTTGGTATATATCTGTGCTCTTTCCGGATGTATAAACCTCACTTGGTATATATCTGTGCTCTTTCTGGATGTATAAACCCCACTTGGTATATATCTGTGATCTTATGGATGTATAAACCTCACTTGGTATATATCTGTGCTCTTTATGAATGTATAAACCCCACTTGGTATATATCTGTGCTCTTTATGAACGTATAAACCCCACTTGGTATATATATGTGCTCTTATGGATGTATAAACCCCACTTGGTATAATCTTACCATGTCTATGCTCTGTATGAAAAACCTCACTTGGTAACTTTAATCTTAAGTACTTTATTGTATGTTCTTGTTATTGTTTTGTGGTTTTGTATGTATATTTACATAAAACAACCTTATCTCTTATCCTGCTAAGCACGTATTGATAAGAAATGGCAGCAGTCTGATCAGAATCAGCACTTTTTGTGCATGAGACACAAGCAGTATTTCTCAGCAACTAACTTGCCTAGTGTTTAGATATAAGAAGAGGACTTGGAAATAAGTGTGGGTTATTAATAAAACGAAGCGTGTGAAGGTTTAAAGAGTAAGTCCTGTAATAGGCATACAACAGTTCCGTTTTGCTGCCACATTCCTGGGGGATTAATTTCAATGAAATGAAAGTGCAAAGCAGGAAAATACTCCACAAGAGAGTTGTTTGGGGCTTTTATCAAAATTTCACTGTTTACTGTTGAGAGCTCCTTTTTTCTGTCTGGCTGAGAGTATAATATAAATTATATTTCTCTCGTTCTGAACCTTGTTTCGGGATGCAGCATTATTTTGCAGATTTACATTTCTGATATTGAACATTAACGTGTAGAGAATGTAGAAAATGGAAGCGTAAAGATAAGGTTACAAGTGATGAATTTAAGGATTGATTTTTTAAATATATGAGAAAAAAAGACTGATTAGAAAATGATTACACTAAAGTAAGATTGCTTCTGTTATATTACTATGTATTCATATAGATGTAAAAAATACATGTTGAAACATTTTAGCTCTTATCATTCTACATTTATATAAGAAATATTTAAGTAATAAGATGTTTGCTGATGACAACATGGAACAGAGCAAGAGTACAGTGCTAGTGACTTAACAGTAAATTGTTCAGGCTTTGGTCTTATTGCTTCCATGAAAGGCTGGCTGATCAGGATCTACACTATTTATCTAGGTCTGATAAAATTTTGCATAGCCCTGTGTTGGGAACCCCCCTATGTTGGGAGGTCCCCTGTGTTGGGAGGTTCCATGTTGGGAACCCCCCTATGTTCGGAGGTCCCCTATGTTGGCAGGTCCCCTGTGTTGGGAGGTCCCCTGTGTTGCCAGGTCACTTATGTCGGGAGGTCCCCTGTGTTGGGAGGTGCCCTGTGTTCGGAGGTCCCCTGTGTTCGGAGGTCCCCTATATTAGGAGGTGCCCTGTGTTCGGAGGTCCCCTATATTGGGAGGTGCCCTGTGTTCGGAGGTCCCCTGTGTTTGGAGGTCCCCTGTGTTCAGAGGTCCCCTGTGTTCAGAGGTCCCCTGTGTTGACAGGTCCCCTGTGTTGGGAGGTCCCCAGTGTTTGGAGGTCCCCTGTGTTCAGAGGTCCCCTGTGTTGACAGGTCCCCTGTGTTGGCAGGTCCCCTGTGTTGGGAGGTCCCCAGTGTTGGGAGGTCCCCTGTGTTCGGAGGTCCCCTGTGTTCGCTGTGTTCGGAGGTCCCCTGTGTTCGGAGGTCCCCAGTGTTCGGAGGTCCCCTATGTTGGCAGGTCCCCTGTGTTGGGAGGTCCCCTGTGTTGGGAGGTCTCCAGTGTTTGGAGGTCCCCTATATTGGGAGGTGCCCTGTGTTCGGAGGTCCCCTGTGTTCGGAGGACCCCTATATTGGGAGATGCCCTGTGTTCGGAGGTCCCCTGTGTTGGGAGGTCCCCTGTGTTATTAATTATTCCCAGTTGACTTTCTGTGAGCTGTGATTGTACTTTGACATTAGTTTGAGGGCTTTCTCTATCAACACAAGCTGTTTATTGACATTATTGATTAAAATTCTGTTAAATATTTATAAAATAACAAAATAACAAATACAAAATCTTCTTCCAATAAAGCTATTCATTTGTGTATCAGGTAATTTTCCATCTGATGGAGCTATACAGTTTTTTTGTTTAATTTTCAATTTGCTCTTCTAGAAATAAACAGAAAAAGAATTAAAAAGAACACCTATGTTAATTTTTTTCATATCTAATTTACTTCTGAACTTTTATTTTCACGCACTTGTACAAATATCCTCAACTGATATATTTCTATGTGCAATTTTTTAAATGTCATTTTTTGTAATATATCCCTTTTTATTGTACAGAAAATAGTTAAATAAGGAGTGAACAGAATTCCTGTCTAGGGGAAACTACTCTAACTTGGCCTGAAGAAAGAGATCTTTGCATTTTCTGGATCTTACAGCTTACAGGAGAACATCAGATCATAGGAGCTGGAGGGAGGAGAACATAAGATCTTACACCTAGACACAGGAGAACATCAGATCATACAGCTGGAGGGAGGAGAACATCAGATCTTACACCTAGAGACAGGAGAACATCAGATCATACAGCTGGAGGGAGGAGAACATCAGATCTTACACCTAGAGATAGGAGAACATCAGATCTTACAGCTGGAGGCAGGAGAACATTGGATCTTACACCTAGAGACAGGAGAACATCCGATCTTACAGCTGGAGGGAGGAGAACATCAGATCTTACAGCTGGAGGGAGGAGAACATCAGATCATACAGCTGGAGGCAGGAGAACATAAGATCTTACAGCTGGAGGCAGGAGAACTTCAGATCATACAGCTGGAGGGAGGAGAACATAAGATCATACAGCTGGAGGGAGGAGAACATCAGATCTTACAGCTGTAGGGAGGAGAATATAAGATCTTACAGCTGGAGGGAGGAGAACATCAGATCATACAGCTGGAGGGAGGAGAACATAAGATCATACAGCTGGAGGCAGGAGAACATCAGATCATACAGCTGGAGGGAGGAGAACATCAGATCTTACACCTAGAGACAGAAGAACATCAGATCATACAGCTGGAGGGAGGAGAACATCAGATCTTACAGCTGGAGGGAGGAGAACATCAGATCATACAGCTGGAGGGAGGAGAACATTGGATCTTACACCTAGAGACAGGAGAACATCCGATCTTACAGCTGGAGGGAGGAGAACATCAGATCTTACACCTAGAGACAGGAGAACATCAGATCTAACACCTAGAGACAAGAGAACATTAGATCTTACAGCTGGAGGGAGGAGAACATCAGATCTTACACCTAGAGACAGGAGAACATCAGATCATACAGCTGGAGGGAGGAGAACATCAGATCTTACACCTAGAGACAGGAGAAGATCAGATCATGCAGCTGGAGGGAGGAGAACGTCAGATCTTACACCTAGAGACAGGAGAACATCAGATCATACAGCTGGAGGGAGGAGAACATTGGATCTTACACCTAGAGACAGGAGAACATCAGATCTTACACCTAGAGACAGGAGAACATCAGATCATACAGCTGGAGGGAGGAGAACATCAGATCTTACAGCTGGAGGGAGGAGAACATCAGATCATACACCTAGAGACAGGAGAACATCAGATCATACAGCTGGAGGGAGGAGAACATCAGATCTTACAGCTGGAGGGAGGAGAACATCAGATCTTACAGCTTGAGACAGGAGAACATCAGATCATACACCTAGAGGCAGGAGAACATCAGATCATACAGCTTGCGGCAGGAGAACTTCAGATCTTACAGCTTGAGACAGGATAACATCAGATCTTACACCTAGAGACAGGAGAACATCAGATCTTACAGCTGGAGGCAGGAGAACGTCAGATCTTAAGCTGGATGGAGGAGAACATCAGATCATACAGCTGGAGGCAGGAGAACCTCAGATCTTACAGCTTGAGACAGGATAACATCAGATCATACACCTAGAGACAGGAGAACATCAGATCTTACACCTAGAGACAGGAGAACATCAGATCTTACACCTAGAGACAGGAGAACATCAGATCATACAGCTAGAGGGAGGAGAACATCAGATCTTACAGCTGGAGGGAGGAGAACATTAGATCATACAGCTGGAGGCAGAAGAACTTCAGATCTTACAGCTGGAGGGAGGAAAACATCAGATCATACAGCTGGAGGCAGGATAACATTAGATCATACAGCTGGAGGCAGAAGAACTTCAGATCTTACAGCTGGAGGGAGGAGAACATCAGGTCATACAGCTGGAGGCAGGAGAACATCAGGTCATACAGCTGGAGGCAGGAGAACATCAGATCATACAGCTGGAGGCAGAAGAACTTCAGATCTTACAGCTGGAGGCAGGAGAACTTCAGATCATACAGCTGGAGGCAGGAGAACATCAGATCATACAGCTGGAGGCAGGAGAACATCAGATCATACAGCTGGAGGCAGGAGAACATCAGATCTTACACCTAGAGACAGGAGAACATCAGATCTTACAGCTGGAGATAGGAGAACATCAGATCATACAGCTGAAGGCAGGAGAACTTCAGATCTTACAGCTGGAGGGAGGAAAACATCAGATCATACAGCTGGAGGCAGGATAACATCAGATCATACAGTTGGAGGCAGGAAAACATTAGATCATACAGCTGGAGGCAGGAGAACATCAGATCTTACAGCTGGAGATAGGAGAACATCAAGATCCTATAGCTTGACGTAGGAGAACATTAGATTTTACAGGAGAACATCAGATCATACAGCTGGAGGCAGGAAAACATCAGATCATGTTGTTGAAAGAATAAATAATAATTTAGAACCATTTAAAGGCATCAGCATGTATGTTCATGCTTACTTTTATATACAAGACTTCAATTTAAAGTTTTACTTTTTGCCAAATATTTTTATTTTTGGTTCATGGTAAATCTGTCAAAATGTTACATATGACATAGGTATTTCAAGAAGTTAAACCTGTTTGCTGGGGGAGTTTAAATGTTGATTGGATATAAAATTTGTCAGGCTTAGTGATAAAAGCAGCTAGATTTCTGGAAAGTTTAACATTCACTTTCGAGGTAGACAAAATCTTAGCGTTGTTGACAGCTGACAAAAACATCACAATAAATTACCGTCCAAACTGCTGCTTTTAAAAACGGTTAAAGTCAAGCTGTCATTGGTTCGCTCATAGATGCTTGGGACTGGCAGATAATACATAGGTATAAAACGTCCGCATATCTCAGATTTGGGAAATTTGTTGCGAGAATGGGATCAAAATTAATGGTGTACATTTATCTACTTTAATACTTGCAGTTATATTTTTATGTTGGTATTAATTTTCTAGCATTATTATTTTTTATGGTGATGTGTTTTTATTATTGTTGCCGCTTTAGTTGAAGTAGTCCCTGGGCCAACATCAAAGCTTTCGCAGTATTTGCATGCATAGATTCCTCACAGACAGATTGTATTGGTCTGTAGTAAAAATTGAATGATATATAAAATATATTGCGTAAATATGAAAAGTAAAATATTAGAAACTCCATAGAAGTTTAACCATTAGATTTCTGTCTTTTATCCTTTAATGTGCTTAAAATATAGATTCCTAGAATCTTTAGATATCTATGGCCTGATCTTGATAGTTCTTGGAAGAGCTGGTCAAAATACTGTGTCAAAAACTGAGACCAAATTATTCACAGAATGTCAAATATGAAATAAGTAAAGTATATGGTTTAATAAATAATGTGGACTTTGTGGACAATATCTCTATCACCACTACACGGATTCATTACCAACTTGGTACTTATGTTCCTGGTGATATGCAGAAGCCCAACACTGAAGAACCATAACTCTTGCTATGTTTCTTCTTAAGTTATCCCCCTTAGTTTATTCTCCTTTTCCTTATAAATAACTTGAAACTTACTGGTTGGGTTCTCTTCAAACTGAGTATGTACATACCTAGTGATGAGTAAAAGTACAACGTACAATAAAAATACCTCTACGAATGATGATTTAGTGTTCAGATCCATTTGTTGAATAACATACATGATCCCACATTTTAATTATAATAATGAATTATTTGATACTTAAGTTTTTGATTGGCTCATATTTCCGTGTCTACAGAAACTTTAGGCAGTTTACCAATTCCATAGTGTCTATACATTTTAATTAGACCGAACCTGGTAGCAAATCGATAGAGCGTCGGCTCCAGGAACGGGAGGCCCCGGGTTGGAACCCTGGCCGTGTCAAACCAAAGTCGTTAAAAAATTGTAGTGGTATAGCTCCCTTGCTAACGCTCAAGCAAATGTAAGGGTAGTTCTATGACTGGTTGGCCCGTTGTCAGGATAATGTGACTGGGTTTGGTATCATACCAAGTGTTCATGGCTACTATATACATGTTATACACAGTAACGGCAGCACTATAACTGCTTCAAGTGGATACCGTCTCTAGACGACTGAAATACTGTTGGTGGACCGATAAACCCAATAAAAAAAAACACATATATATATAGGCAAATAAAACTACATAATGTAGACAAAAAGACCGAGAATTCTGCATGGGTTTTTTAACAATATGCAGCATGATTCACTACAGTTTTGGGGTCATGCTACTTCTGTGTTTCCTCTTGTCTTACAAGTCTGCTGTGAAACAAACTTAAACATTCCCTATCCTGTCTTACCTCCTACTCCGGTACACTTATACAACAATGGTAACAATTGTGCAACTTGTTTAGCGGCCTTCTATTCCATTTAAGGACAACTATTGAAGTGTTTCTTTATTGCGCCAACCTGTTAATTAAACCCTTCGAATCATTTTCATCATTCATATGCACCTGAAACTCATTTTTCCCTTGACATAAGTGTCATTGCATTGGTTTTCCTTTGAAATCAAAGACGTTAACAAAAAAACGATTGTCAATGTTATTTCAAACTATTTCACCGTCTTTATCTGAATAGCAATTAGGAATCAGCTACATTGAAATTGGGAAAGGTGCAGATTAAAAGAGTTCGTTTGAATGTCTGTTTATAATTAATATGCCGCGATGGTACTGTTTTTGTCTGCACAAAAAGAATTTGAAATTAAGTTGAATGAAGGCACAAAGGTTCTCTACATAGACAACTCATGTCAAAGAAATAATTTGTGTTTGTTTTTCTAAACAGTATGCAATTGTAAACATGGTTTTGTTAAATATGTTTTTGTCTGTGACACAATAGCTCTGAATGACAAAATTTAGTCATCGCTACATGTATGCCCCCTCCTTGCCCACAAGCAATTGTTTAGATTGTGTTGTTTCCATTTTATTTGAATATTTTGTATTTATTAATTGCATTTTTAACACCTAATGATATACTTTTCAATAGAGTAAATTTCTTTTATCTTAAGCATGTTGTTTACATATGCAAGTCATGTGCTTGACAGGGAGTAATAAACTTTGAGCGTTGATCAATTTGTATTGTCTTAACGCTCATAGTTCAAACTAGGCTATATTTTGCAGAATTATACTGTGATAAAAATAGGTTTTGAAGGCATTCAGCAGCCCCAGAGAGAAACTAATTATTTATGAGTAATTAAACAAAGTATTTACCTTGTCAGTTCATGCAAAAAAATGCAGTTGTTTGCTTTTGTTTGATCTTGCCAGCCTAAGCAAAGACAATGGTGTATTTTTAATATAATTGTTTCTATATATATGTGTGTCAAAATTTGTGTGTGTGTGAAAATTTGTGTGTGTGTGTGTGTGTGTGTTTGAGTGTTTTTGAGTGTGTGTGTGTGTTTTTGAGTGTTTGTATGTAGTGAACACAGCACTTTATCTCCCCCAAGAGTGCACAGTTTGTAAGAAGATAAATCCATCAAGCATAAAGTGCAGAAACATGAGAATAAATCATTACACAATACTAGTGAAATTAGTAAAATAATTTTGTATACACAATTTTTTATTCTATGATTAATAATGGTCAGGATGGATACATTAATGGGAGGATATCTTCTGTCATACCTGCGGTGCTTTGGAGGATCAACTAAGACATTCTACCAGTAACAGCTTTGCAGCACTACTGTGACCATATTTGTATAGCTGGAATCTATCTAAAATAAAAAATATAATATTGCAAGTCTCTATGTATGGTATTTTATGGTTTTAAATGCATTGCGCCACTAATGATGTACAACTCACTGCTTGCGGATCGGGAGGTCAATGGTTCAAACACCGGCCAGGTCTAACTAAAGACTTAAAAGTTGGTAGTAGTGGCTTTTCTCCTAATGCTTGGGGCTAAGGCGACAGCATTATGCCTTATTTGTTGGTGTCAGTATAAAGGACCATCCGGGTTCAGTCTCTGGGCACCTCATAAGTGCCCCAGTGCTATAAGGATAGAAATGTTGTTGCACAGTATCAGCAAAAAATCCTGTCAAATCCAAATCCCACAACTCACGGCCTGCTAAGCTGCAAAAGGTCAGGCTTCTGTGAAGAGTTGAAAGCCAGATCAAAGGACTCCCACTGTCTGATCAGAACCTACACTATTTACTGCTAAGTCTTTATCAGTGCATCTTGTCACATATTCTTGACCGGACCTGGTAGCGCAATCGGTAGAGCATCGGCTCCAGGTACCGTAGGCCCCGGGTTCTATCTCGGCGACATACCAAAGTCGTTAAAAATGGTAGTGGCATAGCTCCCTTGCTAAGGCTGAAGCAAATATAAGGGTAGTTCCACGACTGATTGGCCCGGTGTCAGGATAATGTGACTGGGTGTGGTATCATGCCAGGTGTACACGGCATGCTATACACAGTGAAGGCAGCACTATATCTGCTTCAAGTGGACACCGTCTCCAGAAAACTGAAATACTGTTGGTGGGACAATAAACCCAATAAACAAACAAACAAACATATTCTTGAATTTGTTTTTCAAAACAGAGTTTACTATTGATAATTGTACAAATTTAGCATGAAAAATATTAAAAGTACAACCCATAAGGTCAAATTTATGTTCGTTCCATCCTCAGGGACATTTAATTCCAGTAACAGTTTGTTGTTTCTTAATTCCAGTAACAGTTTGTTGTTTCTTGTGTTTTTCAGGTGTAATTATTCCTCTGAAGATTGAAAGGATCTTTGATTTAGTGTCAGTGCCTGTGTTGCTCCGCATTCGTCATTAGTCCAGGGTAAGTATAGAAGGGTGGTCATAATTGCAAATGACCAACTTAAATATAGTTATCTTACACTATAATCAGTCACACTTCCTTACATTTAACGACATTCGGTCATTTCTGTAATAACTGAGTGTTCCAATCAGTCATTTCTTTATTAGTTACTTAGCATTGTGATTTAGGTCGATAAGCAAGTATAAGTGATGTTGTTTTTATTATCAACTCTTGTAACAACAGTTGCATGAAATAAGTAAGGAGGCAGTATGTATGTGCATAATTGCTATGGGTAGACTGTGAAAAAGGCAAATTAGCCAACAAACCCAATTGGATTGCTAAAACTTGTATATTATCATCTTTGAAACAATAACTTTAAGGATGCTAGGCAAAATTTAATCGGATCAGGTTGCGCTGTCGGTAGAGCATCGGGTCTAGGTATGCGAGGCCCCGGGTTTGATCCCATAGTCGTTAAAAAGGGTAATGGTTTAGCTCCCTAGCTAATGCTCATACAAATATAAGGTAAGTTACACAAATGGTTGGCCCGGTCTCAGGATAATGTGACTGGGTGTGGTATCGTGCCTGGTGTTTGCGGCATGCTATACACAGTGAAGGCAGCACTATATCTGCTTCAAATGGACACCGTCTCCAGATAACTGAAATACAGTTGATGGGACAATAAACCAAATAAACAAACAAAACAAATTAACTCCTGTCAATGTGCATTTAGTAATACTCCATCCTAATCCTAATTTTTATCATTCTAAGATTTTTGTTAACAAGTAAATGCAAGTAGAGACATATTGCTAGAAACCCTGCTGCAAATAGAACAGACGCTGATCAAACACATTATTTGTCAAAGCTTGATTATGTCATACTCAGCATGGAAAGAGGTGAAAAAAACAACAAGAAAAAAACCCAAAAAACTATCCATGTACCCTCAATTTTATCAATTTACACCTGAGACAGGTGGAAGGGAGGTAACTCCAATCATTTATTTACCAAATACCTGGCTGGATTACTGTGAAGTGTTCTCTCAAGATTCTAAGCTTATTACTAAAGCATTATTGAACATGAACAATATAGCAGCTAGTTGGCTGCTACAGTGCACATTGGGGTACTTGATAAGTGTATTTTATACTGAGAACTTGTAAGGAGGAAAGATTATGCTATTATGTCTTGTCAAAATTATAAACTTAAGGTTACTGGAGATTTTAGGGAAATCTAAAATAATTCCTAATTAAGGTAGCAACCACTCAGTGCCTTTATTTCATTTTTATTGCATAAAGACTTCTTTTGGAATTCTTTTTTTTTTCCTCATTAAGTCAACATCACGATTATTGTCATCACCATATAAGGATAATGTGACTGGGTGTGGTATCATGCCAGGTGTTCATGGCATGCCATACACAGTGAGGGCAGCACTAAATCTGCTTCAAGTGGACACCATCTCCAAATAACTGAAATACTGTTGGTGGGATGATAAACCTAATAAACAAACAAACAAACAACCAAACATGTTATTGTGCCTCTAGGACCTGTCAATTGTCCCATTTTATTTCGGCTTGCGGATCGGGAGGTCGTGGGTTCGAACCCCGGCCGGGTCATACCAAAGACTTTAAAGTTGGTAGTAGTGGCTTCCCTCCTAACGCTCGGGGCTACGGGGACAGCATCACGCCTGACTCGTCGGTGTCAGTATAATGGACCGGCCGGGTTCAGTCCCTGGGCACCTCATAAGTGCCCCTGTGCTGTAATGATAGAAATGTCGCTGCGCAGTATCGGCAAAAATGCCGGCTAATCCCAATCCCAATCCCATCCCATTTTCTTTAACCCAGTCATCATTTTTTTTATATCCGGGACGTTATTATCAGTGAGTATGAGATTTTGTTATCAACCTTTTTGATAATTAAAACATGCAACAATATCCTGTTCTTCATTTCTGAAGACTAAGAAAGTAGTCCTGCTGGCCTCCTTTTCATACATGTATCACTACACCTGAGGCTTAGTCAATTAAAGTGGGTAATTAGGTTGCAGGTGTTAGATAGGAACTCTTGACAAAACACTTGGGATGCTTGCTAATAACATCTCACTGCCATTGGAATGTTAATAAGAACCCCGATAAAGCCATAAAGGACCCCCAGTTTAGGGCTGGTCTCTACTTTACAGTGATGCTATCTCATTCAGATACAGTCACACATGTAATTATCACCTCATTAAAATTGTTGATTGCTTACTTCATTTATAGATGTTTAATATAAAACAAGATCCGCTGTGAAGGCTTTATGACATAATAAAGAAAGTATCCGGCTTGCCTTTGTGCAGGTTTGGGGGAAAAACGAAGATTTATGATTTCGTTTTATTAGGCTCCGGGTATTGGGTAGGCAAGAATATAGATACATTTACATATTTATCTAATGTTTGCCTTCCTGACGGAAATAAAATAAAAACTAAGTTGATCATTATTATTTTAACTGGTAAACACTTTGTATGAATGTAAATATTGTAAAAAGATGGGTGTTAAATTGGAGGAGTATTTCATGAGATATTTACCTCCGCCGCGCATAAGTACAAAAAGTTGCTTGTTCGGCATAAATATGATTGTTTTATGCTGTTTCTTATCTCTCTATGCTCATTCACGTGTTTATACGCGTATAAATTTCTCGTCATGTTAAATGGTGGTGCTTACAAGACGATACTGATTGAATCAAAATAACAAGCGTAAAGTTTCTCATCAAGCTCAAGTGTTTAGTGGAGCATAGTTGCATGTTCTATAATAAATCTTGAGTGTTTAATCAGATATATACAACAAGCGTGCTTATATATGTTTTACAACTTTTGCATCCAAAAGGGAAAGTGTGTTCAGTTTGTGAACTTGCAGAATGATATTTGATTGGTTTGTTTCTTGTGAGCCTTGTTAGTTTCACCATGCTGAAAGAGTTTCTTCGTGTATGAAATAAAACAAGATGGCATTTCTTCTTCAAATTGGGAAAATTACCCCTAGCTGTAACATGCAAAAAATAAATAGAGAAAAATTATTTTTATGTTGGGTGGGATTCAAAGATTCTTATATGAAACAATTTTTAAATTGATTTTATTGTTATGTCTAAAATTGCTTATCAAAAAAAATGTCAGATTTTTTTAAATTATTTTTTTTTATTTGGATTAGGACACTCCAATGTTATTTTGTGCCATTTGAGAAATTATTCTGTAAGCATAAGTAACATGTCCCGGGGTGCGACATACCAAAGTCGTAAATATATATATATATATTGGCTATATAGAAATGACCAAAAAATATCTTCAATAATGCACTGTGTATTTACATTTTAACTATGTAGTTCTTTAGGAAATAGTATACAGATAAATTGTAGGCAATTTTGTACATGTATATCTATAGTCTTTTGCTTCTTGAGTTGAAATCATCTTCCCTAACTTAGTTATTATTATTTTAAAGGTGGTCTCCAACAGTTTTGACCAACATTGCTTTTCTCAAATAAGTCATTGTTACCTGAAAAGGTCCAGCAAAATGCTGTTCAAAGATGTCCTAGATCTATGTGAACAGTCGACCATAAATCACCGCTCGTCATTGCGAACAGGTATTTCCTATTCGAACCACGCTGCAGAGATACCTATTTTGAAACTTAGCAAATCATGTGACCACTTACTTTTGAGTTCACGTTATATGTTATCATCTGGGTAATCCACTCCAACATTAAAATATCTATTTTAAGCAGAGACCTCTATAGAGCTTTTTAAACTCTTGGAAAGAATACACATTTAGAGTGATTTTTTCGCGATTTGCTCTGTCTAATAATTCAGTTAGTGTTCAAGATCATATTTCTTAAGACTGAGGTATAGGTTTATACAAAAATTATACCAAAACTCCCCAAAGCAGAGGTTTGTTATATGTATTTTATATTGGTAAACTGTCGAATACCACCTTTAAGACTTTAACCTTGAGATGCAGTTTTTAGCTCACACCAGAACCGGGTTCTTGTGTACGCTCAAGAGTAGTGTTGGGAAATAATTTTCAAATCGTAAACGATCATCAGCTGGAATCGGTTGCCACTTCCGATGCGATTTCACCGATTATAATCGGTTTATTAATCTACACAGTGTTACAAATGGTTTTTGATTAGTAGCTTACATTATTACATGAAACTATTGTGTACTTGCTGCCACTCTCTACAAAGCATTTGGTGTTTCAAAAACAAAATACATATTTTTTCACTTTCTTTCTATTTTTATATGCTCGTAAATCTCACGGGCCACCATTTTAATTTTCAGAGTGATTTCCCTTTACGGCCGAATAATTGTAAAATCTGGAACCTGTACCTTTATTCGGAGTGCGTTCGCACTCTTCTGTTAATCGATTATGAGAGAATGACATTGATTATCGACGTCGAGAAGCTTTTACACGCCGCTAATCGGTATATTCCGATCTTTGGCGCATCACTACTTCAGAGGTTGCAGTCTTGATGCTTTGGTCAAATTTTGTTCCAACTGTCTACATGAAATTTTGAATGAGATCAAAGCTAGAATCACACCGAACCTGTTAGCCCAATCGGTAGGGTGTCGGCTCCAGGTACGGGAGGCCCCAGGTTTGATCCCAGGCCACGACATAAACCAAAGTTGTTAAAAATGGTAGTGGTATAGCTCCCTTGCTAACGCAAGCAAATATAAGGGTAGTTTCACAACTGGTTGACCTGGTGTCAGGATGCCCGTTGTTTCATTCCAGGTGTTCATGGCATGCTATAAACAGTGAAGGTAGCACTATATCGGCTTCAAGTGGACATTGTCTCCAGATCTGCAATACAGTTGTTGGGACAATTAACCCAATAAACAATCAAAACTAGACCCAAAGTAGGTTATTGGTCAAATTAATGCTAGAGGTCACATTTATGGCCAAATCTTCACAAGCTAAGTCAGAATGTTTGTTTAGAATAAGTCTTGGATGGCTTCGAAACTGGGTCACAATTGGGTTAAAAGTAGGTCACATGGGGTCAAATAGTAGGTGACAGTGTCAAATAAAAAAAAACATATTATGAATGTGCTAAAGGGCATAATTATGGCCTAATGCTCATCAAACATGGTCAGAATGTTTGTCTGCATTAAATCTTAGATGCTTTAAAAACTGGGTCACTTGAGGTTTTTTTAAAAGCAGGTCACTGGGTCAAATTTTACCAAAACCTTGTGGAGGTCTAGACCACCCTTATGGTCCAGTCTTTACCAAACCAGATCAGATGATTGAACACCATTGTAGACTGCTATTGGGCCAAATCTTCACAAACCTTGATTAGACTCATTGTCTGCAGGAAGTATTTGATAAGTTACTTTCAGCAAGGATTTGCTAGATGCCAAAGACAGGGCTGTAAACATTTGTCTTGCAATTAGATTTTTAAAGCATACAGCAAAGATCCTCAGGTGTGTGATTTATGGCCAGTTTGACCCTCTTGTTTGAAGTATTAAACCCCTTATCTCATGCATATGTCATTTTACACCTTTGTAAAGCATGCACAATTATTCCTTTTGTCTTCAGCAGTGTCAACACAACTTTATAGGTTTATTTGTAGGCTAGTTTAATCTAGGTTATGTAAAAATATATTGAAAGGAAAGTGTTTTTAATTATATAAAACTTCTTTAAAGAAAATCAACAAATTTTTAAAACTCCGTGCATTTACTATGAATGAAGGTTAATAATATTGGGCCTGCAGTGGTGGTTCTTCCAAGACAAAGTGTTCTGGACTGTTATAACCGTACATGATACTCTGTCACAGGATGTTATTTCAAACAACAAACATACAAACACAATAATACAATTGACTGATTGTACCTTGAAAGTGCATTTCTTTGTATAAAATATCCCCAAAACAATGAAATATTGATTCAGGTTTATATACTGCAAAATCATCAAAAACTGTCCACTTTTTTCTTGAAAAGACAAAGCTTGCTTCTGCACCAATGCCATAGTAAATAATGTTTTCAAATGATCGCTATAAATAACAAGGGGTGTTAGTTTTGGTTGTGTCTGTTTGGCTGGGCCAAGCTTTTGTAGCAGAACAAGGTAAAAACTAATAACTGATCCCTATATATACACCATCCATCTACAGTTCTGTCACCAAGGTTACCATCCACAAATAATTCATGATCCTTTTCTCATCAGCTCTAATTGCTCGGAGCTTTCTCTGTCCATAGGTGACAAAAGTTCGCGAAGTATCACCAGAAAATAGTCACACGCTTTTCCGTAAATAACCATATTTATTCCTCTTTTGAGTTAATGGTGGGCAAATTGAGTTGGGTAGATCTCCAAACATTACCTGATGTCAAAGTAATGTCAGGTTTTGTGTTATTGTCTGTTAGAGAGTGTGAAGCCATGAGTTAATTTTATGAGTAATTGGATTACAATGTCACAGGCATATATAACAGGCCTTCTTCCATTTTCTGAACAACGAAAGCTCAAAGACCTGTTAAGTTTGGTTCTTTGTCATTTTCGGAGCAACAAAAACACAAAGACCTGTTACGGTTGGTTCTTTGTCAGCTAAATACAAATTGATTGGAACAAGGCAAATAGTATAGATTCAGATCAGCCTTCTTCCACTAGGAAGTGTCTGATCAGTATGTGCACAACTTGCTGCTGGGTCTGAACATTATGTCTTGTTGCCCTTGTCTGTACTTGTATGTACTTCTCTGTACTTGTATGTCCTTGTCTGTACTTGTTTGTACTTGTCTGTACTTGTATGTCCTTGTCTGTACTTGTTTGTACTTGTCTGTGCTTGTATGTCCTTGTATGTATTTGTCTGTACTTGTATGTACTTGTCTGTATTCGTCAGTACTGTAACTTTTTTATTGCCTATAAATGAACATAGCATGATAAGGGTTTAAATTGGGCAAGGGGATACAGAGACAGAAAAAACATACTGTGGAAGGTGTGAGACATCGTAAATGGGACATTTGTCTTAGATCTGGAGAAAGTATCTTGACACGTTCATATTAGCAACAAGTAATTTGTCATAAAACACTTCATAGGACAGATCTTTCTGCCAGAATATGTCTCAAAAATGTTCTAGACTTAGACCTGAACAGTTCACTTTTACTTCACACTCTTTTTTCCTAAAAGAGTCGTTAAAGAGACATGTCTTGTTTTGACTGATTTCTCTCCTGAGTCTTGGAATTGTTTTTTTGTAATACATAATCAATGATGCAAAAAAAATGTGCTTGGAAGTTTTTGTGGAAGATTTTATCTACAATAAAATTGGCCGAAATGCTGTAGAAAAGTAGAAAAGATTAGACTATTGAAGTGTTTAATTAAAATATTATATATATATTCCACAACAGTTCCACAACTGGTTGGCCCAGTGTTCGGATAATGTGACTGGGTGTGTTATCGTACCAGTTGTTGGTAGCTCAATAAGTAGAGCGTCAGCTCCAGGTATGGGAGGCCCAAGGCTCGATCCTAGGCTGCAACTTACCAAAGTTGTTAATAAATGGTAGAGGTATAACTCCCTTGCTAATGCTCAAGCAAATATAAGGGTAGTTCCATGACTGGTTGGTCAGGTGTCAGGGTAATGTAACTGGATGGGGTATCATGCCAGGTGTTTACAGCATGCTATACACAGTGAAGGCAGCACTATATCTGCTTCAAGTGGACACATTCTCCAGATAACTGAAATACTGTTGGTGGGGCGATAAACCCAATAAACAAACCTAGCAGGTATTCACGGCATGCTATACACTTTGAAGGCAGCACTATATCTGTTTCAAGCAAACAATGTCTCCAGAAAACTGAAATACTCTTGGTGGGACGATAAAGCCAATTAAAATAACCATATATTGTGTTTATATGTGTGTATATATAGTATAACATTGAAAACAGCACAAGCAGTCTCCATGTACACCCAAATGGTGTTATACAGCTCCATAAGTATGTCTGTCATCTACAATTAAAACCAAATTGAAGGCTTTGAAACTTAAAAGATTAAAATTAAAAAAACTTTATATATTGAGATTTGCCTTAAGTACTGTGTCTGGCTGACTAAGATAAGCCATGTGTATATAGACAAAGACATGTAATTACTACTAATTAGTTATTCTTAATTGCTTTCAATTATATGCAAAAAAGCCGGGTTTAGTCTCTGGGCACCTCATAAGTGCCCCTGTGCTATAATCAGAGAAATGTCGCTGCACAGTATCAGCAAAAATGCCGGCAAATCCCATCCCATCCCATATTATTATACTGCTCAAGACTTAGCAGCAAAAAGTGCAGTTCCTGATCAGACAACTCCCGGTAGAGGCTGACAGATCCAGATCTACACTAATTGCCTAAACCTGATCAATTTGACCTTAACTGTCTGAGACTGTTTGTCTAGAGACTGTTTTTTTCTATTGATTTATCATTTGTGAAAACAGTTACTTTTAGACATTTCTTTAATCACTAAAACATATTGCCCTTGGGTTTTTACATCTCATTTCCATTTAGCTAGGTTGTATTAAAGAAATTAAAAATAAAACACATTGAATCCTCTAATACTATTAACTGTAGATAAATAAAGAAGTGACATTTTCCAGGAATGGTTTTATTTTTTTCCATCTAAATTATTTCTCTAGAGAAAATGCTGCTGTGGGCATGCTTATCAAATATATAGGGAACTTTTAGTCACATTTCTAGACATACTTTTGAAATATTAAGTAACAAAAACACAAAGTATAATACCAATAATGAGCATTATAATACTATTCATGATAATAATTTTAATCATATGCACATTTTTTTTCTTTTCGTAGCCACTGAAATAATATGACAACAAACAAACAAAAAACAAAAATATTTTAAGAATATTGTTAAAGTTATATTATTTACTATAATGAAGTCACCCTTTATCAAACAAATATTAAACAAATAATAAAGAGAATGAAACACAAGCCCTCATCATTCTAATATAATATTTTATTTATATATAATAACACCGAAAATCAGCATGAAAAATTGACCACAGCAGTGGGGAATCGAACCGTGAGCCTCATGATTACCGGTCAAGCGTGCTACCACTACTCCACAGCAGCCACATTTGTGAGACGTTATTCCCAATGAGAGCATTCTGAAGAAGCAACGTCATATTTATTTTTTTAATTTTGTATTTTTCAGTCACCTGAGTGGTTCTAGTCAAGCTATGGATGACCATTTTGTTGATCGTGTGGAAAAGATACTTCTTAGTCCAGATAAAGAATCCATCAGTCCTTCTAAAGCATTTTCTGATGCTTCTGCAAGGGAGAAAGTAAAGGTTGCAATCAATCTAGAACCTGAAGATGATGCTAAAGCAGACAGTGGCTTAGATAGTTCAGCAAACAGTGATGAAACGACAGGCTGTGATAAGTTTGTTGATCATAGAGAGGACAGAATCGATGTGGGTCAACCTGAAGCCATCTTGTCTCCTACGAAAGTTCGAGATCGAGAGTTCAACATTGTGGACAATCAGTCCCAATCCCAGCTCGATGCCATGAACAACAACAGCGAAGAAGCTGCGGAATGGACACAACCAGAATATCATGCCAGCAAACCTCTCGGATCCCCTGATCCCTCCATTGGCAAAGAGGGTTCACTTCATGGAGACTCCCAACCACCAAAAACTGAGAGACAAATATCAAGTGTGGATATTCAGTTAACAGGTTCCAACACAGAGATTGCTGAGCATTCTATGAATCTCTACTGGTATTCCACAACTCTGGACCTGGACATTGATCCAAAAGAATTAGAAGAGTTGAAGACACCTGAAGTAACAAGTCCAAGTTTTAAGTCCACTTTGAAGATGTCAGTCGGTGATGGGTACTACAAAGAGAAAAACAAGGAAAGTGACCTGCCATCAAGTGATAACAGATTTGCTGGAGATGTCAAGGTGAAGAACGAGGAGGAAGAAAATGTGTCAAAGGAGGTATGGTCTTCAGTGTTTGAGTCCGCTTCTAGTAGGTTTTTGGATCTTGCATCTGAGATGAACACAGAACCAAAAGCTGTGAAAAATAGTAAAAATTCATCAATTAAGAATGGTGCTAGTGAAAAGGAACCGCATCCATGGGGCTTGGATGTTGACACGAGGGTGCAAACCGAGAAATCAGCCGAATTGTCAAATGATCTTCCAGAACTTGAATCAGTCAATGCTGATGAGAGTATTTATAAGTTGGTGTCATCTGAAAACAAAGAAGATGAAGTAGATGGAAAGTTTGCAGATGTGAATAAAGATGAAGCTGATGCTGTTGGGTTTATGGAACTTTCAGATAGAGACAAGATACTAGCTAGTATGAGCAAGGCAGTCCCTAAAAAAGATAGTGAAAAGAAAGATGATGGTAATAAGGAGAAACCTAAAGATGAAACTGATGCAGTTGGTTATATGGAAAGATTTGATAAGCCAATTATTGAGAAAAGTACATCTACAGAATCTGCTAGTTTAAATGCATCACAGTCTAATGTAACTGTTGATAGGAAGGGTACAAGTTCTTTTGTAGATACTGCCTCAATTGAGCAGAATGTCATATCCTCATTCGGCAAAGAATCTGACGTGGATGCTGGAATGAAAGGAGTTGATGAGCCAGACAGTGCACAGGCGGTCCAAGAAGCACTAGTGAAAGAGATTGTATCCAAAGTTGAAGCTACGGCTGTGCAAATGGTTAGTGCCGGTGCCAAACTAAAACTGCAGGAGGAACTCTTAGAACCAACTGCCATTGAAAGGACGTTCAAAACCGCCGAGGATACGGAAGATAGAATCATTGATGCTGGAGGGAAACTACTTAACACAGAGAAGATTATTGATGAGTATCTGGATGATGTGGATTATACTCTGACCCTAAAGGATTGCTGGTTGAGGTTTAGGAACAAGAGACTTGAGATGAAAGTGAATGCTTCTCAGCATTGCTCTATTGATGGACATGATGAGATTTCCGACGTTGCGGAAATCAAGAAGCTCTTGCTGAAGAAGTTCCCGAAAGTCCTGAAGCAGAACGACACGAAGAAGCAGATACCACAGATTCTGGAGAAAGCTAGATTGGTTGAGTTTGTGACACAGGAGACTGTGAGGAAGAGGTACCAGCTTGGAGATTGTGTGATTGTGCTAGACCAGACTGACTTTGGTTTTCAAGTTGGCCAGATAGAGGCAACAGCCAGGAATCCTGGCAAAATTGCCAACATGCTGACCAAGATGCAAGATTTAGCCAACAAACTCAGTAAGTAGATTTACTCATTAAGTTGCGAGTGTTTTTTTTTTTTTTAATTCTTTATTAGCAACATTGGTTAAGTGGAATTCTAAGAAAAGCCTTCCTGAAACCTGTTTTAGCTGCAAGAAGTGCAGATCCTAATCAGACATCTCCATTTTTATTGATCAGGATTAACACTATTGACAAAAGCCTACTAAGTTTCTCTTAGTTGAGAGATAACATTATTGTTTGTATAAATACACACTTTTGTTTGATTTTTATATGCAGTTAAGTCCTAGACAGGGTGAACATTTCAAAATAGGTTCAACTTACTCAGGGTGCTACTGTCTATGTATTTTTTAGGGCTGGGTGGTAGTCTTCCTTTGCCTCTCTGGATATTGCCTTCAAGACCATAACTGTTGTTGTGTTATCTATCTATATGAAAACAAAATTAAAAGAGAACTTGTGTGTTAAAGGGTTCAGTCTTCCGCTTATTTTATATATGAATAACAAGAAAAAGAGAATTGAATGGAAAGCCTTGTATTATGGTAATTGTTTTCATACCTTTTTTCAAAATAAAATCTACTGCAGTTAAGATGAAATTATAACTTTTGGACACTTCTCTTAATCGAAATCGTCAAGGAGTTCTGATAAAGTCAGATAAATAAAAAATGTTTATGAACGGCATGAGTGCAACATCGCTTTGGATAATTTAGAGATTACTTGCTAGCCTCACATATTTACCCCTTTTCTGCATGTATATGCTTTTTTCAACTTTACAAACCATTCAAGACCGGACCTGGTAGCGCAATCGGTAGAGCATCAGGTACAGGAGGCTCTGGGTTCTCAGATCATCCGAAAGCATCTGATTGGCCAGATTTCAAATTTCACTTAAAGTTCAGCCAATCAGATTCTTGCAAATGATCCTAGACTCCAGCTCAAAGTTTTATAATCTTGTTTCTGGGTTTCTAAAGTACACCTATAACCTTCAGAGATCTGGAAGAAACATCTTTTATATTTATTAATAAAAAGATTGCTATACCAATATATGTAATAAATAACTTTATGTCTTATATCTATTAGATTATAGTTTAGAATGGATACATAACTTTTGTTGCTTTCACCTTTTAGATCTGAGACCACTGCAAAGTTTATAGAAGTTTCCCGTCCTCTTATTATTTGAAAGGTAAGAGAAAGTGTTATATTTTTCTTCCTAAACTTAATGACCTATTTATATGTAAACCGACATGTTTATAGCCCATTGAGAAACAAGTTCTTTTAAAGGTGGTATCCGACAGTTTGCATATATCAAATACATATAATATCGAACCACTACTTTGGGGAATTTGGATATAATTTTTGTATTAACCTATACCTTTTTCTTAATAAATACGATTCTGAACAAAAACTAAATTGTTAGAACTAATCACGAAAAAATCAATCTGAATGCATATAATTTCCAGCTGTATAAAAATAAAGATAATGATTTACATAGCTATGCTTTTGGTTAAAATGATAATGATAATACTTTGACAGTGATGATCAATGTGATGATGATTTATAATGATTAATTTTAGCAATGATGTTGATGATGACATCTTTGATGTTTATGATTGAAGAATGACAATACAATATCCAAAGCTATATCACTCAAGTGCTTTATAAAGTTATACCAGTATAGAAATTACAAAGAAACTATTTGCTCAGTTGGAATTTTTATACAAATGAATTTTTTATACAAAAGTTCTCAATAAGTTTCCAGTTAAAAATTAAATCGCAAAGTGTTTTTCTCTCATCTACATAATATTGATCATTGATTGTGTATACTTCACAGAAAATAGTCTCCTTTAATTGACAACCATTTCGCTTCAAGAGAGAAAGTTCAATTTAAAAAGATTCTTGAAAAAAAAAGTTATTACTTATGCTTAATTAGATCCTGGATAGTCAGGTTTAATTAAATCTTGATTGTTTTTTTCCTTGCGCTGAGAAAATAATTGGAGGAGTAAGAAATAGGGAATCTTTTAATGGAAAAAGG
The DNA here is from genome assembly GCA_007844125.1 of Sinonovacula constricta. Lineage (NCBI taxonomy): Eukaryota > Metazoa > Mollusca > Bivalvia > Cardiida > Solecurtidae > Sinonovacula > Sinonovacula constricta. The sequence goes on from CM017565.1 coordinate 48,757,253, forward strand.
CGATACAGTAAGCTCTGAATTGTAATTAAGGATCGTAGTTTTATGTTAGTTTCAATAGATCTATAAACTCTTATTCTGCTAGGCTTTTTCCTCTGACTGCTTAGCCCCTCACCACCTGGGTTCAAGTTAAAGGGGCAAAGAATTAAATGTGGGAAGGTCTGCCAGCTGACGTACCATGTGTCGGTGGTTCTACCCAGACATGTGTCCGGGGACTTCCTCCACCCAATTAGCTGGACGTCGCTATAATGATCATAACTGGTCGCTGCGATGGGTTTCAAAAAACAAACAAACATCTGCTAAGCTTGAATTGATCAGGCTTCGGCAAATAATGAAGATCCAGATCAGCCATCTCCAACTGCGATCCGAGAATACGATCTGCACTATTTGCTTAGTCTTTCCCTTGCAGTTTATTTAATGTTCTTTCTATGATAAGTTGTTTGTAGATAAAATAATTATTTAGATGTGCTCTTACAAAACTACAGCACGATAAGGCTTAAATTGTTTTAATAGGTTTAAACCTGGAGGGTTGTTGAATACTGACGTGAGACATTTTACTTTTCAAGACTAGGTTGGATGAAAAAATTGATTTTCAGTCAGAGGGAAAGCTTGAATAAATATGCCATTAATTGTTAGGTAAATGGTTTGCTTTCTTGTAATTTCTTTATATATATTTAGGCTGTTGTGTCAAGAAGACTGTATTTAATTAAGAGATTCCTCAAGTTGTCTTTAAACCAGACTGTTGTTTTTGCCTAAAAGGATTGAAGTACTGTATATGAGTAGAGAAAAGTACTACTAAATCAATCAAGACTATTTTATTAGGTAAAAGCACTATACTGAGAGACAAAGCTTTTTAAATCTTGTAAAATAATTGCTGTTACATGTAAAGCAACTTATTTTGAATATATTGCAAATTAAAAATGAATGTGTTAAATTTTTACAAGTTTTATTTTAGCATGATGAGCCAATCACTTTCTGAAACTGTCTGATCAGGATCCTAAGTCATCAGTTGTGATGTCTTTAAGACAGGGATACGTGTGTCTTTAATTGTCTGATCACAATCTTAACCATAGACAGTGATGTCTTTAAGACAGGTGTACCTGTCTTTAATTGTCTGATCACAATCTTAACATAGACAGTGATGTCTTTAAGACAGGGATACATGTGTCTTTAGCTGTCTGATCATGATCTTAACCATAGACAGTGATGTCTAAGACAGGGATACATGTGTCTTTAACTGTCTGATCATGATCTTAACCATAGACAGTGATGTCTAAGACAGGGATACATGTGTCTTTAACTGTCTGATCATGATCTTAACCATAGACAGTGATGTCTAAGACAGGGATACATGTGTCTTTAACTGTCTGATCATGATCTTAACCAAAGACAGTAATGTCTAAGACAGGGATACATGTGTCTTTAACTGTCTGATCATGATCTTAACCATAGACAGTGATGTCTAAGACAGGGATACATGTGTCTTTAACTGTCTGATCATGATCTTAACCATAGACAGTGATGTCTAAGACAGGGATACATGTGTCTTTAACTGTCTGATCATGATCTTAACCATAGACAGTGATGTCTAAGACAGGGATACATGTGTCTTTAACTGTCTGATCATGATCTTAACCATAGACAGTGATGTCTATTACAGGGATACATGTGTCTTTAACTGTCTGATCACAATCTTAACCATAGATAATGATGTCTTTAAGACAGGGATGCATGTGTCTTTAACTGTCTGATCACAATCTTAACCATAGATAATGATGTCTAAGACAGGGATACATGTGTCTTTAACTGTCTGATCATGATCTTAACCATAGACAGTGATGTCTAAGACAGGGATACATGTGTCTTTAACTGTCTGATCACAATCTTAACCATAGATAATGATGTCTAAGACAGGGATACATGTGTCTTTAACTGTCTGATCATGATCTTAACCATAGACAGTGATGTCTAAGACAGGGATACATGTGTCTTTAACTGTCTGATCACAATCTTAACCATTGATAATGATGTCTTTAAGACAGGGATACATGTGTCTTTAACTGTCTGATCATGATCTTAACCATAGACAGTGATGTCTAAGACAGGGATACATGTGTCTTTAACTGTCTGATCATGATCTTAACCATAGACAGTGATGTCTAAGACAGGGATACATGTGTCTTTAACTGTCTGATCACAATCTTAACCATAGATAATGATGTCTTTAAGACAGGGATACATGTGTCTTTAACTGTCTGATCATGATCTCAACCATCAGCAGTGGAGTCTTTAAGACAGGGATTCATGTGTCTTTAACTGTCTGATCATGATCTCAACCATCAGCAGTGGAGTCTTTAAGACAGGGATTCATGTGTCTTTAACTGTCTGATCTTGATATCAACCATAGACAGTGATGTCTAAGACAGGGATACATGTGTCTTTAACTGTCTGATCATGATCTCAACCATCAGCAGTGGAGTCTTTAAGACAGGGATTCATGTGTCTTTAACTGTCTGATCATGATATCAACCATAGACAGTGATGTCTAAAACAGGGATACATGTGTCTTTAACTGTCTGATCACAATCTTAACCATAGATAATGATGTCTTTAAGACAGGGATGCATGTGTCTTTAACTGTCTGATCATGATCTCAACCATCAGTTGTGATGTCTTTAAGACAGGGATACATGTTCCAGCACAATCGGTAAAGCAATCGGCGCTAGCTACAGGAAGCCCAGGGTTTAATCCTGGCCTGTAATATATCAAAGTTGTTAAAAATGGTAGTAGTTGTTCTCACTAACTTTCAAGCAAATATAAGGCTAGCTCCATGACTGGTTGGCCTGGGTGTGGTAATATGCCAGATGTTTACAGTGAAGGCAGCAGTATATGTGCTTCAAGTGGACACCGATAACTGCAATACTGTTGGTGGGACGATAAACCCATTAAACATACAAACATAAATATAACATCATCTGTCTCTGTTTAGAGTATTTGTGCATATTTTTCTATAAATCATAAACATAAAAACATGATTAAATCAAGCTTAGCAGGCCAAGCAAAAGATATGTCAATCTTTGTTTTTAATGATGATGAGGGAATAAAAGTCTGCCAACAACTGTAAATGGCAACACCTTAACATCACATAATGACCCGAGTTAAAACATTAAACTGCAATTTGTGCACTTCGGTTAACCACAAACTTGCTTGTGAATTCCCCAACAGCATTACAGACTAATTGCGAGCTAATTAGAGCCCTAATTGAAAACAATCACCGCAGCAGACTGAGGTTATATTGGAAAAAAGATTTCATGCAGTTGCGCTGAAGTGATGCCAGGACAGAGGAAATAAACAACGAAGTTTTGTAATAAATCAAAATGATGATGGGCAAATTTAGGGTTGGGTTTTGAGTCTTAATTTATTTTCTAACAAAAAAATATGAAAAACCAAAAAAAAAAAATTGTAGATAAATTTAATAATGTGAAATTAAAACCTTGGGAACCGGTCCCAATAGCTCAGGTGGTAGAGCGTCGGCTTGCGGATTGGGAGGTCGTGGGTTCAGACCCCAACCGGGTCAAATCAAAGACTTTAAAGTTGGTAGTAGTGGCTTTCCTCCTAACGCTGGGGGCTAAGGGGACAGCATTAAGCCTGACTCGTCGGTGTCAGTATAATGGACAGGCCGGGTTCAGTCCCTGGGCACCTCACAAGTGCCCCTGTGCTGTAATGATAGAAATGTTGCTGCATAGTATCGGCACAAATGCCGGCTAATCCCATCCCATCCCAAAACCTTGGGTGTTGTATGATGATTTGGACATTTAAGCCTTATATCAATAGTTTATGTAAAGCGTCGACTCCAGTTATGGGAGACCCCAGGTTTGATCGAGGGCCGCAACATACCGAAGTTATTAAATTTGATACTGGTATACATTTCACTACCTGTCTAAGTAATGTAAAGTGAGTTTCACAACATGCTCGGTGTCAGAATATGGCGTCATTACCATGACTTGGTGTGGTGTCATGCCAGTTGTTCATGGCACATTATACATAGTGAAGGCAGCATAATTTATACTTCAGGTGGACACTATCTCCAAATAACTGAAATATTTGTGCTGGGGTGATAGTTCCAACAAACAAAACAATAGTATCGGACCTGGTAACGAAATCGGTAGAGCATCAGCTACAGGTGCTGGAGGCCCTGGGTTCCATCCCAGGCCGTGACATACCAAAGCCGTTAAAAATGGTAGTGGTGTACTTTCCTTGCTAACGCACAATCATACTCAAGCATATATAAGGGTAATTCCATAACTGGTTGGCCCGGTGTCAGGATAATGTGACCAGGTGTGGTATCATGCCAGGTGTTCACATCATGCTCTACAAGGTGAAGGCAGCACTACACCTGCTTCAAGTGGACACCGTCTCCATAAAACTAAAATACTGTTGATGGGACAATAAACCAAATAAACAAAAGTTTAATGTGTTGTTACATTAAGTAAGCAATGTGATTCAATGATGTGAGGTGGGGTAAAAAAAAATGGATGATGCATGAGTTACATATATGTCAATTAATTAGAAAATAAATTTGCAAGACACACAAAAGTTAGCAAGTCTATTGCATGGAGAAATGATAAGGTCATGCCGAAATTTGATGCATTTTCAATGTTTGGAACAAAAAAAACAACACATTTATAACCGTGTGATTGCATTAATAATAGCACAAAAATTAGTGCCTAGAAGATTTTACTGAGCAAAAATGCAAAATTATGTCTGCAAAATTGTATATAACTCTTGACACAAACTTTTAAAAAAATCTGCCAGATGCAGGGGAAAGATTTTGCCACCACAGCCCTTGCAATTGTAACAAGCATATTCTATAATACCTAGCTACTACATAACATCAGGTGGGTTGTGACAAAATGAAATGTATGACATGGCATTCTTGACATTTTGTTCTGCTCCAAGTTTGACATATCAACTAGAATATTAAAATGTTCATCTTGAGTTATGGCGATTTACACGAAATATGGACAGAAGATTCAAGGCTACCAGCAAAATATTTAATTTATATTTAATTAATGTTTGGACATGTTTCCCAAACGAACAGTTTAAATATCTTTGCAAGGTAATTTCCTATATTTTCTCAGTAATCCTTGATCTTGTATGCAGAAAAAAACAACTAGAATTAAAGTTTCATCGCAAACAACAATAACTAATCCATAAGAAGAAAAACTGGTGATTCATGTCTGTTATTTTAATAAGATTAGCCGTCATTTTTATTGTTTCATGTCACAAAAACGTTCAAATAACAGCTCACAAAAGGACACAATTTGTTTGGTCTGTGTGTAACAGGTTATGAAAGTTTTGTTGCAAAGAACAAAACATTTTTTTTTTTCTATTATCTTTTATGTTATGTTGGTTTTATAATCAGATGTCTGAAAAAAGTGCTCAGCTGAAGCATATACAGTGCTGCCTTCATTGCATCACAAGCTAAGAAACACCTGGCATGACACCATACCTAGTCACATCACCCTGATGTCCAGATGCGGTGTGCCGGTGGTTCTACCCAGACATTTGTCTGGGGTCTTCCTCCACCAAAACAGCTGGATGTCGCTGTAATTATCGTTATTGGTCACGGCGATGTATTTCAAAAACAAAACAAATATCACCCTGAGGTCGGCTTGATTAATCAAGGGACGACCTTGATATTCAGCTTGTGACATCTATTGAAACCAATTTGAAGCATTACCGGACCTGGTAGCGCAGTTGGTAGAGCATCAGCTCCATTTACGAGAGGTCCTAGCTCAGTCCTGGGCCACGACATACCAAAGTCGTACAAAATGGTAGTGGGTATAGCTCTCATGCTAATGCTCAAGCAGATATAAGGGTAGTTCCACGACTGGTTGGCCAGGTGTCAGGATAATGGGACTGGGTGTGGTATCATGCCAGGTGTTCACTGCATGCTATACACAGTGAAGGCAGCACTATACCTGCTACAAGTGGACACCATCTCCAGATAATTGAAATACTGTTTGTGGGATGATAAACAAACAGACAATTTGAAGCTTAATCCTACCCTAAAAAGCACCTCTGTTAAGATTTAGACAGATAGTGTAGATCTGGATCAATCATCTCAGATTGAGCACCCTCTGTTAAGATTTAGACAGATAGTGTAGATCTAGATCAGTCATCTCAGATTGAGCACCCTCTGTTAAGATTTAGACAAATAGTGTAGATCTAGATCAATCGTCTCAGATTAAGCACCCTCTGTTAAGATTTAGACAGATAGTGTAGATCTAAATCAGTCATCTCAGATTGAGCACCCTCTGTTAAGATTTAGACAGATAATGTAGATCTAGATCTAGATCAATCATCTCAGATTAAGCACCCTCTGTTAAGATTTAGACAGATAATGTATATCTGGATCAATCATCTCAGATTGAGCACCCTCTGTTAAGATTTAGACAGATAATGTAGATCTAGATCAATCATCTCAGATTAAGCACCCTCTGTTAAGATTTAGACAGATAATGTATATCTGGATCAATCATCTCAGATTGAGCACCCTCTGTTAAGATTTAGACAAATAGTGTAGATCTAGATCAATCGTCTCAGATTGAGCACCCTCTGTTAAGATTTAGACAAATAGTGTAGATCTAGATCAATCGTCTCAGATTGAGCACCCTCTGTTAAGATTTAGACAAATAGTGTAGATCTAGATCAGTCATCTCAGATTGGACCTGTCTCATCTGGATGGACACTATTTGCAACTAAGGCTCATGTAATATCACTTATTATGATTGGTTGAACATGGTAGCTCAGTACTAAGAACTAATCATTTGTTATAAGCAAATGCAGCCAGCTAATACAAATATATTTCTGCAGGTAAATGGACAAAGGGAGATAAGTCATTCTAGTAACAAATTTCATACAGAAGATTAAATATTTACTGTGACATGTTTGTATGTTAAGTAATATGAAGTGTTTGTTTTTGTTGTTTGTTTTTGTAACATAGTCTCCACACAGTCATTGATTATTGCTGATGTCCAGCTAATTCTTAAGAAGACCCTCAGACTTATATCTGGGTAGAACCACTGGCACACAACAAGGTTAACTGGAAATGCTGCCCCTATGATTGGAAGGGGAATGTATAGTCTTAACCTAAGTTGTTCCTTTCATTAAGAAAATTAACTCAGTCATTGACTGATAAAAATAACACATGGTATTATTATGGTATTTCTGACAGTGTAGCTTTTTTAATGTCAGAAAGTGGGTCTGAATACGTTTGTTACTAAGATTAAAATTGTATAATTTTGGAAAGTAAGGTTGAAATTGATATGATGATCTATACTATAAAATGGTCATAAAAGTAAGATAGTAAGTTTGTTTTGTTTCTGAAATGCATCTCAACAGACAGTAATGGTCTCAACCAGACCAGGTAGCACAATCAGTAGAGCGTCGGCTCCAGCTGCTGGAGGCCCCTGGTTGGACCCGGGCCGCGACATACCAATGTCAAAAAAAGACTGTAGTGGTATAGCTCCCTTGCTAAGGCTCAAGCAAATATAAGGGTAGTTCAACGACTGGTTGGCCCAGTGTCAGGATAATGTGACTGGGTGTGGTATCATGCGGGGTGTTCACATCATGCTATACACAGTGAAGGCAGCACTATATCTGCTTTCAAGTGGCCCCCATCTCCAGATAACAGAAATACTGTTGGTGGGACGATAAACCCAACAAATTAAACAGAAATGGTCATTATAGTGACATCCAACTATAATTGGTGCAGGAAGTCTCCAGACAAATGTCTGGGTAGAACCACCGGCGCAGCACAGGTCATCTGGAAGAATGCCTTCCCCCCACACACACACCCTCCAACACACATAAAAGGTTTTACGCCAAAAAGGGTCATAAACCCAGATGGTGAGGGGGTGGTATAGTTAGAGGATTCTGCAACTCTACCCACAAGGCCACAGGTACTCCTGTAAAAGAACAAAAAAAACAACATTATTTATCATTTACATTTATTTGCTTTAATACAACTACTTTTAAAGAAAATCTAGCTTAGTATTCTATACACATATTTGTTGATTTTAAAAATGTTGCAATAAAACTGGCAATAGTTGGTCAGCTACAAATTTGTTTTGTATATATATATATATATATATCATGCAGACACAATTATAGAAATGAATGATTTTTTTTTTCAAAGACAGCACCACATGTAAGCTTGAAAACCTTCCCATATCAAAGATTTTATTCATGTGAGTCTCATCTGAGTCATACATTGCCAAACAAACAGAAAATGGAGGAAGGAGTAAAAAGAAAAGAAGAGAAAAAGCAGGATTTTGATATACTCATAATATTCTCTCATCATTTTGTAGAGTGTGGGGGATGCTGGCAAATCTTGGGCCAATCTTATCTCAACTCGTCAGGCTTGTCATCTGTCAGCAGGAAGGCGAAGATTTCTATCAGACCCATGTTCCAAACAGTAATTAGGCCAGCTGATAATTACTGATGGCAAAAAAAAATAATTCTTCAGCTGCCTCTAATTAATCAACTCACAACTGGTAACGAGCTCAGGATGAGCGTTTAGACTGAGACGCAAGAGAGATTATGTTAAGTTTATCCTGCCCTGACACATGAAGTACTCTTGCAATAACTTCGCAAGCCTTGATGTATTTATACTCTTTATTTATACTTTGCTCTTCCATACACTTAACCTGTGAGATAATCAACAGATTTTTTCTCTCATGGTATTCATTTTTTTTTTCTCTCCACATTTTGCGTCAGTTTTTTTATGGAGAAAAAAAATAAATATCAAGCTGTTGATTGATTTAACAAATTTTTAGATTAATTAAGTCCCCATGTTGTCCAGTTGACTGGTTCGGAAATTTCTGAAATTCCAATTAGGTTGCTAATGATGTTTTGATCAAACTGTAAAAGTGCATAGCATTAGTTGCATTATGAAGTTTGTTATGTGGCACCTTAATTTTTTAAATGACATGGTTTCTGTTAAAAAAAGTTGTTTTTGCAGCATATCTGGTGTGTCCGTGGTTCTACCCAGACATCTGTTTGAGGTCTGTCTCAAATAATTATAACTCAACATGGGGGGGGCCGGTGGCAGAGCGGTTAGAGTCGCTGACTCCTCAGCAGCTCACCGCGTGGGTTCGAGTCCCGGTCGGGTCGAGAACTTTCATATGGGGAGGTTTTCTAGCTTACCTGCGGTGCGCCGGTGGTTCTACCCAGATATAAGTCTGAGGTATTCCTCCACCCTTAATTAGCTGGACATCCCCAATATGACCATAATTGTGTCGATGCGATGTAATAAAAACAAACAAACAAATAAAACTCAACATTGTCAAAATGATCATAATTGTGTCTGTGCAATGTATGAGAATCTTAATGCAAGAGCTTAACTTTTAAAGAAGTTGGGCAAAAAGCAATAGGGGATAAATTAACTAAAACAGTTGACCAAGTACCCTAAGTTCACTGCAGAAGTACCCAGTTATATCTCTTTAAGATCTATTGTGAGTATTAAGATATGCTTTCCAAATCACCACCTGGTAGCGAGTCAGTAGAGCGTTGGCTGCAGGTATGAGAGGCCCTGAGTTCGATCCAGGGCAGTGACACACCAAAGTTGTTAAAAATGGTAGTGGCATAGCTCCCTTGCTAATGCTCAAGCAAATATAAGGGTAGTTCCACGACTGGTTGGCCAGGGTGTCAGGATAATGTGACTGGGTGGGGTATCATGTGAGGTGTAACTATACGCAGTGAAGGCAGCACTATATCTGCTTTAAGTGCACACTGTCTCCAGATAAATGAAATTGGTGGTACGATAAACCCAATAAACAAACTTTCCAAACTGGGTCTATAGATTCCTTTTAGGAAAGGAAGTTTGTGATTGCTCTTGGGGGTCAGTTGAGTCAAGGTCTTTTTGACTAAAATAATTACACCTGCTGACTAAGTAAAGTATTTTGTCGAAACAGGGGAAACCTTTTCAATAAACCTTTTAAACATTTGATTAGGATTTCAGCTCATTGGTGACAATTACCATGGATAACTGCTGTACAAGCTTTGACTAAAATTAGATTTTAAGTTTGAAATGAATAAAAAAGACCATGGATACCATGGATAACTGCTGTACAAGCTTTGACTAAAATAAGATGTTAAGTTTGAAATGAATAAAAAAGACCATGGATAACTGCTGTACAAGCTTTGACTAAAATAAGATGTTAAGTTTGAAATGAATAAGAAAGACCATGGATACCATGGATAACTGCTGTACAAGCTTTGACTAAAATAAGATTTTAAGTTTGAAATGAATAAAAAAAGACCATGGATACCATGGATAACTGCTGTACAAGCTTTGACTAAAATAAGATTTTAAGTTTGAAATCAATAAAAAAGGCCATGGATACCATGGATAACTGCTGTACAAGCTTTGACTAAAATAAGATTTTAAGTTTGAAATCAATAAAAAAGACCATGGATACCATGGATAACTGTTGTACAAGCTTTGACAAAAATAAGATTTTAAGTTTGAAATGAATAAAAAAGACCATGGATACCATGGATAACTGTTGTACAAGCTTTGACTAAAATAAGATTTTAAGTTTGAGATAAATAAAAAAGACCATGGATACCATGGATAACTGTTGTACAAGCTTTGACTAAAATAAGATTTTAAGTTTGAAATGAATAAAAACAACCATGGATACCATGGATAACTGTTGTACAAGCTTTGACAAAAATAAGATTTTAAGTTTGAAATGAATAAAAAAGACCATGGATACCATGGATAACTGCTGTACAAGCTTTGACTAAAATAAGATTTTAAGTTTGATGTGAATAAAAAAGACCATGGATACCATGGATAACTGTTGTATAAGCTTTGACAAAAATAAGATTTTAAGTTTGAAATGAATAAAAAAGACCATGGATACCATGGATAACTGTTGTACAAGCTTTGACAAAAATAAGATTTTAGGTTTGAAATGAATAAAAAAGACTTTTGACCCTTAGAGGTTTTTCTCCCCTATGTATAAGTCCTACCCAAAATGGAAACATTTCCAATTTTACCAAAGTGAACAACATTTTAATGAAAAAAGTAGATAAATACTTTTAACACGAGTTTCTTTTAATGGTGGGTGTCTGTTAGTTTGTTCAACTTGTAGATATCAAAGTGTGCTTATTTGGACCATGAATAAGAAAATAAACAAGAAATAGAATTGAAGAAACAAACTGTCAAGAATGTTGCATTACATGGAACTTCTGGTGCCTGTAGGTTTGGTTCGTTATCTTGGGTCGACATAAGACAGTGGCGTTACTGATTGGACAATAATTACTTCTACGAGTGACAGAAAGCAAGGACAGAGATAGATGCTATGTCATTTTCTTTTTTCCCATCATTTTTACATACTCGCTTAATTATTGCAGTAATATATCATCGTCCCGGGCACTGCTGTAATTATTGCTTACGTGCTCATAAATGAGAAACTGCCACTCATGTTTTTAGTGCTTTGCTGCGTTTCTTGTTCTGTTGCTATAGCAGCATTTTTGACATATCTTTGAGATAATGGGTGGTTGATAGTAGTATGGTATTTCATTAATTTTCTCGAGGAATATCCGTTCCACCTCACTTTAGGCTGCTGATTGTCTTTTTTTTTTCCAGGGTGCGTTCGTAATTAAGTATGAGAACAGAAACCATGGCTTGTAGAAATTTTTTGCAGTTTAAAGTAGGACTAAAACCTAGTCATAATGACTTTCTGTACTTAATATTTTGTGTTGGTTAATCAATATCTATAATGGAAATTCTTTTGAAGATGAAGACCTCAGTGACTACAATTATATTAATGTAATTTGTCTTGCAATAATTGTTTAGTCTGTTGTTGTTTCTTTTCATTGACAAAAAAAGCCATTCTCATGCCTGGTAGAACCACTGATGTTATACTTGCTAGGGTGACTCCAGTTTGGAGACAATTTTTGTAGGCAGTGATGACAATGATGAAGATGATGACAATAGGAAATGAGGGGTTTCAAAGTCCAAGAAAGTTATTACCATCCTCTGGTGGTGGTGGTTGTTGTTGTTATTGTTGATGATGATGGTGATGATGATTTTGATGATTTCTTTTATGATGATGATGATGATGATGATAATGATGATATGAAGATGGAATAATAGATATTGTTGATCTATTTGTTTAGGAATAATCTTCACTGAATCAGACAATGTTAAATTGTACTTAGATAAAAACAATAACTTCAATCAGATTCCTGTTATAAACACAGATTGCAAGAAAATTCTAATCATTGTAACAGTATCATAGTCAACCAATACATGCCTCTACATTGCATGTTAGTATAAAAATTTCTTTTCTTTTTTTTTCTGTGCGATTATCTCAGCTGAGTCTTGTTGCTGATTGCCTGTATAAATGTGAAAACTGAGAAGCGCTCAATGCTGATTGTGTGGCCATACAAACTGACAGGTTGAAAAAAAAAAAACGAGTTTGGCGTGATGAGTAGTCTGGAAGATTCCAATCAAAAATCAACATTAATTGTAACAAATCTTGTCAGAAATTTTGATAATCGTGGAAAATTTATAATTATTGCGCAAGGTTTGTCAGATTCTTCCAGCTGATTAGGAACCGCAGATATCTCACTGCCAGAACCGTGCATCGTAGCGCCCCTCTATGATTCACGGGCAGTGTGTAATCTGACACGGGGCAGAACAATTCCCACCCACCCCACAGCTTGTTCAGACTGGGAACTCCTTTTCCTGGCAATTAGGGTCCCCTCGAAAAGGAGACCAGGAAGGAAGGAGCCAGTGTGAATTATGTAAAATGGAGAATGAGAGAAATATATAAAAGTTGGTGCCTTGAATTTTATTTAATTGTTGTGAATTAAGAAGTGTATGAGTTTTATTATCTGAAGAAAAAAATGAAAGAAAAAGAAAGGATTTGGCATTTGTACTATGTGTCTATTAACCCAGTCTATTTACCCAGTCTATTAACCCAGTCTATTAACCCAGTCTATTAACCCAGTCTATTAACCCAGTCTATTAACCCAGTCTATTTACCCAGTCTATTTACCCAGTCTATTTACCCAGTCTTTTAACCAAGTCTATTAACCAAGTCTATTAACCAAGTCTATTAATCCAGCCTATTAAATAAGTCTATTAACCCATTCTATTAACCAAGTCTATTAACCAAGTCTATTAATTCAGCCTATTAAATAAGTCTATTAACCCAGTCTATTAACCCAGTCTATTAACCAGTCTATAAACCCAGTCTATTATTAATCCAGCCTATTAAATAAGTCTATTAACCCAGTCTATTAACCCAGTCTATTTACCCAGTCTATTAACCCAGTCTATTAACCCAGTCTATTAAACCAGCCTATTAACCAAGTCTATTAACCTAGTCTATTAACCAAGTCTATTAACCAAGTCTATTAACCAAGTCTATTAACCATTAGTCTCCTAGGATCAATTGATCAGGCTGAGACAAAAATTGTAGATGCAGATCAGACAGTGTCTGATTAGGAATTGTAAAATATGCTGCCATATCTCAAGCAATATTTTCATTTTCCTTTTCAAATAGTTGCTTGATAAATAATTAAGATTGTTTATTGCTTATAAATAAATGCAGTGTGGTAAAGGCTATAGCTGTCATCACAATTAAGATTGTATTTTGCTTATAAACAAATGCAGTTTGGTAAGAGTTAAGCATCCTATAGCTGTAATCATAAATAAAATTGTGTATTGCTTATAAACAAATGCAATATGGTAAGGGCTAAGCATGCTATAGCTTTAATCATAATTAATATTGTGTATTACTTATAAATAAATGCAATATGGTAAGGGCTAAGCATGCTATAGCAGTAATCATAATTAAGATTGTGTATTACTTATAAACAAATGCAATATGGTAAGGGCTAAGCATGCTATAGCAGTAATCATAATTAAGATTGTGTATTACTTATAAACAAATGCAATATGGTAAGGGCTAAGCATGCTATAGCAGTAATCATAATTAAGATTGTGTATTGCTTATAAACAAATGCAATATGGTAAGGGCTGAGCATGCTATAGCTTTAATCATAATGAGAGACATTTATGTCTCCCCTAATAAAGCCCGAATGCAAGTAGGTCCTTTCATTTGTTTTACCAGGTTTTCATGCTTGTGGTCTTTGGAGTGTATATCGACTTTCCTGCCAATCTTGTAAAACACAGGTTAACCATCATCGACATACACTTCCCTTTTCTTTTTTAAATAACACATCTCTTAGAGTATTTAAATGGATTTTAAGATTTTATTTATGCAAAAGTAAGAAAAGTACCCCATTAAGATTGTATATTGCTAAAAATCCTAATCAGAGAGTCGTTCCAAAATATCGGAATATCATCTCATATCAAGTAGTTAATATGAAGGATGGCCATTTTCTCATCCTTTTCTATACACAGAAAACAAGTTTGTTTTTCCCAGCACAGATGATGAAGTTAATTAAAAGTTTTAGGCAAGGAATATTTTTCATTCTTTTAATATTGCCAAAATGCCATATGACTTGGGGGGCGGTTTGGTCCTTGTTTTGTTTTGTTTATATTGGAAAGCAGGAAATTAATGTGTTTTAAAGATGCTATAAAAGAGAAAACAATAATGTGTTGAAGTTTGTAAAAGTGTTTATTCATTTTGCAGACATTTAATAGCAACATGCGGGGAAAGGAATGTCGTAAAATACAGTTTAATAATGACGGCACACTCAGATTAAATGCACCACACAAAAGGCAGCTAAAAGATTTGCCATTGAGATTTATTTGCATATTGGCTGATATAATTATGGCGCATGTAATCAAATATAGGGGGTATTCAATGAAAACGAGAGATGCATTGTTTACAGAGTAGAATGTTTGAAATATAAAACTTTTGACATGACAGATATGCACAAGCAATTTGAAGACATTTTGTTTATGATTCTTTGTCATGGATTTCTGTACCGTTAAAGGTTAAGTATTATTACAGACTTATGATAAAGCTGGTATCTAACATTTTAGACCATATTTTTTTTTCACATAACCAAATGAGTCATAGTTACCTGAAAAGGTCATGCAAAAGGTGGTTCATTGATGCCCTAAATCTGTATGAACATTGAAGCATAAATCCCCACTCTTCATTACAAACAGGTATTAGCTATCTGAGCCACTCTGCAAAGATAGCTATTTTTAAACTAAAAGACCCATCTGGCAACTTGCTTATTTTTAAACTAAAAGACTCATGTGGCCACTTGCTTTTCGAGATCACGTTATATCGTCATCGAGCTAGTCAGCTCTGACGTTGACTTTTTTTTTTTTAGCAGAGTTCTGTCTATATATATTTTGATGTGGAAAGAATAAACTTTTAGAGTGGTTTTTTTTCCAATTTGTACTGTCTTACAGTATAGGTAGTGATCAAAGTCATCTCTATTTAACGTACCTGGTAGCACAATTGGTAGCGCATTGGCTCCAGGTACGGGAGGCCCTGGGTTCGATCCTGGGCCGTGACATACTAAAGTCATTAAAAATGGTACTGACAGCTCCCTTGCTTAATGCTCAAACAAATATAAGGGTAGTTTCATGCCTGGTTGGTCCGGTGTTAAGATAACGTGACTGGGTGTGGTATCATGCCAGGTGTTCTCGGCATGCTATACACAGTGAAGGCAGCATCTTATCTGCTCCAAAGCATAGGTCGGATATTGCTACTTATATTTGATATAGGCAGATTGTTTGATACCACTTTTAAAATTAAATTGTCTTACCCTTGAATGGTTCCATATATTATATATATCTACAATAAAATATTAAACTAGCGTTAGGCAAACCATAGCTTAGCTGTACCTACTGCAATAGCTCAAGTGGTAGAGCGTTGGCTTGCGGATCGGGAGGTCGCAGGTTCAAACCTCAGCCAGGTCAAACTAAAGATTTTAAAGTTGGTAGAAGTGGCTTCCTCCCTAGCGCTCGGGGCTAAGGGGACGGCATTACGCCAGACTCGTCGATGTCAGTATAATGGTCCGGCCAAGTTCGGTCCCTGGGCACCTCAAAAGTGCCCCTGTGCTATAATCATAGAAATGTTGCTGCACAGTAACGGCAACAATGCCTTGCACAAAAGTTGATATTTAAGTATGAAAAATAAATATAAGTAACTTTGAGATCAATGTGAAAACTTGTATGTTTGATGATTGATTTCAGTGTTGGGAAATCATACGTAAGTATAAATATAAAACTTTTACATTGAAGTACATGCAAATGTAAAGTATGACAATGATTTATGGAATTGTAATATTCTATGTTATACCTAACAGTTTTTATTATTGATGCAAAATTTCAGATTTTAAAGTAAAAACATAAATATATATGAATAAGATCATGACATAGTATGCATTTCTATTTTTCTCGGAAGTCGTACTTTTATTTTTTACTTTTTAATCATTTTTTTTTTCTAACTGCTTTATGTACTTTTATTTACCCTTAGCTTGCTGAGGAAATATTTATATGGCTATGGCAAATAGTGTAGGTCCAGATCAGAGAGCTCCCTGCTGGGGACGGTGGGATGGGGATGTCTAATCTGTTTCTACACTATTTGCTGCTAAGTCTCTTACAATATGTCTAGGCATCTTTGCTTGTTGATGTGAGAAGAAAACTAAGAATTAGTATTGGTTATAAACAAAAGAATTAGTATTGGTTTTGAACAAAAGAATTAGTATTTGGTTATTAGCAAAAGGATTAGTATTGGTTATTAGCAAAAGAATTAGTATTGGTTTTTAAGAAAAGAATTAGTATTGGTTATTAACAAAAGGATTATTATTGGTTATTAGCAAAAGAATTAGTATTGGTTTTTAAGAAAAGAATTAGTATTGGTTATTAACAAAAGGATTAGTTTTGGTTATTAACAAAAGGATTAGTATTGGTTTTGAACAAAAGAATTAGTATTGGGTTTTTTAACAAAAGAATTAGTATTGGTTATTAGCAAAAGAATTAGTATTGGTTATAAACAAAAGAATTAGTTTTGGTTATTAGCAAAAGAATTAGTATTGGTTATAAACAAAAGAATTAGTTTTGGTTATTAACAAAAGGTTTAGTATTGGTTATTAACAAAAGAATTAGTATTGGCTGTTAACAGAAGAATAAGTATGGTTAGTATGGGTTAAAAACCCTTTTTTCTGAGGGAAATATTTTGCATAGCTACACAATAACCTGACAATAACAAGTTATGTTGGAGCAAACAGTACAATGTGGAACCAAACAGTACAATGTGGTACCAAACAGTACAATCTGGGACCTAACAGTACAATGTGGTACCAAACAGTACAATGTGGGACCAAACAGTACAATGTGGTACCAAACAGTTCAATGTGGGACCAAACAGTACAATGTGGTACCAAACAGTACAATGTGGGACCAAACAGTACAATGTGGGACCAAACAGTACAATGTGGGACCAAACTCCAAACAGTACAATGTGGGAGCAAACAGTACAATGTGGTTCCAAACAGTACAATGTGGTACTAAACAGTACAATGTGGGACCAAACAGTACAATGTGGGACCAAACTCCAAACAGTACAATGTGGGAGCAAACAGTACAATGTGGGACCAAACAGTACAATGTGGTAGCAAACAGTACAATGTGGCACCAAACAGTACAATGTGGAACAAAACAGTACAATGTGGCACCAAACAGTACAATGTGGGACCAAACAGTATAATGTTGGACCAAACAGTACAATGTGGAACCAAACGGTACAATGTGGCACCAAACAGTATAATGTGGGACCAAACTGTATAATGTTGGACCAAACAGTACAATGTGGCACCAAACAGTATAATGTGGGGCCAAACAGTATAATGTTGGACCAAACAGTACAATGTGGAACCAAACAGTACAATGTGGCACCAAACAGTACAATGTGGCACCAAACAGTACAATGTGGTAGCAAACAGTTCAATATGGTACCAAACAGTACAATGTGGCACCAAACAGTACAATGTGGCACCAAACAGTACAATGTGGCACCAAACAGTACAGATCCTGATTAGACAGGTTAAAGGGTTTACTGGCAGATCTGGATCTTCACTTTTTGTCTAGGCCTGATCAATTCCAAAGAAATGTTGGAATTCTTTACCAAGTTTTATAACCACAATATGAACGGACCACATGTACTTTCACATTGATCAATTAATGTAGCCAGCAGCGACGCCAGACAAAGAATGATTTATTGTTTCTGAGCTAGAATAAATGTGTGAGATTATTACAGATGAAGGCAGGAAAGATCACATCGTATGCTGTGCATATTAATTATTCTTTGGCATAGTCTTGGCGTAATCCGTCTGCACGTTGGTATCACATCACTGTTGCAGATAGTGGGACGTTTAAGCTCTTCTGGCTCTACACTGGTCATGACTATTTACTTAAACTTAAATTTCAGCTTAAATTAGAGTATTCATTAATTATTGTTTTCTTTGAGCTTGTGTGAGATAAGAGGGTCAAGAATAAATCAATCCTGATGTTTTTACACTTGATCACAGCAAAAAAAGACCTGAAAAACCTCTGATTCAAACCCTTTGGGCAAAGACATACTAAAGTTGTCCATACTGAAATTGATGTACAAGCAGTCCCTTGCAGGAGTGAGACGGAGACTGGGTGTGATATTTTCTTCAGAGGTACGGGTACGGGAGGCTCCGGGTTCAATCCTGTGCCACAACATACCAAAGTCGTTAAAAATGGTAGCGGTATAGCTCCCTTGCTAACACTGAGGCAAATATAAGGGTAGTTCCACAACTTGTTGGCCTGGTGTCAGTATAATGTGACAGGGCGTGGTATCCGGAGCCCCAGGTACGGGAGGCCTAGGGTTCGATCCCAGTCTGTGACATACCAAAGTTGTTAAAAATGGTTATAATATAGCTCCCTTGCTAACACTTGGACACATATAAGGGTAGTTCCATGACTAGTTGGCCTGGTGTCTGGATAATGTGACAGGGTGTGGTATCATGCCAGGTGTTCATGTCATGGCATGCTATACACAGTGAAGGCAGCATTATTCCTGCTTCAAGTGGACACTGTCTCCAGATAACTGAAATACTGTTGGTAGGACAATAAACCAATCATCATCATCACAATTTTCTTTGAACCTATGACTGCGAATAAAGCACTATATCAACTTCACATGAACTCTGAAAATATAAAATTCTGTTATGGAAATTTTAATCCTACAAACACAATTTTTAAAAATTAAGATGTATGCTGTTGTTCTCTTTACATGAAAAATACAATATGAAGATACAATCTATTATTTAAAAGGACTAGTTAAATGAAATCTTAAATATTAAATAAACCATAATATTATTATGATTTAAACATTTAGCTCTGTTTGCATTTTTTATAACCCATTTTGTGTATTTTAAATGGATTTTGAGATACAAAAAAATTCTGACTCTCACAGTTTTACAATATTCTTACATCAAAAACCTCAAACTATCATGAGAAAATGTTTCTTGTAGTAGATTTTTTTCTCTTTAACAAAGATAGCAGTCATTAAAAAAAAATTAAGGAAAAATCTAGAGCTTTAATTCAGTGGAATATCAGTTACTTTTATTTTGTCAAGTTGTTCTACTTGTCTGGTTCTTTGTCTTCTGTTACATCACACTGACTCAATTATGGTCCACGTCTGACCTGGTAGCATAATCGGTAGAGCGTCGGCTCCAGGTTTGGGAGCCCCTGGGTTCAACCCCAGGGCGCAACATACTAAAATCATTAAAACTGGTAGTGGTATAGCTAGCTCCCTTGCTAATGCTCAAGCAAATATAAGGGTAGTTCCCGACTGGTTGGCCCGGTGTCAGGATAATGTGACTGGGAGTGGTATCATGCCAGGTGTTCACGGCATACTGTACACAGTGAAGGCAGCACTATATATACTACAAGTGGACATCCTCTCCAGATAACTGACATACTGTTTGTGGAACGATAAACCCAATAAACATAAACAAACAAACAATTATGATCTTATTGGTGACGTCCAGTTAATTATTGGTAAAGACCCCATACTTTTATCTGGGTAGAACCACAGGTGCACCGCAAGTTAGCTGGAAGACGTCAACACATGAATGTTCTCGCCCAGACTAGGACTCAAACCCACGTTGGTGAATGGCTTGGAACTGATCTCTTGTTTGGGATTTTTGTTTTTACGTTGCCGAGGATTTTATCTACTGTACATACTGTACATATGTTTATAGTTTATTTTGTTGCTAGTTGTAATGTATGTATATAAGTTCATTGTATTTGTTTTATCTCAGGATGCAGGTGCTTACTGTTATTTGTTTCACTTTGACGGGATGTTGTTATTTACACTGTTTGTTTGCTAGAAAAACCTTCAGGAAGTGCGAGGTTGGAGTGCTCCATAAACCAGGTTTAAGCACCCCAGTTGGCCCTTTTGCCGACTGACCATTCCAAGGCGGTAACTGATGGTTTTTCTTTACGTGTGTTATGTCTCGTCTCTGTGTTTGTTTGTTTTTCACATTTGCATTTACCTTGTTTGCATTTATCTACTGGTGGATAAAATTTAAATATCTGTTGGAGTTTTGATAGGACCTTTTCTTATTTACCTATTGGGAATTATAAAGCTGCGATTTCAACTGCTCGGCCATTCACACCCCCCTCAGTTTGTCTGGAAATTGATTAGAGGTCAGTGGATAGTAAAGTCATTTAAATGTGTGTTTACCCTCACAGAAATGTGGAAGTACAAAATTTAGAGGCAGTGTTTTCATAAATGAAAATCCTGTTTTTATTTGTTTGGGTTTGTATAAAGTAATACAAGAAACCTCATATCTGACACATAAAAAACATACAAAAAGTATTTGAAAATTGAATTTGGTAAATTTAAAAAATAACAATAAGAAATACATTATGACTTATCCAGCAGGTTTGCTCAGTTGTGTTGCAGTTAAGCATGTGGAAAGAATTAATTTGGGATTTTTTATTAAAGATGATGTCTGACAGTTTGCCTATATTAAATACACGTACCAATATATAACCACCGCTCTGGGGAATTTGGTCATACTTTTTGTACAAACCCATACTTTAGTCATTTTCAAGACGATTTTGAATACTAACTTTCTTTTTAGACTGTACCAATCACGAAAGACATTCTCTAAATGTTCATTCCTTCCAACTCTATAAAAATGCACATAGTGGTCTCTGCTAAAAACAGATATCGATGTCAGAGTGGATTAACCAGGTGACTATATAAAAGTAGGTGGTCACGTGGTTTTTCAAGTTTACAAATAGCTTTCTCTGCTGTGTGGCTTGGATAGGAAACACCTGTTTGCAAGTGGGGATTTATCTCTGACTGTTCACACAGTTCTTTGGCATCAATGAACAGTATTTTGCAAGACCTTGTCAGGTACCAAGGACTTTTTTGGTTATTTGAGAAAAGATATTTGGACCAAACTGTCGATACCACCTTATGAAATGACTTTATGTTGGAAAAAAATTTGGTCACTATTTTTCTCCCTATTTTCACTTATTGCAACCTGTCAGTGTCCACATTACAATATACAAATCCCCCATCCCCCATTGTTTCTTAATTAAGCCACCCCCTCCCCCCTGCCCCCCTGCTATCCTTTCCCTCCTTGCTAGCTTCCATTGTTCTATTGTCCACTTCTGTATTTGCCAATCACCAGAGCATTCCCAATTTCTTCAAAAGCAGCATTGATCGTTGATCTTCATCATCAATAGACAACATTCCACAAGTGTTTGGCCGATGGGGCCCCCACCTCTCCCTCTCCATTGTTCAGCCTTGTATTGTCCTAAGACAATTGACTTTGCTGTAATTGGTGTAAGAATTGCAATATTTTTAGTCTTCCAGATCAATTCCTAGGCACCGTCGTTCTGACAGCTCATTATAACGTCACAACTCGGGGCTTAATTAACGGTCTAAATGTCGGGTCCGCAGCACGCTTTCAATACCCACTAATGAAAGGAAAAAACTGATCATCAGGCCTCTCCATGAGGCAAACTGATCACTTTCTTAGAAATCATTTGCGTAAAAGGCATTTTCCCGTTGTTTAATTATGTAGAGTTTCCATTCTGGCGTAAGATTTATAAATTCCGACCATTGATTGAGGGAGGGTGGGGTGATGGTGTTTGGGCCTGGCTTTAATCAAATTACTTGAGGTTGTAATAAAATTGGAATCAAGACGACTCCACAATGCAAATATATAAAGGGCAATAACTCAAAAACCATTTAATAGGAAGTGGTTAATCTTACACAGGGTCCCATATATTATGTCAGTGATGGAAAATGTGAGGAGAAAATTGGGAGGCTTGTTTTAATCTTAGAGATGTCCATATGTACATTTGTACAGGATTTGCAGAGGAATTCATTTGCTCAGTTTCAGTCTTTTCTTATTCATCATAGTTGGTTTGCAGTGGTTTATAAAAGACAATTTAATCACAAGATTGCATGTTCCTCAAATTTGTATAGATGTGTTTATGGCACCAAATTTTATATGAAGCTGAAAAAGCTATGAATACATCAAAAAGCAGTCACTTTTTTCATTTTTCTTTTCCTTCCCGGTTTCCCCTTTTCTTCCTCTTCCTTTGAATCCACTGCTTTATCTTGCCTCAATCTCTTACTGATTGTAATTGTGTATTTTTAGAGATTGAAATAGTGAACTAGATCTCCACAGGTACTGTTTCTGCCATTAAAAAAACAAACAAAAGATTCTTGGGTGCACTCCATGTGTACAATCACAGCTTGGGACTTCCTTGACCATTTAGCCTCTCACGACATGAGATTTAGGCCCATATTCACCAACGATTTTTAAGTAAGAATTGCTAAAGTCATGGATTTCAATCTCAATTTCTTCATTATGTATTTAGCTTCATGTCTGAATTTTTGCATGACACTTTAACTTTGCTTCTTTCAGTTTAAAAAACATCTTCATAAAATAGTAAGCTTACTTTTGCTGGTATGAAAATTGTGACTTGGGCAGAGCAGATTAGTTGGATGATGATATGGCGTGATCTCAAAAGTGAGTTGTCACATGGTTTTCTTAGTTAAAAATAGCTATTTCTGCAGCATGGCTCAGATAGGAAATACCTGGTTGCAATGAGGAATGGGGGTTTATGTTTCACTGTTCACACACATCAAGGGCATCAATGAGCAGCATTTTGCAGGACTTTTTCAGGTTGCGATGATTTTTTTGGTTATTTGAGAAAAAGATATTTTGGTCCAAACTGTGGGATACCACCTTTAAGTAAGAATTTCTCCAGTCATGGGTTTCAATCCACGATATCTTTATGATCTCATTAGTTTCATGTCTGTATTTTTACATGACACTGTAACTTTGCTATTTTCAGCTTAAAATCCCATTGAAACTTCATAAATAAGCTCAGTTTTGTTGGTATGAAAATTGTGACTTGGGTTTAAGCCATGACTTAGACTTAGGACAGGGTGGTGAATACGACTCCAAGGTCCTGAAAATTGTTAACATGAATATATATGGAAAATATATAGTCACTACATTTTATTTCAAAAATAAAGATTGTTGTAAGAAAAGAGAAAAAAAAAGCTCTGAACAAACTGTGTTAATGAACTTGTTTTTATTCACAAATTTTAAGACTATATGAATAATATTTTATATTTTTTAATACAGATATCTTTTAATTTTATTTTAGTTTTAATATTATTTTAGATGAATATTACATTTCGGCCCTAAGTGTTTTGCTGCAATCTCTATCACAACAAAAACAAAACAAACAAACATTACCACCACAACACTAACCACCACCACCACAATCGCCCCATTTTCCTTAGAATGTTTCTTCTGGACATAACTAAGCCCTGGTCAAACAGATAATTGGATTGCTGCTTGGCCTACAGATTGCTGTATGTGTTTTCCTGCCACCACATCCTTCTACCGTCATCATCATCATTATCATCATCATCTGTTATTAATGATCTGTTGTTAAGCTTAAAATAGCTGGACATAGTTAAAAACCATCACAACTCTTAACTCTCCCAACATGAAGACAATAAAATCTTCTGGAGAATATACAACATATTTATGGTTTTTGTTGTTAGGGTCATATAGGCAATGTCCAGTTAATAATTGGTTGAGGAAAACCCTTAGACATATATCTGGATAAAATCACCTCTGCACCTCATGTCCTCCCGAAATAAAAATTCTCAACCCATTGGAGACCGGACCTGGTAGCACAATCGGTAGAACGTCGGCTCCAGGTACGGGAGGCACCGAGTTCTATCCCGGGCTGCGACATACGCAAGTCATTAAAAATGGTAGTGGTATAGCTCCCTTGCTAACGCTCAAGCAAATATAAGGGTATTTCCACGACTGGTTGGCCCAGTGTCAGGATAATGTGACTTGGTGTGGTATCATGCCAGGTGTTCACGGCATGCTATACACAGTGAAGGCAGCACTATATCTGCTTCAAGTGGACTCTGTCTCCAGATAACTGAAATACTGTTGGTGGGACCATAAACCCAATAAACAAACAATAAACATATCAACCCATTGGAACTCGAACCCACTTGGCGAAGGTGTGACAGGTTACAAGCTGCCGTCTCTAACTGCTTAACTACAGGCTCCCTACAGACATTTACATTAAATCTAGTATAAATCAGGGATGATATTTGAATCAACTGTATAGTATTTTAAACCACCACCATCATCACAAGAACACCATAATCATCATCATTACCACCATCATCACCAACAACTCTGATCAGCACCAATAAGACCATAACCACCATCATCATGCTCACCACCATCATCATCACAACAACACCATAATCATCATCATTACCACCATCATCACCAACAACTCTGTGATCAGCACCAATTAAGACCATAACCACCATCATCATGATCACCATCATCATCACACCCACTACCCTTATCACAGTTCAGCCCCTTCAATCATCATGACAACTATCATCACCACCACCACCATCATCAACAACACCACCATTATCAAGACCACCACCATCATCACCACCACCACCATAAGCACAATTTACCACTTGCATCATCACCACCACCACCCTTATCACAATTCACCACTCATATCATCACAGCTATCATCAAGACCAACACCATCATCAACAACACCACCATTATCAAGACCACCACCATCATCACCACCACCACCGTAAGCACAATTCACCACTTCCATCATCACCACCACCACCCTTATCACAATTCACCACTCATATCATCACAGCTATCATCAAGACCACTTGCATCATCACCACCACCACCCTTATCACAATTCACCACTCATATCATCACAGCTATCATCAAGACCACCACCATCATCAACAACACCACCATTATCAAGACCACCACCATCATCACCACCACCACCATAAGCACAATTTACCACTTACATCATCACCACCACCACCCTTATCACAATTCACCACTCATATCATCACAGCTATCATCAAGACCACCACCATCATCACCACCACCATCATCAGCACCACCATTATCAACACCACTACCATCATCACCACCACCACCCTTATCACAATTCACCACTCATATCATCACAGCTATCATCAAGACCACCACCATTATCACCACCACCACCCTTATCACAATACACTACTCATATCATTACAGCTATCATCAAGACCACCACCATCATCAACAACACCCCCATTATCAAGACCACCATCATCAACACCACCACCATCGTCAACACCACCACTATCATCAACACCACCACCATCATCATCACCACCTCCATCATCATCCTAACTGTTGTCAGCATCACATTTAGTCTCGTTTGGAACTGCTTTTTTTGCTCCAAGTCTCCAAGAACTTAAGCACAGCAGGAGAGGTGGATTAATGCTCCGGCCTATAGTTTGCCACTTGTCTCAGCACACTTAGACAGATCACTCAAGCAAATGACAAATTAAGCTGACTTAATTGTCTGCCTTCATTAGCCCTGTGTCTCCCTAATTGAAGGCAGGAATTAACTTTGATGTCAATACACAGTAATTAGGAGCGTAACGAGGTCCACAGTCTGGGTTTAATTTTTTTCTTTTCACTTTTACGAAGTTGTTGTTGATTTGTTTTATTTTTTTCTGTCTCATCCTTTATTCGCTTTTTTTTTTTTTTTTTTTTGTACTGGAAGAATGAGATGTTTCGATAGTTGAAATGTCTGTTAGTTTTGTGGGTGACTTAAAATGAAATGTGTATTGGTGGATATCCTTTATTTCTGCTACACACCTTATACAACTGGGGTAACTCAATAGAATCTTTATAATGTAACATTGAAATTGAATTCTTGAAAATTAATATTTGATTAGGAATAATGGGATGGAGCGCCTGTATCTCGAGTCATTGACAGGTAACTCTTCTGACGCAACTGCCGTCTAATTAGGGCAAAGGTATGTACGTGTGGTCTTCTAACTTATGAGACCGGCAGCAATAGGTGGTAGAGCGTTGGCTTGCAGATCGAGAGGTTGTGGGTTCATACCCCGGCCGGGTCAAACCAAAGACTTTAAAGTTGGTAGTAGTGGCCTCCCTCCAAATGCTCAGGGCTAAGGGGACAGCATTACGCCTGACTTGTCAGTGTCATTATAATTGACCGGCGGGGTTTAGTCCCTGGGCACCTCATAAGTGCCCCTGTGCTATAATGATGAATTGTGGCCGCACAGTATTGGCAAAAATGCCAGCAAATCCAAATCCCTTTAACTAATGACAATGCATTGGTGGTTCTACCCAGACGATTGCTTTGGTTTTTCCTGCACCAAATTGGCGGGACGTTGCTGTAATGAACATACTTATGTCTCCATTATGTTTTTTAAAGACAGACAGTCTTAACAAACTAATATAAAAATTATGGGTTATATTGTTTCTCGAAAATTAGAGTTACTTCCCCTTGACTGAACATCTGAAACAGTGATTGCTGTCTACAGTCACTATTGGCAGTGTATGTGGTAGGAACTGGATCCTCTGTTTCATACTTGTTAAAATAGTTCCTTTATTTTAGGATAGATGGAAGAAGATAATAATGACTTTGTAATAAGTGAAAGTTATGTTTATTATTGTTAGTTTATAACTTTAATAATTAATAAAAATTGTCCTGTCCTGCTGTCCATTACTGTCGTAAAGCAAAAGGAAAATAGCTGTTACTTGTACAAACAAATGTCACTTGCGATATGTTTTCTTTTATTTGTTTTTGTTGTTTGCCTCTCTGTATATACAATTTGTTTCAATATTTTTACATTAAGTTTACCATTTTTGCATACTTCCATTCATGAAAAGACTTGTTTTTCCTGTAATTTAGACCTATGCTTACTCTGATTTCCATTCTTTTTCAATTTTACCTATGTTGCTTTTACTTGCTCCTCTATAAACTTAACATTTGTTGATTCTTACTTGTTTTTCTACACATTTAACTTTTGTTGATTTCTTGTTTCTCTGCACATTTACCATTTGTTGATTCTTGCTTGCTCCACTATATATTTAACATTTGTTGAGTCTTACTTGTTTCTCTGCACATTTTACGTTTGTTGATTCTTTCTCGTTTCTCAACTCATTTAACGTTTCTCTATAAACAATACAAAATAATTCACACTGCCTTTAATGAACCTCTATAAATTTAACTATAGTTGACTTTGATTTGTTTGTCAACAAACTAAATGTTTGTTGTCTTTTACTTGCTTCTCTAAATTTAAGCCTAGTTCATTCTGACTGGATAAATTTAACCTTGGTTTACCTTGAGTTGTTTCTGTGTAAGTTTTACAATTTGTTTTCTTTTTGTTTCAGGTTTTACCCAACATGCCCTCCGAGGATTCCCACAGTGTGTTTGGATCTGTCTCCCCTTGATTGACGAAGTTTCCTGTTCATCTTTTTATTCCTGAGAAACAAAACATTGTTCTGTTGTAACCATGACAACCAGTTTGTTGAATCTGCAGAAGATTTAGTAGTGATCTAAACTGAATTTGATCTGGAAAAAAAAAATGATATTGTAATAAATGTCAGGGTCTTGACCTTTGTTTATTTAAAATTATAATAAAGAGTCAAGTTTGTGAACCTTAGCTCTGCAATTGTAATAAATATTAGGTCATAAACATTTGAGAGGTAATGCACATTTTTTTTCCCTCTTAAAGTGTAATAAGAGGTCAGGTCATAAAACTTGGTAGTTAAAATTGTAATTAGAGTTAAGGTCATGAACCTTTTTGTATCTGATACTTTTATAAGGGTCATGATCAGTAGCCTATGATCTGAAATTGTTATAAATTTTGGGGTCATAAATATTTGATTTTAAATTATTATAAATGTCAAGGTCATGAACCTGACCTTCTTTGATCTGAAGCTATTATTAATGTTTAGGTCAAAAAACATTTCAATTGAAATTGTTATTGTCAAGGTCATGATCCCGACCTTTGATCTGAAGTTATTAATAGTAAGGTCATAAACATTTGAATTGAAATTTTAATAAAGTTCAAGGTCCTGAACCTGACTTTGTTTAATCTTAAGCTTATATTAATGTTAAGGTCATAAACCTTTGAATTAAAAAGTTAAATGAATGTCAGTGCAATGAACTTTGATTAGTATTTATTGTATTTGTCAAGGTCGGGAATTTTCTTTGATCTTAACTGCAACAATTCATTACTTGGATTTTTATATCCACATATGAGTAACTTTTCTATCCTGATTCCTTTTTATCTTTTAAGACTTTTACCCATTATGTTTTCCCATGTTCCATAAACCCCAAAATACAAATGTTATACCCATTAAGTGACTGGATTGAATTGATTGATATGTCCATAAGAAATATCTTACTGACGGGTCTAAATTTTGTGGGAAACAAAAATATCTGTTGTATTGTGATAAGTTTGTTGAGCACTTTGTTAGAAATAAATTTTGTTTGATTGTGTATTGGTTTTAATGGATAGGGTTTTATTTGTTCAATCCTGAGCTCTTCACATCCCTGTTTTTCTGGCTTACTTGTTTATGAATGGTTGTTTTCCCTTCTGCTTTATTTTATAGGCATATTCTATTGTAACAAACTTCAAAATTTAAAAAAAATGAAAAGAAAATGTTATTTTAATGATGCCGATAATAAAAAATATTAATATTTTTTGTGCAGTAATGTACATTTTAGCTGACAGTGATGGCGGCCACCATTATTAAAATTTCAAAAAATGATATAATAGGGTGAATAATTTGGGTTGGTTTTTTTTTTGTGTACAGTTAAGAAAGAACATAATCTCACTAGAAGAGTCAAGCTGCCAAATGAAATGAGAACAAAATACAACAGCTCATATTTGTACAAACCCTTTTATTATATACTCCTTTATTTAGAAGTTCTTATAAATCAGTAGTTTGAGCATAAAAACTACAACATACACGTGTTGTGAACTATTTGGTTTGAACATCTATGTGACATTTTTACCAACCCCAAAACACAATGCAATTTATTTTTGATGATTTAGCTGAAAAAGAAATGTTAAAGATGATTATTTTTATTACAATAATCGTGCTAAAAATAAAGAAAACCAGTGACACAATATAAAATTCAAAAACCACTGTGTGGAAATACGGCATATCAATTTGATTGATAGCTTTGTTCTATATTTGTCACAGAATTATAGCAAGCATATAATAAATATTTTTATTATTATTACAATTTCTTACAATTTCTTACAATTTTTCATTGATTGCCTTTAAAAATTACTTTGCCAATGATCTTGCTTCGTTCTTGTTATCCTTGCCTTTTTATTGCCTTCTTTCCTGCAGATAATATCGTAAGCTTTCGTTGTCAGCTTTTATCGTTTGTTGGCACGGTAAGTGCATGTACATTATCTTTGGGATCGATTTATCTAAGATTCTTGTCTAATTGAAATGTCGTAAAAAATCACGTATTATGCACACTTTTTTTTCTATCAGTTTTTCCATCTAGAAAATCTTGGTAAACATTATTTATAACATAACACTCGAGTTTTAAATTAATTATGGGAGGGGCTTACACATCTTGTAAAACATGCACATGCATACTCTCTTAATCATAAAATATAAAAATAGGTTTTTATTAAAACACACAAAAGACATGTTGACATTCAACCATGTACATAGCAGTGAAGATTTATCCAGCATTTATTTTGGTGTCACAAAAAGATTTTGATTTTTTTGTCTGCAAAAACTAAAAAAAGTACTTTGTTTTTTACTGGTATATCAGTAAATTTAATTTTAAAAAATATTCGGGGGGTGTTGTACAAACGAAAGTGTTGCACAAACGGAAGTGTTTTGGTAACTTAGACTAGACCCTTAGCTGCAAGCAATACATTGAGGTGCCTTGCATTTTTGTTACGTGATAATAATATATATATATATATACATGTACACCCAGTGATCTTGTACTTATTAGCCTTTGCATGTGTTAAATGTGACATTGTCTCCCTTTGTAAATGACCGTTATCTCCCTTTCATCATGTGCTAAGTTCACTTACCCGGTATATGTTGTTAATTGTTAATTCTAGTTATTAGATGGTCATCTATGTATCAGTGTATGTATGCATTGTTTGCTGGTTTATATACACATATATGTGCAAATTTATATCTTTTTTATACCGCACCTTGTAGCGCAATCGATACCATGACATTCTAAAGTCGCTAAAAATGGTAGTGGTATAACACCCTTGATAACACTCAAGCAAATATAAGGGTAGTTCCACGCCTGGTTGGCACGGTGTCGGGATAATGTGACTGGGTGTGTAATCTTGCCAGGTGTTCAGTGCATGCTATACACAGTGAAGGCAGCACTTTATCTGCTTCAAGTGGACACCGTCTCCAGATAACTGAAATACCGTTGGTGCGACGATAAACCCAATAAACAAATAAATACCTTTTTGTATTGGCAGACCTATTATAACTTGATGTTTTGCATAAATAGGTCAACGGTGTCTGTGGCCGACTGAGATAACATTTGCCAAGTTGTAATTCTTCAGCCGCTGAATGTGTGGCTTTGAATCCGGGTCAAACTGTATTTTGATGTCTGGAGGCCTTCCGAGTGGTCCTTCCCAGATATTGTCTGGAATCTCGCTCTAATAATAGCATGAGTTTCTACAAGCCAAATAGATTCAGAACCAAATGGTATATTTTCTAAGTAACAAAAATTAACACGACACCATTAACCCTTTCATTATAGTTTCTCTATAATTTTGAAAATTCACTTGACTGACGTTTTTTCTTTAGAAGAGATAAAAGGATTTAAATAAATGTATGTCCAACTTGTAATAATAGATTTATGGCTGAACTAACCCTTAGTCATGCAGATTTTGCTAATGATTGTGAATGGTTTGTAAAGGCGTAAAATGGCGTATAATTGTAAATGGTTTGTAAAGGCTTAAAATGGCTTATAATTGCAGGAAAGGGTTAATTTTGTACTGTCAGTATCTGCATAGCTTTATCAAATAATAGATCGGGCTAGGAAAGACTTGACAGTTTATGTATAGGATAGAGTTTGTTAGGATGTTTCTATAGAAAAAAAGAAGTCAAAACGAGGGCAGTGAGTGCAGGCTTCTATTTCTATGGAAACGGTCTAATAGATTTTAGCCGACTTAGCAGTTCCAGCCTCACTTCTACCTGTTCTACCAAAATGACTTAATCTGCCCCATAAAACTGTCAATCAAACTGTCAATCGCCTTGATGTGTTCAAACCAGTCAAGCCTGAATGCATGGTTTGTTGCACATATGCAGTTGAAAATAAAACCATTTGGTAAAATAGATCGATCTATTTTGTTCAATGTAAAATAGAAAGGAGTTCCATTTAGATTAATTACTGAGGAATTTGAATTTTCATAGCTTCTGATTGGCTAAAAATGTAGGGCGACTTCTAGCAAATAATAGGTCAGGCTAGGGAAGACTTGACAGTTTATATCAGAATAGTGGAATTTGGTATGATGCTGCAAATTCCGATTTTCATACACTAATTATTTCCCCATTTGTTCTCAAGATTGAAACTTACCATTATAGATCTGTTTGTTTTCTTATATTCAAGGCTGTATGGTAAGCCAATCTGTTACTGGTTATGCGAATTTTGAGATTCTGTGAACAATAAATATACATACTGGTATATACTTTACTATTATATTTTGCTATTATAAATAAACATTTTTTTTAAAAGATCTGATTGTTTAGCACTGTATGTATAAGCTGAATGTGTAACAATGTTTACTTTTTTCTTGATGATTATTTCAAAATTTTTGCTTATATCTGAAAATTGTATATGTTTAGCTTATTTGTATTGCTTCAAGCATTGAAATTGCGTTGTTATTATTTGTAATGTATGTATTGTTTATCTTTTTTACATATCTTTTTCTGTCATCTTTCCATGTATGTTTGCTCAAATTACATGTGTATGTTTATGTTTTACGTTTTGTTGCATAATAAATGCAGTGTTTCCTCTTGATCCTAATCTTTTGAAAATAATGAGCCAAAAATACAAAATTATCACATGTTTGATGTGTTTTTGTTAGTATCTTAAATCTATATAGACCGTTTAACACTTACACAAATTTAAATGTTTTTTTAAAAATGTGATAACTTTTTTTGCAGCTGATAAATAACATTTATTTATTTGAAAGTCCACTTATAGTTCTGTCACATTGTTGTTAATTGTAATACTTTATTTCTCGAATTTAAAAAGTGGTGATACTGTCATTTGCTTTATAATATACATGTATATATATTATATAATACATATGCACAATTTGTTGTTTTAAAAATTAAAATGCACACTGACATAATCAATTTCAATATATTTACAGTATGAAACAGTCATTTGCTTTATAATATATATATATAATATATATTATAAAGCAAATAATAAAACAAAGTAAAAATTAACACACACACTGACATAATCAATTTGTATATATTTACAATATAAAACAGTCATTTGCTTTATAATATATATATATATAATATATTATAAAGCATATGACTGTATCATATTGTTAATATATACAAATTGATTATGACAGCATGTATTTTAATTTTTAAAACAACAAATTGTGCATATATAGTCTGCAAGGCCTTGCATTCTGTCTCACTTCAGATCCCAGAAATCACCCACACATTCCTGTAAACAACACGAATTTACAATGTCAAGGTGTATTGTAAATTTTATATTCAACTATAATTAGAAAAATACAACTTTAAAACGATGAAAATGTGTAATTGAAAGACTATTATAAAAAGATTCACTCCAAGCAAGCCTGTAATTGTTAAGCATTTTTTTAATACAGATGGATGTGTTTATGTGTAAATCTACAATTAACTAACACAGCAGTATGGTAGAATGTTTTAATATGTCTAGTCTATTTTCTGTGAGTAAATTAGGTTTGAAAGTTTAAGTGGTAATGATGTTGATGTTTTTGATCTTTATAAAATTAGAACTTTTAAATTTAGCAAGCTCTTAAGACACAACTTACATAGTTGACTTGCCATTCAAAAAATTTTCTTTACTTAAAAAAGGTAAATTTTCTTGTTGTTTTTCTCTTCACATTTGTATTTAAGAATGTTTAAAAATTTAAATATATAAATAAAAATATATTAATTTTATTTATATATTCATGTGTGCTGTGTTTCATTTGTTATTTAAAAGTTTTTATTATATTACATTTTTTGTATAGATTGATGTACGATAAAGACTCAATTTTATATTGTATTATATTACAAATTTTGTTGAATTATTTACAATGAAGCACATACACACATTTTTTTAAAAATTTATTTTTGTTTAGTTTTACAGACTACTTGAGTCTCAACAGAATTGTAATATCTAAGCTCTCTTGTTAGGTGTCGAAACATTAAAATAAGCAATACCTGTGGCTGGTGCCTTCACTTTATCCCAAAGTCGGAATATTGTTGTATTATCGGTCAATGTTGAATACATCGTCGGAGCCTACTGAATACATTCCACTCCATTCATAAACTGGGGGATTTTTATCTATGATATTGCCTCATTGAGAGTTAAATTTGAATAGATATCAGCCAATCAAACTAACGCTTACATTTCCGCTACTCGTACATGTGGAGGTAGCTAAGTATCTGGAAACTTGAATTCTCGTTGAATTGATGACTTCATTTTTGAAGGAAAGCCAAAAGCTACATAGTACAAGCTTTATCATTGTACTGAAATCTTCATCAGATTATGAAGAGACCAATGAAATATCATTACCAAAATCTGTGAAAAGTGATCTTAATATCCCACGAGCGGTGAATGGAGAGTAACGGAATGGATCGGTCGTGGGTGTCCGACGATGCATTGAATATAGCAGCTACCTTTATATATTGGTGTCTACTCTGGATGTTGTAACCATGCTTGTAATGACAACTAAGCATGTAATTTGCTTCTAGGTGCCTGTTCTGAAACACTTAGTTAAAGGTGGTATGCAACAATTTTTCCGAATCAAATACATGTTACAATAGCGTACCCTTGATTGGGGGAATTGGCACATAATTTCTGCATGCTCATACTTAAGTCTTAAGTAAAGACGCCTATGAACACTACTTTAATTGTAAGTACAAATCAGGAAGAAAATCGCTCGAAAAATGTTCGTTCTTTCCATATCTATAAAAAAGACACCATGGAAATAAATTTTTGAAATTAGGTAACGTTGTCAGAGCTGATTACAAGAGTTGATTACCCGGAAGATGATATTTAATTTCAAAAGCAAATTGTCATATGGTTTTCTTAGTTTCAAAATAGTTAACTGTGCAGTGTAAGTCAGATAGGAAACACTGGCTGCAATAGCTCAGGTGGTAGAGCGTCGGCTTGCGGATCGGGAGGTTGTGGGTTTAAACCCTGGCCGGGTCAAACCAAAGACTTTAAAGTTGGTAGTAGTGGCTTCCCTTCTAACATTCGGGGCTAAGGGGGCAGCATTATGCTTGACTCGTCGGTGTCAGTATAATGGTTCGGCCGGGTTCAGTCCCTGGGCACCTCATAAGTGCCCCTGTGTTATAATGATAGAAATGTCGCTGCACAGTACTGGCAAACGTGCCGGCAAATCCCATCCCATCCCTCAGATAGGAAACTGCTGTTTGTAATGACAAGTATAGTGTTTTGCTTCACTTTTCACATAGATGTTGGATTTGAATAAACAGCATTTTGTGGGATCTAAACAGGCAACAATATTTTTAGGGGTGTTGTTTGAGAGAGAGAAGAAATTGGTTTAAACTGTTGGATACCACATTTAAAAATAACTGGAAGTTGTAGTTTATGTATTTTTCTCAATATACCATTGACAGTCTGTTATCAATATTAATAGTTATGCTGACAGGGTTTATGTAAATGTTAAAAATATGAAAATTAAAAGATGATTTGTTGTAAAATGCATTGAATATTTTGCTTTAAAAAATATACAATTTGACATAATGGTATGTATATGTTTCTTCACAGTTTAGCTATGTTTAAGTACGATTTTGCTTCATTCTTATTGTTGCTGCATTATTGTATTAATTGTAGTCGTACAGAAACGTTTGTTACTTCACCCTTTCATTCATAGTTCATCTATCATTTGAAAATTCACTCGACTTTGTTGTTTTCCTTTAAAAGAGATAAAAGGATTTTAATAAATGTATGTTCAACTTGTAATAATAGATTTGAGGCTGAACCAGTCTACAGCCCTTAGTCATGCAGATTCTGTTAATGATTGTGAATGGTGTAAAATGGCATATAATTGTGAATGGTTTGTAAAGGCGTAAAATGGCATATAATTGTGAATGGTTTGTAAAGGTGTAAAATGGCATATAATTGTGAATGGTTTGTAAAGGCGTAAAATGGCATATAATTGTGAATGGTTTGTAAAGGTGTAAAATGGCGTATAATTGTGAATGGTTTGTAAAGGTGTAAAATGGCATATAATTTGTGAATGGTTTGTAAAGGTGTAAAATGGCGTATAATTGTGAATGGTTTGTAAAGGCGTAAAATGGCATATACATGCAGAAAAGGATTAAAATAAAGATAAAAAAATGTACAGCTGTAATTTTTGTGTAACCAAGAAAATTTATTTTAATGCACAATGCAAGCTTTGGTGCTTATATACCTGCTTTAAGTCTCAGTATACATGTGTTTGCTTAAGTTAAGTCTCTCTCTTATATACTAGATATGTATTTATACTCAAATAAATGTAGATACACATACTTATTGTATAAATGTTGACATATTTTGTGATTTCTGTTTTAAATCTATGGTATGTCTCCTAGCATGATTGTAAGGTAGCTGATTTTTTTAATTTATCCCTTTTTTGTAGTTCATCTATAATTGTGAAAAATTCACCAGACTTTGTTGTTTTTCTTAAAAAGAGAGGAATTTAATAAATGTATGTTTACTTGTAATAATATATTTAAGACTGAACCAGTCTACACATAAACCCTTAGTCATGCAGATTCTACTAATGACTGTGAAATGGTTCGTAAAGGCGTAAAATGGCATATACGTGCATGAAGGGTTTAAAAGGTTCCAATATTTACCCTTTCTATTGTACTTCTGCCCATTTATTCATCTGATTTAATTATGAACAAATGCCTTGACATTGACAGAGTTTGTAATATATAAGTTGTTAATAAAGGATTAATTTAATTTTAATTCCCAATTTGGATAACTATCAATAAATGACTAACTGACTTAAAGCCAGTCTCAATTTGATAACTGTCAATAAAGGATCAACTCACTTTACACCAGTCTTATTTTGATAATTGCAATTATTGGACTACATGTAACTCATTTTGATATGTTTATATTTGATTGAAATCTTTCACATTAGTTTGTTTTGAAGAGTTGCTTGCATTTGTTTATTATTGTAACTTTTTTTTAGTATGGCTCTGTTCTTTTATAACGGTACCTTGGCTATAAAGGATTTATACAAGATCCTTTACAGTTAATTTAAGAAATGTTACTTATTCATAGAAAAAAACAAACATGTTAATACATTTGAACAATGTCAAAAGATGTGTTTTACCTTAATTTGTATCTTTTTAACTAATATGCAGCCTTTTTGTACTTGCAGCTGTCTGAAATGAAATTATGTTTACTTTAAAGCATTTTGTTTATTTTGTTTATTGTCATTAAAGCCTACAAGAAATAATCATATGTTATTGTGTTTGTTTTTGCAAATATTGATGGGTGCCCATGGCATAGTGTTAACGTCCCCGACTTGTAACTCCTCTGACTGCTTAGCCTACCACTGTGTGGGTTCAAGTCCCGTTCAAGGCGAAGGACTTAATGTGGGAAGGTCTTCCAGCTGACTTGCTGTGTGCCGATGGTTCTACCCAGACATTTGTCTGGGGTCTTCCTCTATCAAAATAGGTGGAGTCTCAATAATGATCATAGTTGGTCGCTGCCATGTATTTTAATTACCCAAAAAGCAAATATTGATATGTATCTTGATGCATTAACTCACTACTCTCATATAATTGTGTGGGTTTATATATATATATATATATATATATATATATATATATATATATATATATATATTTAAATGCAGGTGCGGATCCAGAAAATTGTGGTGGGGGTTTATGAATCAACATACATTCAACTATATCGCAGTAAATACTAATGGATCTGTATCCCATGCATGAAACATTTAATAATATACATGCAATGGTATATTGTTTATATACCGGAGCTGGTAGAGCAGTTGGTAAAGCGTCGGCTCCAGGTACGGGAGGCGATCCCGGGCCGCGATATACCAAAGTCTTGAAAATGGTAGTGGTATAGCTTCCTTGCTAACGCTCAAGCAAATATAAGGGTAATTCAACGACTGGTTGGCACGGTGTCAGGATAATATGACTGGGTGTGGTATCATGCCAGGTGTTAACGCATGCTATACACCGTGAAGGCAGCACTATATCTGCTTCAAGTGGACACTAGATAACTAAAATACTGTTGGTGGGACGGTAAACCCAACAAACATATGTTTATATGAAAATAACAAAAACTAAGTATTCACACTTACAATTGACAAAATCAGCAATGGTTAAATTTAAGAAAAGTAAATAGTCTTTGCCAGCCCAAAGTGAGAAAAAAAGTGTTTTCTGATACAACTATGGAAGACAACAAACCTCCGATATAAATAACTTCAACTCTATCGAGATCTATCTAATTTCAATTCGCTTGTACTTCTACCCAGACGGTCTAATAGCATAATTGATGCTGTAATCCCGCATATAAACCTCCAATTTTCGTCATTATCCAAAACACACCACTCGTTATTTTCCTATCTTTTGTCTTGTACCTTCTGATGGTAAGCGGTATAATAAAATAATACATGGCTTTGTTGTTTAAACTGGCTCTTGTTCACGATTGTTATTTTAATACAATGTTTTAAAGACATTGCGCGCAATCTCCAACTAGTGACTTTTTTTCGCGCCTTTTTATAAACCATTCGCGGTAGAATGATTTAGTGTACGCTGTTAATTTTACATGTTACATAGGAAAATAGAACGGTGCCGTAGAGAGCATGCGCTTTAGACAAGAAGATGACTATCTTGGAAACTAAACACTCTCTTACTCTGTTGAATAATTACATAAACGTTTGGCTGTAACGAACCATAACTCTGGTGTGAAGTGGAGTGGTTTTGCTACTTTGTTTGTTTCCTTGTTCTCTGCTACATCTGTATTTACAAGCTGCATTTCTAACATCGGTATACTCCGTTTCTTTTGTTAAACAAAACTTTGCCAAACGGCTGCGTTTTTATGCTACTTTTTTTATAATTGCAAGCTACACTTAATTGTTGCAAGCTACCCTGTTAAAAATACGGAACACTTGGTTCTTTTCTCTGAAAAGTGTCTCAAGGAATACCTCCGACATCGTGTGATTGATTGACTGCTACACTATCGTCCCCTTAAAAATGCATTCTCAAGAGCGGCGCCAATGAAGCATGCTTGGCGCCAATGAAGCATGCTTTTGCCGATTGTGCGCAGTGTAAGACTAACGATCGTAACGTCATTTTAGCCCTCAAGACGTTCTGTTTGGTCAACGAACACGTAGGAATTGTAGTACAACTAAATAAACGTTTTGCAACACTTTAATGTCGTTCGCACAGTAAATATACTCACATAAAATTTGCTCTGAAGGCCAAATAAGGATTCTCAGATATGCGAATGTCCAGAAAAACTTTAAAAATTTAAGCCAAGTTCATTTTATTTCATTATTAAGTTAGCAACGTTTTCTTTCAATGTGTATTTGAGTCTTTCTTTTATGAGTTCGTATAGGTTGGCAGAGAAACAATTGACATCAGAATAAATTGCATTCTTGTACATTATATCACTGTAAATATACAACTTCAAGATGTACCTTAAAGGAGGTATCCGACAGTTTTGATTAAAATATTTTTACTAAACAAGTAAACCGTTGTTACCTGAACAGATCTCGCAAAATGCTGATTATTGATACCATACACCTGTCTGAAAAGTGAACAATCATGACGTCACAATTGTCATTTCAAACATGTATTTCCTATCTGAGCCACGCTGCACAGTTAGCTATTTTTAAACAAAGAAAACCACGTGGCCACTTATGTTTTAGCTCATCGCTGTGACGTCGGTGTCTATTTTTAGCAGGAATCCCAATCGTGTTTATTTATAATTTTGAAAAGAATGAACATTTAAGTGTTGGTTAATGTCTTTTACTGTCTTAAAATTGAGATACTGTTGAAAATCGTCAAAGTTTACACTTTAGTATTATTTTTCTGCAGAAATTATGTACAAACATCCAAAGAAGGTCAGATATTGTTACATATGTTAGATGTACGCAAACTTATTGGTATTAATGCTTGATGGTTCAAACAGATCTAAGGCATCAGTGAATAGCATTGTGCGTGCCCTTTTCGGGTAAAGACGACTTATTTGGTTGTTTGAGAGAGAAAAATTGGCCCATTCTGTAGGATATCATCTTTATGTCTGTCTCATTAACCTAGTTTAACTTACTCGATTTATACGTAAATTGACGAATACAATAAATGAAAATGCGCCATTGTTTTAGATAGATAAAGATCTAGGCCTAGATTTATCTACATACTGATCTTAAACAATTCTACAGACAGCGCAGAGAAAATTGCTTTATTTGTAACATTTGAATTAACTTAACCATTTCGAAATTAGATCATCGTGAATATCGACAACACATGTGACTTGGAACACAAGGTTTCTAGTGTTAAAGGTGTTATTCGACAGTTTGCCAATGTCAGATGCATATGGCACTATCAAATCACTGCTTTGGGGCATTTAGGCATAATTGTTGTGTTGACCCATACTATAGTGTAAATAAATACGATTTTGAACACTAACTGAATTGTTAGACTTAGACTAATCGCCAATCGACAGTTTGGACTTAAATATTTTTCTTAAATAACAAAATCTCGGACAGGAAATACTTGTTTGCAATAAGGAATGAGGATTTATGTTTCACTGTTTACGTTGATGTAGGGCATCATGAGCAGCGTTTTGCAAAATCTTTTTATGTAACAAAGGCTTATTTAGTTATTTGAGGAAAAATATTTTGGTACAAAATGTCGGAGATCACCTTTAACTTGAAGATTGACCCATTTTAATTCAGGTCTGCTGTACTTCTATTCAGACGGTCTAACAGTATAATTGCCGCTGTAATCCCGCATATAATCTTTCCTAATTTTAGCCATTATCCTAAAAACATTAGCCCCAATTTCCCCTCTTTTCGTCTATGATTGGCAGTCCGAATGATAAAAAAATACAAGAATGAATAGATTAAACAGATGCAATCGCTTAAACTGTCTTATTTAAAAACGTTGCATCATTGCAATAATCATTCATAAAGCATGTGTAATGGCCACTTAAGATGTCAGATATGATGAGCTCGTTCTAGAATTTGTAGCAGTAAATTGTATTAATTAATTAATAACCTTTTATGTAAACGCCCATTTACATCATTTACATAATACCCCCCCCCCCCCCCGCCCCCCCCCCCCCCCCCCCCCCCCCCCCCCTCGTCCCGTATAGGTTAGTGGAGCAAAATTTAAATATGTTTTTACGTCAGCTGATCGCTTTAAATGTGTATCCATTCACTTACATGAACATCATTCTTCGTCTGTGTCTAAGTCTGTGTCTTGGACCCAGATTAACAAGACCAACATACTAAACCAGACAACTTTGGCAGGGAGGGGTTAAGATTCAAGATCCATTTAACTTTTTCTCAGTAAATACATACATATTATTCGCAGTATTTTCTTGCAAATTACCGCTGACCAAGTAAAGAAACACCCCGTCTGGTCCTTCACTATAAACAGGATAATGGCGGATTGATAATATTGCCGTTTGTATTTCAAAAAGAAGAAAGAGACGTTTTATAATTAAATGCTATGCTTAAATCATAAATACAATGAATGTAATGGAAAATTACCGTGTTATGTGCCACTACGATATAAATTCGTTCCGAATATTCGAATATGATTCGAATACACGTTCCGAATATTCGAATATCGTTTTGGGATTCGATTTACATCCCTAATATATATATATATAGTAAAGGACCCTAACTTCGGCCTAAGCAATCAACAAAACAAAATTTACTTAGTATTAGCTTAGTATTTAAAGCTTAAAGCTAACATGTATGTTTCACAACTCTTGCACGGTTACTTCAAAAAGTTTTCAATCGTGCGTCAAAGATTTTATTTAGTTTTTGTTTTCGTTATAATCCTCAAGCTGGCGTTGTTGCTTTGGAATATAATCATGATATTGTAAACGACGAGAAGGATGTAGAAAAAACAAAAATGTAAAAAAAACGTATGGATTTTTTTATCACAATTTTATCTTGTATTTAATAATCACATGCCTCTTCTGCACTTACATACATTACCTAGGGCAGAAAACTCAATTAGAGATTTTTGACTATGTTTGGCAATTATCAATAAATAGTCGAAAATATCAGCCATTATCAGGAAGATGCTGGTAAATGGTTTATGTCCCTGTTTATATTTTAGTTACGTACTTATATCTTGTTTATATCAGTGCAATAGTAATTTATTTCGGTGTGTTTTAAAGATGGTATCCGACAGTTTGCCTTTATCTAATATATGTAACAATATCTGACCTCTTTTAGGGGTATTTGTGCATAATTTCTGTAGAACATCATACTTTAGTCTAAGTTGTTTTTTTAAACGGACCTGGTAGCGCAATCGGTAGAGCGTCGTCTGCAGATACGGGAGGACCCGGTTTCGATCCAGGGTCTCGATATACCAAAGTCGTTAAGAATGGTAGTGGTATAGCTCCCTTGCTAACGCTCAAGCAAATATAAGGATAGTTCCACGACTGGTTAGCCCGGTGTCAGGATAATGTGACTGGGTGTGGTATCATGCCAAATGTTCACGGCATGCTATACACAGTGAAGGCAGCACTATATCTGCTTCAAGTGGACACCGTCTCCAGATAACTGAAATACTGTTGGTGGGACGATAAACCCAATAAACAAACAAACAAAGTTTTGACGATTTTCAACAGCATCTCATTATTTGGGCAGTAAAACTTATTAGTCAACACTTAAAATGTTCCCTTTTTCAAATCTATAAATAAAAACGACTTGAGTTTATGCTAAAGTTAGACATCGACGTCACAGCGGATGACGTAGATAAGCTAAAATGTAAGTGGCCACGAGGTTTTCTTAGTTTAAAAATAGTCAACAGTGCAGCGTGGCTTAGATAGGAAATACATATTTGTATTGACGATTGTGGCGTTATGTTACACTTCCCAGACAGGTGTAAGACATCAATATTCAGCATTTTGCGAGATATGTTCAGGTAAATATAGTTTATTAAGATGTCTTATGAAAATATTTTGGTCCAAACAGTAGGATAGCACCTTTTACAGTATTATATCGCTATAAAACACATGTATGTCTAAGACAAAATTTTAGAATAAAAGTTAAAATGAGTCTATTTTCGCTAGATACTGATGTTGCTATGGAAACACATTGCAACAATAAAGACCTTCCTGTTAGATCGGGGCATGTTATGTGGCAAAGTCGTCGTACTGCTATTCCATATTTGAATTCAAACATTTCTTGCGAAACATTTATTATCTTTTAAATTTTGAAGACATTGCTTTTATGGTAATATTGAAGTTTCCCCACTCCGTAAAACATGCTTATTGCTTTGTCTACTATACAGCCCCCGGAGAACAATTTTTCCAATTTTTGTATATTTTGCAGTCTTCTTAATTTGTGGGCATATTGATTGTCGAAGACGGTTTATTTTGTTATATAATTAAGATAATCTATTCTGCCGTCTTTATGTCGTTATGGTGTTCAGACACCAGTTTTAATACGTCGTTACTTAGGTTTTTTTGTTCCATTTAGGTCGAGAGTTCAAATAGACAATAGACATTTGTACTTTTTATTCTTTGTT
Organism: Sinonovacula constricta; assembly: GCA_007844125.1. Classification (NCBI taxonomy): domain Eukaryota; kingdom Metazoa; phylum Mollusca; class Bivalvia; order Cardiida; family Solecurtidae; genus Sinonovacula; species Sinonovacula constricta. The sequence continues at coordinate 48,800,696 of CM017565.1, forward strand.
AATTGCTCCTGTTCTTTTTCTATCCGCTTCCAATTCTGTCTATTTACGCACGCAGACAATTTGATTGTTTTGTATATACTTTCGGTCTTATTTTGTTAAATTAGAAGGGACGATATCAGCATATAAACTACGTAATTTCCCCAGACGAGAATGTAGATTTGTGTGTTCCTGTGTTTTGTTGTCGGAAAACCTTCAATTTAGAAGTCACTTCCGTAATGTAAATAACGATACAACGAGAGCAATTAAAATGGAGTTATTGACTGACATTAAGCAAATTATGTTTTTATCTACACAGTTTAAGAAAAAGGTTAAGAATTATGAAAAGTAACGACAATGAAATGAAGTGATGGGCATTGTCCGTCCTTTTCTGTGCCTAGTTTTTTTTTCTGTAGCTCTTTTTCTGCAACTATTTTTTTTTGCCAAAATGAAATCGTAAAAAATAGCCACGAATTTTTCATTGTATTGTCTTACTACTTGTATTGTTATCGTTGATTATTTGTATTTTTTGTTTTTCAGTGTTCTCCTGCGAAAAAAGCGAAATTAAGTTTACGAACTTGTGGCTCACCAGAATATTATGTCATAAAGTAAACTATGTTACATATTCCCGGGAACACGATAATGTACTTCAATCTCCATTTGTGTAAAAAGTTATTAGCAATAAAAGGCAAAAGTGACGAATAAACAAAAACGTGAACCACAATGTTCATCCGTTTTTAATTTTGGCACAAATTGGTTAATTTGGGTTGTTGTACTAATAGAAAAGCAACTATTACCATAAAGGTTTTATCCGATAGTTTGGATTATTCTCTCTCTCTCTCTCTCTCTCTCTCTCTCTCTCTCTCTCTCTCTCTCTCGCTCGCTCTTTCAATCTCTCCCTCTCATGCAGCCAAATAAATCATTGTTACATGAAATTGGATTATTCTCTCTCTCTCTCTCTTTCTGTCTCTCTTTCTCTCTCTCTCTTTTTCTCTCTTTCTCTCTCTTTCTCTCTCTCTCTCACTCTCTCTCTTATGCAGCCAAATAAATCATTGTTACATCATGAAATTGGATTATTCTCTCTCTCTGTGTCTCTCTCTCTGTCTCTCTCTCTGTCTCATTTTCTCTCTCTCATGCAGCCAAATAAATCATTGTTACATGAAATTGGATTATTCTCTCTCTCTCTCTCTCTTTCTCTCTGTCTGTCTGTCTCTTTCATGCAGCCAAATAAATAATTGTTACATGAAATTGGGTTATTCTCTCTCTCTCTCTCTCTCTCTCTCTCTCTCTCTCTCTCTCTCTCTCTCTCTCTCTCTCTCTCTCTCTCTCTCTCTCTCTCTCTCTCCTGTCTCTCCCCCTCTCTCTCTTATGCAGCCTATAATAAATCATCAATACATGAAATGATCCCGCGTCATACATCCGTGTGAAAAGTCACGCATACCACCCAACTTGTCATGACAGATATGCATTTCCCATCCGAGCCACGCTGCGAGCTAGTTATTTTTAAACTAAGAAGACCACGTGACCACTTATTTTTGACATCACGATCATTCGGGTTATATGCTATGACGTCGATATCTATTTTTAGCTGAAACCCCCCTCGTGCTTTTTTATATAGATTTGAAAACAATGGACATTTAAAAACAATATATTTCACGATTTTTAGCTGTAAAATAATTGAGTTCATGCTATATACAGTTTTGCATATACTTAAACTTAAGTATAAGGTTATGCAGCAATTCTGCACAAATTAACCAGAACATGTGAAAGATGGTGATTACATGAATTAGACAGGCCATCGTCGGATACCCACGCTCGACTTTGTAAAGGATAACGTCTATTAAGACGTTTCTATAGGAATTGAAGCCGGAACCGCGCAGCGAGTGTAGGTTTCTGTTTTTATGGATACGTTTTAATAGATTCTATCCGACTTAGAAGTCCCCGCCTCCTTTCTATCTGTTCTACCAAAATGACATGTACTCCGCCTCATAAAACTGTCAATCAAACTGTCAATCGTCTTGACGTGTTCAAACTTTTCGTCACAAGGGGAGGAGTCAAGCCAGAATGCGTGGTTTGCTGCACATGCGCAGTTGAAAATAAAACTATTTAGTAAAATAGATCGATCTATTTTGCTCATTGTAAAAAAAGAAAAAAGAAAGGACGTCTATTGAAACAAATCGCTGAGGATTTTTTTTCATTGCTTCTGATTGGCTACAAATGTAGGGTGACTTCTAATTGGTTTTACTAAATTCGTCGACCGTGGGTTTATTGGTAAATTTTCTGTCGTCTTATCGATCTGAGTAGAACAAGAATTGACCAATCAAAATACTGCTTACAAAAAAAGCATACTCTTCAGCGTGGAGACTAGAGGTATAACAATGGCTGCGCCCATTGCCACAATCGAAAGAAATGAGCTTTATCATTGAACTGAAATCTTCATCGGAGTATGAAGCGACCAATGAAATATTATTACCAGAAACGGCGAAAAGTCAACTTATTATCCCACGGGCAATTAATGGAGAGTAACGGAATAGATCGGCCGTGGGTGACCGACGATGGATATAGGCAAACTATAAACTCAACTCAACGATTTTTTTTTATAACTTATCTCACTACAGGTGACATATGAGTATATAAATGATGCACTATCGTTAACAACTTTAAATGCTACAACATGTGCTTGTAAGTTTATTTTAGTTGATAAAATGTAATAATCATTTTTTTACAAAACGCAAACAAATGAAATGTTGGAAAAAATATAAATATTGAAAATACTTAAACGTGAAAGTAAGATGAAAAAAAGTTAGCATAAAACTCAATATTTTATATCACATTTTTAAACTTATTTTGTTTTTCAAACAAAAATCTGCCGTATAAAGGTGGTATATGTCAGTTTGCCTATGTCCAACATATGTAACAATATTTAACTTTTGTTTTTGGTATTTGTGCATAGTTTTTGCAGAAAGAGCATACTTTAATCTAAGCTAAGGTGATTTTCAACTGTATCTCAATTTTAGGGCGGTAAAACTCTTTAATAAGTTCTAAAATAAATCACGCTTGGGATTACAGCTAAAAATAGACATCGACTTCATAGCGGATGACGTACATGAGCTGGTCACGTGGACTTAGTTTAACTATGCAGCGTGGCTCAGATAGGAAATACATTTTTGTAATGACAATTCTGTCTCTATGGTTCATGTTTTCACACAGGTGTCGGACATCAATAAACAGCGTATCGCGAGATATGTTCAGGTAAATATAGTTTATTAAGATGTCTAATGAAAATATTTTGGTCCAGACAGTAGGATGTCACCTTTTACAGTATTATATCGCTATTAAACACATGTATGTCCAAGAAAATATTTTAGAATAAAAATTAAAATGAGTCTATTTCCCTCAGATACTGATGTTGCTATGGAAACACATTGTATCTAATGAAGTATCTTTTTAGTTCTCATATTGATATTAATATGTTTTAATGCAAAATACAAGAATAAAACTAAAGTAGTAATCTGCGCCAGCGTTTGCTTGTACGCTTCTTATAACTCCCTCGGTAATTAGGTATTGGGCTTGAATCATGTAATTGTAATGGCCAAATTTATTTGGTGAGTCAAAATTCAACTGTACAACACCAAGCCACATTTGCTGCATTGAAAATGTAGTTAGACTTACGTAAGGGACCAGATTTGCTGTGGTTCTAGAAGGATTGTAGTTATATAGGAACAATCTCAGGACCGGCCACATTTCGATTGAAACAATCTCGGGTCTGTTTTACGAGGCCTGGTAAATAATGCCGATCATAAACAAATAGCAAGTATCATTCTGATTTTACACCTACTCGCCTTGTTTCGATGGAAAAACTTTCTGCCCGAGTCACGCACTAGACCATTCGGAACTCCTCGGGTATTTCCGTCATCGGGACAAACATCCCTCGGATGTAGCTGGTGCAATGATACTTACTGAAATCACGATCGTTTTGTTCGCTGGAAGTCGTAGAAAGAACATGCCTAAAATGTAGTTTGCACAAAACATAAACAATGTCATTATTTGACAGCTGCGTGTCTGCTGCGCTAGGTAAAATTGAATTTGAAGCCGCCGCAAATTGAAGTTTTACATGCATCGAACTATAGTGAGCTGTCATCCGAGCTGCCATCTTTGTTTTGATGTCGGTCACAAAAGTAGTGCCATTTAGGGAAATGGCCGAGGTGATCCGACTACCTACATACAACCGAGAGATGATTCGTGAAGTATCCGAGGTGTTCCAATTGCTGAGGGATGATTGTCCCGACGACGGAATTACACGAGGAGTTTCGATTGCGTATTTTCCCTATTAAACGCCTCCAGGGTAGCATTTTCCTGTGTGTGGGTGTTCGGGAAGCGGGTGGGGTTGGGGTTGGGGTTGGGAAGTGTATTTTTTTATGTCATGAAAATAAAAAAGGCTAACTTTACCGGTACGTGTATGTGTACCGCTTCTGCGCATGCGTCTCCGGACGAACAGGTGCGCGGCTGTTACCAAGCATAAAAATCACATCCGCCATTTTTTCACTCGCTTCAAGTTTTAAAACAAGAGATCGGGGGTGGTAACATTAAAACGTGCGACTATAGAGAACATTGAACTAGGCCAAATTAAACTCATGAACCAACAGAGCAAACAGAGCTTTACCATAAATCATCGAAAAGAACAGCATTTGTGTCGAGGGATGAAGTTGCAGGCCCGTAATTTGTTTTAGAGCAAATCGCTTCTTACATTCGACAACTGCATTATATTTGCATTTCATGGCGCGCGCTTCTATATATAGAGCCTTAGAAAAACTAGAATTTCGCGCATTTTTTACGTACCGGTAAAGGGCAAATACACTTCACCTTAAATTAAGTCCATGTCAGATATTATAAAGCACAACTTTCACATATTCATTGACGATCAAAGATACATAAGCACACGCATAAAAATATGATAAGAATATTTTCTTTAACAGTGCTTTTAAACATACCTACATACCAGATCTTTAAACTAATAGCCGCCTTTCACTTCGAAAAACGGGAATAAGAATACACTTGATCAATCAAGGTAATGTGAAGCATACGGTCCACTTCACCCATTTTTCGTGTTCTTAAACAGCCGAATGAAAATGAAATGAAAACAAACTATGTTTTTGGCAAAATGAAGTTTAAAGAATATGCGCTTTTCTATTTCTCTTCGTAATCTGTTACAATTATTACCATAGTGTCTTCTTCACAAGGATTTCTCCGATAATCTAACTAGAAATCCACAAAATCTTCATCCTCCTCTGGTAAAATAATATACTTAACATGCTGAAAAAAATATCTTCTAATTTAACACAATGCTACCGAAACTATATACACTACAATAAAATTGTCTGCGTGCGTAAATAGACAAAATTGGATGCGCAAAGAACAGGGGAGCAATTAACATACGATGAACAAGTGCAAGTGTATATTCTCTAGATGAACTTTTGATCTAAATGGAAGAAAATGTGAACTGTAAATAACGATGCATTAAAACTGGTGTCTGAACACCATAACAACGTAACGGCGGAAAAATACATTATCGTAATTATATAACAAAATAAACCGTCTTCGACAATCAATATGTCCACAAATTAAGAATATTGCAAAATATATGAAAACTGTGGAATTGGTCTCCTGGGGATATAGGCCAGACAAAGCATGGTGAAGGTTCCACATTGTGGAGATACTTCAATATTACTATAACATTAATGTCCCCTAAATAATCAATCAATTCGAATTTAAAAAACAATAAGTTGTCCTTAAAAATGTTTGTATATAAATATGTAATTACATACTGCAACTTTGCCACATAACACGCTAAGATCCATCATGCAGGGTTTCAATTTTTCGATCTGTTTCCATAGCAACGAAGTCTATCTTGGAAAATAGACGAGCTCATCTATACTTTTATTTTAAAATATAACTTTAAACATTCATTCATTTTATTACGATATAATATTGTCAAAATGTACCCAATGTACGCATCGTTTCAGATCGATTCTAATAGCACTGTTTCACGTGATATAAGTAAAGGAAACGAAATAGAAGCAAAAGAAAGTAATAAAATATCTACCACAGACGGCATGCTGAGGGCTAATATTTGTCAATTATTTACTTTTAATTGCAAAGTATACATTCGAAAACTTATAATTGAGTTTTCCTTTCCAGAAAATAGATGAACCAAAATATCAAGATCCTATAGCTGTCAATATATATTAAGAACTGCTTACATAAAATTGTCTTTTTACTCCATTCCTCTATCCTCCTCCTCCTTTTCTCCTTCCTTCCACTCCTCCTCCTCTTCGTCGTCATCGACGTAGCCGTCGTGGTCGTCAATATTACTACTATCATCATCATCATCAGCAGCAGCAGCATCGTCGTCATCATCATCATCATCATCATCATCATCATCATCATCACATCATCATCATCATCATCATCATCATCATTATCATCATCATCATTCTTCTCTTCGCCGGCAATGTCCTCATCATTATCATTATGAATATCGTCAGCACAATATATATATATATATATATATATATATATATATATATATGACAATGAACGATTTACAAAAATATACAAGGTGCTTAAAGAATTATCATATGTATTCAACATTTAAGTAAGTATTTTTACTAATGCAAAAGTGACTAAACCAATTAGACGAGAGAGTATATATTGAAATATAATTAAAAAAACAGTGACCGTCTTAGAACGGCCAGTAAGCATAAACTTACATCTTGATAAGATAAAATGAAAATGATTTGCTGACTACGTTCTGACTGTAAACTTATTTAGGATATTTAGGAAGACAGTACAATGTCACGATTTGACATACATGCAATAGATTATTAGTCAAATGATTGTATTCCGTCAATTTATATTGATATTTTATATGTTTTCGGTTTCAACTGACTTTGCTACACAGGGTCGCGATTTGAATCTACAAACAGCAATGAATATTGCTCAAATCATTGCTTACCGCCAATTTTATATTTATATTTAATATGTTTTCCTGTGTGTTCTTTGTAATTTAAATAAGATTCAGAATGGAAACGTCGCGCCATGTATATTTTATTAAACCGATTACCATCAGAAAATACTGGTCCGACAAAAGATCGGAGAATAGCGAGTGGTGTGTATGGGATTATGAAATAAATTGGAAAATTATGTGCGGGATTTCAACATCAATTATGCTATTACAATACAATACAAAACAACATTATATTGCGTAAAACATATACATGTTCATAGCAAAACAATGTAATATAATATTCCTAAGCACAACTGACATGAATCGTTTTCAGAGGAGTACCGTTAAATTACATCTCTCTCTCTCTCTCTTTTCTCTTTTCTCTTTTCTCTTCTCTCTCTTTCTCTCTCTCTCTCTCTGTCTCTCTCTCTCTCTGTCTCTCTGTCTCTCTGTCTCTCTGTCTCTCTGTCTCTGTCTCTCTCTCTGTCTCTCTGTCTCTGTCTCTGTCTCTGTCTCTGTCTCTCTCTGTCTCTGTCTCTGTCTCTGTCTCTGTCTCTCTCTCTCTCTCTCTCTCTCTCTCTCTCTCTCTCTCTCTCTCTCTCTCTCTCTCTATATATATATATATATATATATATATATATATATATATATATATATATATATATATATATATATATATATATATATATATATATATATATATATAACAATACTGTCTTTATAAAGTTGTTCTTAACAAGTTAGCATGATATATATACTTGCTTAAATTATTTGTAATAATAACAGATGTATTCGACACTCAATTTTTGCAGTGTGGGCCATGTAAAGTTATAAGGTCTGATACACTTTTTTCTTATATTGGAGTATTTTGGACAGATTAAGATAAAATGGTATTCATTTTCTATTTGATTCAGATGACAGTTTGGGCAATGTCTGTTATTTCTTGGCAAGTTTATTTGTCGTCCTGTTTCTCTGGCTAAATTATGTGACGATGTTCTTAGTTTTGTAAATGCTATCTTATACTTGGGTTCTGTAATTATGTTAAAATATTTTTTAACATTGACTGAATTTTTAAATAGGCAATCAGTATTAAGTCGAGGAGAATTATTGATTTGTGCATACCATTGTTGTTTATAAATATCATGTCAGATCGTCTGGGTATAACTACAACAGTATTGAAATTATCAGTTATTTAGAGTGAGGTGGTTTACTGTCGTCCAACCTAAAGCAGTCAACAGAATTGTTTTTTATATCTTTATATTTTTAAGCTCACATGTATGTGTTTACACAACTTTACTCTTTAACCCCATATAATCCCCCCACCCCCACCACACACCCGCTCCACTCCCACCCCGGATACATTCCTGCTTTGTGGTTGCTTAATTGTTGCATAGCGCCATTACGTAAAGTAATAATGATCAATTTCAAGAAAACCAAAACAAGGTTAGAAAAAACTTAACGTTAGTTTTCTGTTACAATTCTGTTCCTGTCCTCCTGACCGCAGTGCGTATGTTCCACAGATTACCAAACATTTTCCGGGTTCGGATTCCCTTTTGTCAGCATCACCGCGTGTCGGTAAATTCCGAAAATCGTCGGTAATCCTCGGAGGTTAAACATCGATGGTGATGTAAAAATTGAGACGGTGAACAAATTTATAAATTGAACATTTTTTAGAAATCCCTGTAAAGCGAAAAGAGAAAAAAGCAAACAATTTAGTTTATCTTGAAGGTGATTAAGATTATAACACCTTCTTAGAAAAATATGTTTTATCTTTGCCGCAAAATTTTCATGAGAGACAAAACCGAAAGAAGTTTCCTTCTATGTTGCACTTTTGAATTAAGACCAATTGAAGGAAAATCCTCATTGTCAACATCAGCATCATTATACTTGAAAATAAGTTCAGCCTCACGCAAGAGTCAACATATTTTCTTCTATTAACCGAAAACCGGGAAAGATGTTCTTGTCTAATTCAATTAAATCCAGACGGGAAAACAGACCTATATTTATGTGTGATAAATCTGATATAAATACCACACTCGCTCCGACAAACTTTGAGACTTTTCGATGAATTTTACAGTATAATAATACAATATAAATTTATCCGATCGAAAGAGCGTGCGTAACAATAGACATGTACACGAAAAGAAGAAGAAAGCGAACCCTCATTATTTCTTGCTATTTTAAAGTTCGTACATAGAAATAATGGGGTATTTTTCCTAAAAGTTATTCCTCTAGACGGAAACTTATTAATTCGAAGACACCAACCTATTCCGCCGTCTTTTATTTGGCTTCTAATATACAGATCTACGTACTTATTTGTTATAGAATTTAATCTCTTTTCTCCTGTTTTGGCAACCCATTTGATCGAACTCGGTGTTGTTCCAAGAAACTCTATTACAGAAAGATTAAATCCAACAATGTATACAGTTTATCAGGGGAAACAAACATCTCCCGCGAAATGGAATATAAGCAATATCTATTGAGAAACACTAAATCATTTATTAATCAATGTATTTGTGGTGGAAAGATTTATGCAAATTGTTCCAAGTGCATGCCGGTAGATCTGTCATTAATAAGTCGTCTAACTTGTTGTAGTACGCTATAAAAGAGAGCAACAGCGCCACCAAGTCTAGCCTTATATGACGTATAATTAGAGGAAAAATTAAAGCTATACCAACCCAGACATCCATTGTATTATATAGGATTATGGATGGGGATACATGTGGATACCAGCAAACCGTTACACCAAACAAACAATGATAAGTTGTATCGTTGTTTTCTTAGTCTTGGATTTATTCTTTTTCAGGCTCTTTTATTAAAAGATCATGCTCGTTGAGGTCTGATAAAAAAAACATACTTAGAACTTTGAACAAATAACATGTAAACTTTTGCGCATTTACGATTGTCAAATTCTTATTTTCAAGATGCATGACTGCACTAATTCTACCGCACACATTTCTGTGTCATATTCATGATTAAATATTTCTTCGTATAAATGATGAATTGTTTTCTTTTTAATAATCAGTAATCGCAGATTTCTTATATTGTTAACAACAAAAACGTTTCCCCGCGAGTCGTGCTAGAAGAGGTCGGGAAATATTATAACAATTAGTGGTGTGTGTTTAAACATTTGGACAGACAGCACTAATTATCAAACGTACTTGCAGGAACTTTTGAATATTGTGAAACTTGCTCGGTTTATAAGGTTGCTTATAGTTTACAGTTTACTTTTGTATCAACGTTTATTGCTTTTGGAGACGAAATAAATAGGTCATATATATTCATTTTTGTTGTTTGCGTGATATAGAAATGTTCCGCGCAAAGGCAGATGTTGGTGACATCGTAAAATTTCAAAGTCATAACACGTTTATTTGTTTTAAGACTCCTAAGGCATTGGTTAATATGTTGTTGTGATGTCACAGGAATAAAAAATGTCATTCACACTTTTAAATTTAATTGGTTAACTACATTATCTGTTCGGCACATTTTTGTTTAAAAAAACAACAAAACAATCGAAGTAGTGATGAATCCCACTATGCTAAATATGCCTAGGTTTACTTTTGGCGACGTTTATGCTCTGCATCATCTTTTTTTTGTAGTGTTATTTATTATGTTTTCTTGTTCAACTGGGCTATTTACACCTGTGTGTTTTTTAATGCAAATAGCATCCAGAATTGAACTATCTCGCCATGTATATTTTATCATACCGATTTCAATCAGAAGATTCGACGGAGACAAGAAGATCGGTGAATAACGAGGATAAAGGATAATGATTTAAATTGGAAAATTATGAGCGAGATTACAGCATCAATTATGTTATTAGACCGTCTGGGTAAAAGTACAGCAGTATTGAAATTAGAAGTTGTTTATAGCGAGGTGGTTTAGTGTCGTTCAACATAAATGATCAAAGAATTAATGGACGTTGGCGTAGCTTAGTCGTTTGTATAATAATAATATATAATATATATTATAATAAAAACGTATTAAAATAAAGATTAATTTCAAGGATGTCAAATGTAGGCTTTAAGGAAGAACTGTTTTGCAATATGGTAAACATTCTGATATGAGTCTGTTCCTGATCCACTGGTAGCTTTCGGAGTTCCCCATTTCCTACATATTACCAAACGATCTCCGGGTTCGTATTGTCATTTGCCAGCGTCATGGCGTTTCGGTAATTTACGGGAATCATCGCTTGACGTGAAAAGTTAAAAAAGACTACGATGGCAGATTTGAGAAGGAGGACAATTGCATAAATTGTACCTTTGGTGGAATCTTTCTGAAATCAAAAGAGCAAAAATGTCAGTTTATCTAAACAAATTGTTTGTGTTATACAACCTTTTGAGTAAATTCCTTAACAATTATTTTGTGATTCTTGCAGCCAAATTTGCACAAAAAGCCAAAAGTCTTTTACATTGGCGATTTTGCTGCAATTTTGAATAAAGACTAAATGACGGTAAATGCTTATTTTCAACAACTGCATCATTTTACTTTAAAATAAATAACAGATTTCCGCAAGGGCTGAAACATTTTCTTATAGAAACTGAAAATAGATAAGAAGTTCTTTTTAATTTAATTAAACGCCAGACAGAAAAACAGAACTATCTCTTTGTGTGATAAATCAGACATAAATACCACAATCGCTCTGACAAAAAATTTGGACTTTTTGTCGAATTTAACAGTAGAATTACAATACATATACTTACCCGATCAAAAGAGCGTGAGTAACACTATACACGAAAAGAAGAAGAAGAAAGTAAATCATTACTATGTATTGCTATATTTTAGTTCGTAAATAATAATAATGGGATATTTTACCCAGTTTATTTTTCTAGCCTGGAAGGCTTATTAATTCGAAGACGCCAACCTATTCTGCCCTCTTTTATTTAACATCTTATTTACAGGTCTATATACATTTTTCCTATAGAGTGATTTCTTTTTTTCTCCTGTTTTTGGCAACGCATTCCATTGAACTCGAAAGTACTCCCAGAAACTCTATTACAGAAAGATTAAATCCACTAATGTAAACAGTTTATCAGGAGAAACAAACATCTCCTGTGGAATGGAATATAAGCAATATCTATTGAGAAATACTCGATCATTTATTAATCAATGCATTTGTGGTGGAAAGATTTATGCAAATTGTTCCAAGTGCATGCCGGTAGATCTGTCATTAATAAGTCGTCTGATTTGTTGTAGTATGCCATAAAAGAGAACAGCAGCGCCACCTAGTCTAGCCTCAGTTGACTTAAATTAGAAGAAAAATTAAAAGCTATACCAAACCAGACATTCATGGCTATATTAAGGATTATTGACGTGGATACATGTGGATCACAGCAAACCCTTACACCAAGCAGCAACAAATGAATTTTGTCGCTGTTATCCTACCATAGAACTTTTCGGCCATTTTGACAAAGCGCTCATATAAAAGACATAGGATGACCCATATTTGGTCATTTGAAAGACATCTTCAAGTTCATATAATTATATATTGCAACACGTTGAAGGATCCGCATGACATAATCCAAATAAGTTGAACTTTAAATTGTTTCAAATTTTTCGAAATAACAGAAGTGCATTAGTGATATCCCTTGTGGGTGAGATTGTCATATACTTTATATAAGAAATGTTCTCAATTTCATTTTCAGTTTGCGAACAGACATATTCTTCGAACGACTTACACATTTTAACACAACCTTATCTTATTCAATAACAGAATTATATACATGCTGCAGTCCGAGAATACCTGCCAACAAGGGAGGTAACTCGTGTGTCTTGGTACGATCAAATAAAAAGAATGTCATTAATTATAAAAATATGCAGCACAGAAAAACGAAATTATTAGCAATAGTTATATGCAATAATGTTTTTAATGCCTTATTTATGTGGACTTTTAAGAAGTATACGGACAATATCAAAAATTGTTCATTTAATGGAATCTCTCTTAGACGAAAAAAGCAAAAACGTTTTTTCTAAACGGATTAGGGTTATACATCCTAGTTTGTAAAGTTCCTAACAATTATATGTGTTTTTGCAGCAAATTTCGCATCGGAAAACCGTAGGGATTTTATTCATGCTTCCGTTCAATGCTGCACTTTTGAAATTAGACCAACTGAAGGAAAATCATCATTGTCAACAACAGCATTATTTTACTTGAAAATAAGTTACAGACTTACACAATAGTTAACATATTTCCTTCTATTAACCGTAAGCCGGGAAAGATGTTCTTGTTCAGTTTAATTAAATCCAGACGGGAAAACAGACCTATATTAATGTGTGATAAATCAGATATAAATACCACACTAGCTCCGACAATAATTGTAACATTTCTTTGAATTGTACAGTATAATAATACAATATAAATTTATCCGATCAAAAGAAGGCGCCTAACAATAAACACGAACAGACAAAGAAAGCTAGTCGTCATTATTGTTTGTTGTTCTAAAGTTCGTGTATAAAATAATGAGGTATTTCCCCAGTTCATTCTTGTAGCCGCGAAATCTTATTAATTCGAAGACGCGAACATATTTCGCCGTCTTTTATTTTGCTTCTAATGTACAGATCTATGTATTTATTTGTTATAGAATTAAATAACTTTTCTCCTGTTTTGGCAACCCATTCGATTGATTTCGGTGTTGTTCCTAGAAACTCTATTACAGAAAGATTAAATCCAACAATGTATAGAGTTTATCGTGGGAATCAAGCATCTCACGCAAAATGGAATCTAAGCAATATCTATTGAGAAACACTAAATCATTTATTAATCAATGTATTTGTGGTGGAAAGATGTATGCAAATTGTTTCAAGTGCATGCCGGTAATCTGTCATTAATACGTCTTTTTAATAATCAGTAATCGCAGATTTCTTATATTGTTAACAACAAAAACGTTTCCCCGCGAGTCGTTCTAGAAGAAGTCGGGGAATATTATAACAATTAGTGGTGTGTGTTGGTACATTTGGACAGACAGCACTAATTATCAAACGTACTTGCAGGAACTCTTGAATATTGTGAAACTTGCTCGGTTTATAAGGTTGGTTATAGTTTACAGTTTACTTTTGTATCAAAGTTTATTGCTTTTGGAGACGAAATAAATAGATCATATATATATTCAGTTTTGTTGTTGCGTGATATAAAGATGTTCCGCGCAAAGGCAGATACTGGTGACCTCGTACTATTTCAAAGTCATAACACGTTTATTTGTTTTGAGACTCCTAAGGCATTGGTTAAGATGTTGTTGTGATGTCACAGGAATAAAAATGTCATTCACACTTGTAAATTTAATTAGTTAACTACATTATCTGTTCGGCACATTTTTGTTTAAAAAACAACAAAACAATTGAAGTAGTGATGAATCCCACTATACTAAATATGCCTAGGTTTATTTTTGGCGACGTTTATGCTCTGCATCATCTTTTTTTTTGTAGTGTTATTTATTATGTTTTCTTGTTCAACTGGGCCATTTACACCTGTGTGTTTTTAATGCAAATAGCATCCAGAATTGAACTATCTCGCCATGTATATTTTATCATACCGATTTCAACCAGAAGATTCGACGGAGACAAGAAGATCGGAGAATAACGAGGATAAAGGATAATGATTTAAACTGGAAAATTATGAGCGGGATTACAGCATCAATTATGTTATTAGACCGTCTGGGTATAAGTACAGCAGTATTGAAATTAGAAGTTGTTTATAGCAAGGTAGTTTAGTGTCGTTCAACATGAATGATCAAAGAATTAATGGACTTTGGCGTAGCTTAGTCGGTTGTATAATTATACATGTATATAAAATATATTTTTATAATAATAACGTATCACAATAAAGATTAATTTCAAGGATGTCAAATTTTGGCTTTAAGGAAGAACTGTTTTGTAATATGGTTGACGTTCTGTTATGGGTCTGTTCCTGATCCTCTGGTAGCTTTCGGAGTTCCCTATTTTTTACATATTACCAAACGATCTCCGGGTTCGTATTGTCATTTGCCAGCGTCATGGCGTTTCGGTAATTTCCGGGAATCATCGCTTGTCATGGAAAGTTAAAAATAGACTACGAAGCCAGATTTGAAAAGGTGGACAATTGCATAAATTGTACCTTTAGTGGAATCTTTCTGAAATCAAAAGAGCAAAAAATGTCAGTTTATCTAAACAAACTGTTTGTGTTATACAACGTTTTGAGTAAATTCATTAACAATTATTTTGTGATTCTTACAGCCAAATTTGCACAAAATGCCAAAAGTTTTTAATAATGGCGATTTTTTATGCAATTTTAAATAAAGACTAAATGACAGTAAATGCTTATTTTCAACAACTGCATCATTTTACTTTAAAATAAATAACATATTTCCGCAAGGGCTGAAACATTTTCTTATATAAACTGAAAATAGAGAAGAAGTTCTGTTTAATTTAATTAAACGCCAGACAGAAAAACAGAACTATCTTTATGTGTGATAAATCAGACATAAATACGACAATCGCTCTGAGAAACATTTAGACTTTTCGTCGAATTTTACGGTATAAATAAAATATATAAACTTACCCGATCAAAAAAGCGTGTGTAACAATATAAACGAAAAGAAGAAGAAGAAAGTAAATTGTTATTATTTATTGCTATATGTTAGTTCGTAAATAATAATAATGGGATATTTTACCCAGTTTATATTTCTAGCCTGGAAGGCTTATTAATTCGAAGACGCCAACCTATTCTGCCCTCTTTTATTTCACCTCTTATTTACAGGCCTTTATACATATTTCTTATAGAATGATTTCTTTTTTTCTCCTGTTTTTGGCAACGCATTCCCTCGAACTCGAAATTATACCCTGAAACTCTATTACAGAAAGATTAAATCTACTAACGTATACAGTTTATCAGGAGAAACAAACATCTCCTGTGGAATGGAATATAAGCATATAAGCAATATCTATTGAGAAACACAAAATCATTTATTAATCAATATATTTGTGGTAGAACGATTTATGCAAATTGTTCCAAAGACATGCCGGTAGATCTGTCATTAATAGGTCGTCTGATTTGTTGTAGTCCGCCATAAAATGATAGCAGCAGCGCCACCAAGTCTAGCCTCAGATGACTTAAATTAGAAGACAAATTTAAAGCTATACCAACCCAGACATTCATGGCTATCTTAAGGATCATGGACGTGGATACATGTGGATCACAGCAAACCCTTACACCAAGCACAAAATAATGCATTTTGTTGCTGTTATTCTACGATAGGACTTTTCGGCCATTTTAGCAAAGCGCTCATAAAAAGTGAGATCATATAAAAGACATAGGATGACCCATATTTGGTCATTCGAAAACCATCTTCAAGTTTACATTTCAACACGTTGAAGGATCCGCATGACATAATTCAAATAAGTTGAACCTTAAATTGTTTCAAATTTTTCGAAATAACAGAAGTGCATTCGTGATATCCCTTGTGGGTGAGATTGTCATATACTTTATATAAGAAATGTTCTCAATTTCATTTTCAGTTTGCGAACAGACATATTCTTTGAACTACTTACACATTTTAACACAACCTTATCTAATTCAATGACAGAATTATATACATGCTGCAGTCCGAGAATACCTGCCGACAAGGGAGGTAACACGAGTAAGAAAAACGCGTGTCGTGGTAAGATCAAATAAAAAGTATGTCATTAATTATAAAATTATGCAGCACAGAAAAACGAAATTATTAGCAATAGCTATATGCAATAATGTTTTTAATACCTTATTGATGTGTACTTTTAAGAAGTATACGGACAATATCGATAACTGTACATTTAGTGGAATCTCTTTGAGACGAAAAGAGCAAAAAACGTTTTTCCTAAACTGATTAGGGTTAAAATACCGTGTTTGTAAAGTTCATAACAATGAATTTGTGTCATTGAAGCAAATTTCGCACCGGAAAACCGTGGGGATTTTTTTCATTTTTCGGTTCAATGCTGCACTTTTGAAATTAGACCAACTGAAGGAAAATCCTCATTGTCAACAACAGCATTATTTTACTTGAAAATAAGTTACAGACTTACTCAAGAGTTAACATATTTCCTTCTCTTAACCGAAAGCCGAGAAAGATGTTCTTGTTCAGTTTAATTTAATCCAGACGGAAAAACAGACCTATATTTATGTGTGATAAATCAGATATAAATACGAAACTCGCTTCGACAATAATTGTAACATTTCGTTGAATTGTACAGTATAATAATACAATATAAATTTATCCGATCAAAAGAATGCGACTCACAATATACACGAAAAGAACGAGAAAGGCAATCGTCATTATTTCTTGTTGTTTTACAGTTCGTACATAAGAATAATGAGGTTTTACCCCAGTTTATTTCTCTAGGCGGAAACTTATTAATTCGAAGACACCAACCTATTCCGCCGTCTTTTATTTAGCTTCTAATATACAGATCTACGTACTTATTTGTTATAGAATTTAATCTTTTTTTTCCTGCTTTGGCAATCCATTCGATCGAACTATTTGTTGTTCTAAGAAACTCTATTACAGAAAGATTAAATCCACTAATGTATACAGTTTATGAGGGGAAACAAACGTCTCCCGCGGAATGGAATATAAGCATTTTCTATTGAGAAACGCTAAATCATTTATTAATCAATGAATTTGTGGTGGAACGATTTATGCAAATTGTTCCAAGTGCATGCCGGTAGATCTGTCATTAATAAGTCGTCTAACTTGTTGTAGTACGCTATAAAAGAGAGCAACAGCGCCACCAAGTCTAGCCTCATATGACGTATAATTAGAGGAAAAATTAAAGTTATACCAACCCAGACATCCATTGTATTATATAGGATTATGGATGGGGAAACATGTGGATACCAGCAAACCGTTACACCAAACAAACAATGATAAGTTGTATCGCTGTTTTCTTAGTCTTGGATTTATTCTTTTTCAGGCTCTTTTATTAAAAGATCATGCTCGTTGAGGTCAGATAAAATAAACATACGATGAACCCAAACTGGTCATTCGGAAGACATTTTCCATGAGAACTTTGAACAAGTAAGAAGTAAACTTTTGCGCATTTACGATTGTCAAATTCTTATTTTCAAGATGCATGATTGCACTAATTCTACCGCACACATTTCTGTGTCATATTCATGATTAAATATTTCTTCGTATAAATGATGAATTGTTTTCTTTTTAATAATCAGTAATCGCAGATTTCTTATGTTGTTAACAACAAAAACGTTTCCCCGCGAGTCGTGCTAGAAGAAGTAGGGGAATATTATAACAATTAGTGGTGTGTGTTTTAATATTTGGACAGACAGCACTAATTATCAAACGTACTTGCAGGAACTCTCGAATATTGTGAAACTTGCTCGGTATATAAGGTTGCTTATAGTTTACAGTTTACTTTTGTATCGAAGTTTATTGCTTTTGGAGACGAAATAAATATGTCATATATATTCATTTTTGTTGTTGCGTGATATAAAAATCTTCCGCGCAAAGGCAGATGTTGGTGACCTCGTACAATTCAAAGTCATAACACGTTTATTTGTTTTAAAACTTCCTAAGGCACTGTTCACAGATGTTGATGTGATGCCACATGAATAAAAAATGTCATTCACACTTGTAAATTTAATTAGTTAACAACATAATCTGTTCGGCACATTTTTGTTTTAAAATGCAATTGAAGTATCGCTGAATCCCACTATGCTAAATACGCTTAGCTTTCTGATATATTATTATCGGTGACGTTGATGCTCTGCATCATCTTTTTCTTGTAGTTTTATTTATTATGTTTTCTTGTTCAACTGGGCCATTTACACCTGTGTTTTATTTAATGCAAATAGCATCCAGAATTGAACTATCTCGCCATGTATATTTTATCATACCGATTTCAATCAGAAGATTAGACGTAGACAAGAAGATCGGAGAATAACGAGGATAAAGGATAATGTTTTAAATTGGAAAATTATGAGCGAGATTACAGCATCAATTATGTTATTAGACCGTCTGGGTATAAGTACAGCAGTATTGAAATTAGAAGTTGCTTATAGCGAGGTGGTTTAGTGTCGTTCAACATGAATGATCAAAGAATTAATGGACTTTGGCGTAGCTTAGTCGGTTGTATAATAATATATATAATGTATATTATAATAATAACGTATCACAATAAAGATTAATTTCAAGGATGTCAAATCTAGGCTTTAAGGAAGAACTGTTTTGTAATATGGTTGACGTTCTGTTATGGGTCTGTTCCTGATCCCTTGGTAGCTGTCGGAGTTCCCCATTTCCTACATATTACCAAACGATCTCCGGGTTCGTATTGTCATTTGCCAGCGCCATGGCGTTTCGGTAATTTCCGGGAATCATCGCTTGTCGTGGAAAGTTAAAAATAGACTACGATGTCAGATTTGAGAAGGAGGACAATTGCATAAACTGTACCTTTAGTGGAATCTTTCTGAAATCAAAAGAGCAAAAATGTCAGTTTATCTAAACAAATTGTTTGTGTTATACAACCTTTTGAGTAAATTCCTTAACAATTATTTTGCGATTCTTGCAGCCAAATTTGCACAAAAAGCCAAAAGTTTTTTACATTGGCGATTTTGCTGCAATTTTGAATAAAGACTAAATGACGGTAAATGCTTATTTTCAACAACTGCATTATTTTACTGTAAAATAAATAACAGATTTCCGCAAGGGCTGAAACATTTTCTTATAGAAACTGAAAATAGATAAGAAGTTCTTTTTAATTTAATTAAACGCCAGACAGAAAAACAGAACTATCTCTTTGTGTGATAAATCAGACATAAATACCACAATCGCTCTGACAAAAAATTTGGACTTTTTGTCGAATTTAACAGTAGAATTACAATACATATACTTACCCGATCAAAAGAGCGTGAGTAACACTATACACGAAAAGAAGAAGAAGAAAGTAAATCATTACTATGTATTGCTATATTTTAGTTCGTAAATAATAATAATGGGATATTTTACCCAGTTTATTTTTCTAGCCTGGAAGGCTTATTAATTCGAAGACGCCAACCTATTCTGCCCTCTTTTATTTAACATCTTATTTACAGGTCTATATACATTTTTCTTATAGAGTGATTTCTTTTTTTCTCCTGTTTTTGGCAACGCATTCCATTGAACTCGAAATTACTCCCAGAAACTCTATTACAGAAAGATTAAATCCACTAATGTATACAGTTTATCAGGAGAAACAAACATCTCCTGTGGAATGGAATATAAGCAATATCTATTGAGAAATACTCAATCATTTATTAATCAATGCATTTGTGGTGGAAAGATTTATGCAAATTGTTCCAGAAACATGCCGGGAGATCTGTCATTAATAAGTCGTCTGATTTGTTGTAGTATGCCATAAAAGAGAACAGCAGCGCCACCTAGTCTAGCCTCAGTTGACTTAAATTAGAAGAAAAATTAAAAGCTATACCAAACCAGACATTCATGGCTATATTAAGGATTATTGACGTGGATACATGTGGATCACAGCAAACCCTTACACCAAGCAGAAACAAATGAATTTTGTCGCTGTTATCCTACCATAGAACTTTTCGGCCATTTTGACAAAGCGCTCATATATAGTGAGATCATATAAAAGACATAGGATGACCCATATTTGGTCATTTGAAAGACATCTTCAAGTTCATATAATTATATATTGCAACACGTTGAAGGATCCGCATGACATAATTCAAATAAGTTGAACCTTAAATTGTTTCAAATTTTTCGAAATAACAGAAGTGCATTCGTGATATCCCTTGTGGGTGAGATTGTCATATACTTTATATAAGAAATGTTCTCAATTTCATTTTCAGTTTGCGAACAGACATATTCTTTGAACTACTTACACATTTTAACACAACCTTATCTAATTCAATGACAGAATTATATACATGCTGCAGTCCGAGAATACCTGCCGACAAGGGAGGTAACACGAGTAAGAAAAACGCGTGTCGTGGTAAGATCAAATAAAAAGAATGTCATTAATTATAAAATTATGCAGCACAGAAAAACGAAATTATTAGCAATAGCTATATGCAATAATGTTTTTAATACCTTATTAATGTGGACTTTTAAGAAGTATACGGACAATATCAATAAGTGTACATTTAGTGGAATCTCTCTGAGACGAAAAGAGCAAAAAACGTTTTTCCTAAACTGATGAGGGTTATACAATCGTGTTTGTAAATTTCATAACAATAACTTTGTGTCATTGAAGCAAATTTCGCACCGGAAAACCGTGGGGATTTTTTTCATTTTTCGGTTCAATGCTGCACTCTTGAAATTAGACCAACTGAAGGAAAATCCTCATTGTCAACAACAGCATTATTTTACTTGAAAATAAGTTACAGACTTACACAAGAGTTTACATATTTTCTTCTATTAACCGAAAGCCGGGAAAGATGATTTTGTTCAGTTTAATTTAATCCAGACGGAAAAACAGACCTATATTTATGTGTGATAAATCAGATATAAATACCAAACTCGCTCCGACAATAATTGTAACATTTCGTTGAATTGTACAGTATAATAATACAATATAAATTTACCCGAT
Organism: Sinonovacula constricta; assembly: GCA_007844125.1. Classification (NCBI taxonomy): domain Eukaryota; kingdom Metazoa; phylum Mollusca; class Bivalvia; order Cardiida; family Solecurtidae; genus Sinonovacula; species Sinonovacula constricta. The sequence goes on from CM017565.1 coordinate 48,822,231, forward strand.
CAAAAGAATGCGCCTAACAATATACACGAAAAGAACGAGAAAGGCAATCGTCATTATTTCTTGTTGTTTTAAAGTTCGTACATAAGAATAATGAGGTTTTACCCCAGTTTATTTCTCTAGCCGCAAAAAGTATTAATTCGAAGACACCAACCTATTTCGCCGTCTTTTATTTAGCTTCTCATGTACAGATCTATGTACTTATCTGTTATAGAATTTAATCTCTTTTCTCCTGTTTTGGCAACCCATTCGATCGAACTCGGTGTTGTTCCTAGAAACTCTATTACAGAAAGATTAAATCCAACAATGTATACAGTTTATCAGGGGAAACGAGCATCTTCCGCGGAATGGAATATAAGCAATATCTAGAAACACTAAATCATTTATTGATAAATATATTTGTGGTGGAGAGATGTATGCCAATTGCTCCAATTGCATGCCGGTAGATCTGTCATTAATGAGTCGTCTGATTTGTTGCCATAAAAAGAGAACAGCAGCGCCACCAAGTCTAGCCTCGAGAGGGAATCTGACGTATAATTAGAGGAAAAAATTAAAGCTATACCAACCCAGACATCCAGTGTATTATATAGGATTATGGATGGTGGATACATGTGAATACTAGCAAACTGTTACACCAAATAAACAATGATGCGTTTTATCGTTCTTTTCTTACTCTGTGATATGTTCTATTTTTAGCCATTTTGACAAAGGGTTCACTAAGGTCAGAAAACAACAACACAACATCGGATGGACCTTAAATCATCATTAGCAGGCTATGTTTAAATTTTCACTATTTTTTTAGACATTAATAGGACTTTAATGACATACTGTAGAGGAAGTGAATCAAGGCCTGATAGAATCGTCCACTTACTCGATGAAATTAAAATTCCATTTATTATCCAATGTAAACAGCAATCATGTCCGAAGACTGCGATCTATCACTATAAATCCAAAAATACACCAGGTCTACTTCAAAGGCATTTCCCAACACTGTTGCTTATTGAATAACAGTTGTTGAAGTCACGGATGGTTTTTAAAGTCATGAAGGTATTAACATGTCTACTAAGGTAGGTCAACGTAAAACAAGAAAACAGCCCCATTTATAATAGCTAGAAAAGTCGAAAATGTACCAGTTGCCCCAACCATTAAAAATTCCAGAATTAACTAGAACTTTTACAAATCAAATTCCACGAGACCTGGAACATCCTTTCAGTTCGTCACCTAGCAGTGACGTGGCAGTGACGTAGAAGTGGCGTGGCATTGTCCTAAAAATGCAACGGTCAGAAGGTCGCTTGCGAAAAGAGATGCTTATGTAACAATTCGCACGTGGTCTGCAACCTCTAGCAGTAATAAATGCAAAGTTTTGTAAGTATGCTTAAAACTGTCTTAATATAATAAAGTTTAACGAAAATGTATAACAAAAAACATAACCAAAACTGCAATATATTACATTAACCTTATATGAAAATCTAATAACATATTCGCTCCACAATCAAAATTTAATATTTTACAAACGGTTGTTTTTGTTCAGAAAAAATATCATAAATCATTCATGTAAAGTGGAAGCAAAGTCAAAAGTTTTTTTTTTCAAATGTGTAGTTTAAATAATCGTGCTAATATGTTATCCTGACAACTATCCCAGTCTTCCATTATCTACAAATAACCAAACGATTTAATTCCGGTCTTAGAACCTATGTCGTCAACTTTTTGGTGTCTCACTAAGTTTCGTAAATGCTCGGTAATCGTCGGAAGTTAAAAAGTCGGAAGTGACGTCAATTTTGAGACGGTGTACACTTGTAACAACAAAAATCTCTTAAGACGGATCTATTTAAAAACGCGATAAGTCAGTAGTACTAGAACAAAGAAAAACAAACAAAAACAAACAACAAAAACAACGACGTTGTCAGATGTTAACGCAGGGTTACAAAAGTAATGAATCTATTTTACCTTGTGTTAGACCTGCAAAATATCTATGAAGACTAAATCTAATTCTTTTCCTTTTCGAATGGGTTCATCTTAGTTATTACATAACTTTATGTATTCATAGAGGATAAATAGCATGGGAATTTATTATAACGCATACATTAAGGTCATTGATAGATAAAACAAACCCGTCACAACCGCACACAATTGTACTTCAAATCATATGATTATTGTACAATTTTTTATTCAGCAGACGCAAAAAGGATTTGTCTTCATGCCAAACATAGGATGACTACGATTAGAAAATCATAAGAACTGTCAAGCGACATGATATGACAGAATGAATCCTGCTAACCCATACAACACAGACAGACCTATATTCCAAAGAATGTTAAAATCAAAATCTGCGGACACATTAATATACTTAAAAAATAATATTGTCAGAATTTAATGATGTTTCAGAATCGTGAGCGGTCCCTGAAATGAAGTAAGCTCGACATAATATCGGGCTTTATTGATATACTTTAATATTTTAATATTTTGTCTTGCTTTTCATATAAATATTTAAGAACCGTTTATGCGCTCACGCCAGGTCCGTCATTCTACTCACATTATTGATAACGCAATGCCTACAACATTCAACAGCTGCTAGACAATTCTATATTCCACCTATAAAAATCATCGTAAACAGTGATTGAATGTACAATCTAGAATTGTATCAAGACGATCAACCCTATGTAAGTTTAGTTTACATTTACTTAATTGTTTTTGCAAGATAAATGGACCCCGGGAAAACTCTTCTCGATGCTTATGGAAAATGTGATTAGTTTTAAACAGTATACAGTTAAAACCATGAAAACTGCACCGTAAGTGAATTAAATACCAGAACAATGCTGGCAGAGACTGTGATCCAATGTTTTTTGCAGATAGAAATATGTGTCATCATAGTTAAAAATGTTAGACACAGTCATGATGTGTGTTTTTATATCTATTCTACATATTTTTCTTTTTTCTTGTCTATATGCATTGAATTTTGATTGCGACGGCATATGTTTAAGAATTTTATGACAATACTCAATATATGAAGATATAAAAACAAGCTGAAAATGCGTTTTTGTCATGAAATTGGAAGACAAAAATTATTTTTCAGAAAGCTTCAAAAAGCGTATGTAAACAAAACAATATTATATATTGTTGTTTGCTGTTTTTGAAATACATTGCAGCGATCAATTATGATCATTACAGGAGCATTTGGTGAAGGAAGACCCCAGACAAATGTCTGGGTAGAGCCACCTGTGCACCGCAAGTCAGCGGGAAGACCTTCTCACACATTAAGTCCTTCGCCCCGAATGGGACTCGAATCCATGCAGTGAGAGACTAAGCAGTTAGGTGAGTTGCTAATCGGCGACTATACCACTACTCCACGGGTGCCCCTATTATTTATTGTTGCATTACACATATAACCATTAAATACAATGTTATCGTATGTCACTAATTACATTAATTAATTTGTTTTATCAGTACTCTACAAGTCTGACGTGATATATCTTTGGAAAAGGTGGCTTATATAATATTTTCTGTTTAACGGATTTCTCTTCTGTTTTATCCTTAATGCTTAAATTAAATTCTTAATCCATTATGCTTAGATTGAATCTTTAAATTAAAATTGTATTCTTAATGCTTCGATTGAATCCTTAATGCTTAGACTGAATCATTAATGCTTCGATTGAAAACTTAATGCTTTGATTGAATCCTTAATGCTTAAATTGAAAACTTAATATGTTTCTTCTTTGTTCTAGTATTTCGCGTTTATTTTTTCTAATTGCAATTATACTTCACCTTCCTCCTGAATACATGTTCTAAATGACTATTTTGAATTATGGCATTACTTGGCGTTTCGTATACGTCATTGCTAAGACTATATTACAAATTGATTGGTTTTCTGCAAGGGACCCTAAGTTCGACCTAATGAGCCAACAGACAAAATTTACTTTAAAGCTTTATAATTTTAAACATACATGTATGTGTTTTCTTAACTCCACTCTTTCACCTGTTTACCTGGTTGATGGTAGTGATGGTGAAGGGGTTTGCATCCACCCCCCTTCTCCCAAATCCATTCCTGTGCCTGATCTACAATGTTTTCAAGGCATGCTTAAAGCTGTCTCTATATATTACTTTAACAAAGATACATAAGTACATTCCAAACAGAAATGAAATAAACTGCGTTCACCTTAATAAGATAATGTAATAAAGTATGTAGTATTTATTTCGTGCACAGTCTTGATTTTCGCATCACAACAAAAGTGATATTTTTTAAAACATATTGGTGCAACTGTCATAAATCAAACAGAGGGAAGCAATGCCAAGTGTTATGTTTCTGACATGTAAAGTATATAGATAATTTTCAAAAGATGTTGTCCTGACAAGTCCCGCGATATCCCATTTTCTGCACACCACCAAACGATTTACTTCCGGTCTTAGACTCTATGTTGTCAGCGTCACGGGGACTCGACGACTCGAGTTTCGGAAATCCTCGGAAATCCACTGAAGTTAAAAATGTCGGAAGTTACGTCATGTTTTTATGTTTATCTTGAATTATTGTTGCGTTATGTTGTTTTTTCTTAAACGCCCAATAAACTATAAAAATACAATAAAATATTATTCTACAATTTCCTATGGAACAATTTACAACATTGTGCTGCTTTATGGTTTTTATGCCGAGAGTGTTGTTATTGCTCTCATCGACGGCTTCGTTCAGTGCATTTGAGCCTTCTTGTTATGTGTTATTTCTACAATATGTGGGTATTATTCCATTCAAATAGCAACAATAAAACTATAAAGTTTTTTTTACTCTTTGTAGAAAAAACAACAACATTGTGTTATCTTAGATTCCCGACGACACAAAACACTATTTTGCAATAATGTTTTTGAATACCTTATTAATGTGGACTTTTAATAAGTGTACGGACAATATTAATAACTGTACACTAAGTGGAATCTCTTTGAGACGAAAAGAGCAATAACTTTTTTCAAAACTAAAGGGTTATAAAACCTAGTTTGTAAAGTTCAAAACAATAAATTTGTGTTTTTGCAGCAAATTTCACATCGGAAAACCGTAGGGATTTTTTTCCCATTTTTTCCGTTCAATGCTGCACTTTTGAAATTAGACCAATCGAAAGAAAATCCTCATTGTCAACAACAGCATTATTTGATATTAAGTTAAACATACTCAGGAGTTAACATAATTTCTACTGTTAACCAAAGGCCGTGAAGAATGTTCTTGTTCCGTTTAATTAAATCCAGACGGGAAAACAGACCTATATTTATGTGTGATAAATCAGATATAAATACCACACTCGCTCTGACAATGATTGTGATATTACGTTGGATTTTACAGTATAATAACGCAATATAAATTTATCCGATCTAAAGAAGGCGCCAAACAATATTCACGAAAAGAACAAGAAAGTCAGTCGTCATTATTTCTTGTTGTTTTAAAGTTCGTATATAAAAATAATGAGGTATTTCCCCAGTTTATTTTTGTAGCCGCGAAATCTTATTAATTTGAAGACGCCAACATATTTCGCTGACTTTTATTTAGCTTCTAATGTACAGATCTATGTACTTATCTCTAATAGAACCCATTCGATCGAACTAGGAGTTATTCCCACGAACTCTATTATAGAAAGATTAAATCCACTAATGTATACAGTTTATCAGGGGAAACAAACATCTCCCGCGGAATGGAATATAAGCAATATCTATTGAGAAACACTAAATCAATCAATATATTTGTGGTGGAAAGATTTATGCAAATTTTTCCAAGTGCATGCCAGAAGATCTGACATTAATAAGTCGTCTGATTTGTTGTTGTCCGCCATAAAAAGAGAACAGCAGCGCCACCAAGTCTAGCCTCGAGAGGGAACCTGACATATAATTAGAGGAAAAATTAAAGCTATACCAACCCAGACATCCATTGTATTATAAAGAATTATGGACGTCGATACATGTGGATAATAGCAAACCGTTACATCAAACAAACAATGATGCGTTTTATTCGCTGTTTTCTTACTCTTGGATTTATTCTTTTTCAAGTTCAAGTACGTTGAGGTCAGATAGAATAAACAGACGATGAACGATAACTGGTCATTCGGAAGACATTTTCAAATAATAATTTTGAACACTTCGAAGGATTTGCGCGTGGCGTTCTTCAGAGAAGCTGAGTCTTTAACCATTACAAATTTTCGAAAAGAAAGTAGTGTTATAGTGGTCTCCCTTGTCGGTCGGTATTGTCATTTTCTTTATATGACAAATGTTTTAGAATTATTATTTATTTGCTTACATGTATATTCATCAAAATGCTCCATCGCGTCGGCAATAAGAAGAATATCATTACCTTAAAAGGGAAAGAATAACAAAAGCTATTCTTTGCAGTGAAATTGTTCAAAACGTTATGACTGTATAGATGTTAAGGATATTTAGGTGGACAGTCCAATGTCTCGATTTGAATCTACATACGGCATTGGTTATTACTCAAAATATTGTAATCCGCCATTTCGGAAGGTCTTCTCGGCGAATTTTGTTTTGGAAATGCCTACGGGATGACGTTACAACTTTCAGGAGCGATGATATTTTTAAACTGAAATTAGCAATCTATTTCAGCTGTTGAAGAACACACTCTGCCATTTATTCTAAATTTGTTTTGTTTCTTTTGTATCTTGTGAAGAGTTACTATATAAACAATAAAAATAAGCGTGAAAAACAAGTAACAAGTAAACTTATACGCATACCGATTGCCAAATTCTAGTTCCATGACTGCACTAATTCCACCGCAAACTTTTTCTATGTCATATTCATGATTAAATAGTTCTTCGTACAAATGATGAATTGTTTTCTTTTTAATAATCAGTAATGCCAGTTTTCTCTGTTTTTATACAACGAACAGCTTTTAGGAGCGCACCCTGCCATGACAGGTCAGCCAATATTCTAAGAGTTAGTGGTGTGTTTTAGATTTTGACAGACTGCACCAATTATCAAACATATTGCACGGACTTTTTGAGAGTGTAATACTTGCACGGTATACAAGGTTTCTTAACATTTAACCTGTATAGGTTTAATTTTGTATCAAAGAATACTGCTGTTGAAGACATACTGCGAAGATATTAATAAGTCATATAAATTATTTTTGTTGCGTGCTGTAAAGATGTTCTGGGCGAAGGCTGATGTTGGTGACATTTCAAAGTCACAACACATTTAGTTGTTTTGAGACTTTGTTATTTGAGTAGAAGTTGTTCATATATGTTGTTGTGATGCCCCTAGGTATACAAAAATGTCATTCACACTTGTTAATTTAATTAGTTAACAACATAATCTGTTCGGCACATTTTTGTTTAAAAAATGCAATTGAAGCATCGCTGAATCCCACTATGCTAAATATGCTTAGCTTTCTGATATACTATTTTCGGCGACGTTGATGCTCTGCATCAACTTTTTCTTGTATTCATATTTATTATGTTTCCTTGTCCAACTGGTCTAGTTAAACCTGGGTATTTTGGAATGCAAATAGCATCCAGAATTGAACTAACGCGCCATGTCTGTTTTATCACATTGATTTTAATCAGAAGATTCCACCAAGACAAAAGAAAGGAGAATAACGAGTGGTGTCTATAGAATAATGACTTAAGTTTGAAAATCTTGAGCGGAATTGCGATTCAATTATACTATTAGACTGTCTGGGTTAAGTACAACAATATTGAAATTAAAGTTATATATAGCGAGGTGGTTTAGTGTCGTCCAACATAAATGACCAAAGAATTAATGGTCTTTGCGTGTGCTTAGTTGGTTGTATTATAACATATAATTTATATAACATAATAATAACGTATAAATATAACTATTAATTTCAAGGAAAAAAAATATAGGCTTTAAGGAAGAAATGTTTAGTAATATGGTTGACGTTCTGCTGTGGGTCTGTTTCTGATCCCCTAAAAACTTTTCGGAGTTTTCCATTTTCTGCATATTACCAAACGATCTGCGGCTTTTTATGATATGTTATTTTAAAATTTATTATCTATTAACTTTTGACACTTTTGGCATATGACATTATTCAATTGGTCTTATTATACTTCAGCGCTTGGGCTGTTTAATATCAAACTACTCTCTCATTTGGAACATTTAGGTCGCCTAGGCTTTTGTCTATTGTACATACTGTACAAATGTTGATAGGTTATTTTATTAATAAATATTTTGTCTGTATATAAGATCATTGTATCTGTTTTGACTCCCGATACAGGTGCATTTTGTTAGTTGTCCCACTTTGACGATTTTTTTATTTATACTGCTTGTTTAATAGGAAAACCTCCAGGTGGTGCGAGGTTGGAGCTCTCCACAAACCAGGTTTAACCACCCCAGTCGGTCCTTTTGCCGACTGCACGTTCCAAGGCGATAACTGCTGGTTTTTCATTTTGTTGTTATGTCTCGTCTCTGTGTTTTTTGCCACATTTACTTATTGACTTTGTCTATAGATAGATTAGATTTAAATATATGTGGAAATTTTGATTGGACTTTTGCTTATTTACCATTGTCTTTTGTCAGCATCATGGCGTTTCGGTAATTTTCAGAAATTATCGCTTGTCGTCGACGGTTAAAATAGACCACGATGGCAGAATTGAGAAGGTGGACAATTGCATTAATTGTGCCTTACGTTTAATTTTTCTAAAGTTAAAAGAGCAAATATTTCAGTTTATCTAAACAAATTGTCTGTGTTATACAACCTTTTGAGTAAATTCCCTAACAATTATTTTGTGATTCTTGCAGCCAAATTTACATAAAAACAAACATTTTCAGTATTTTCTCTCTTTTTTGCTGCAATTTTGAATGAAGACTAAATGATATTAAATTCTTACTTCCAACAACTGCATCATTTTACTTTAACACTTATATCAACCGAAAGCATAGAAGAAGTTCTTTTTAATTTAATTAAACGCCAGTCGGAAAAACAGAACTGTATTTATGTGTGATAAATCAAACATCAATACCATAATCGCTCTGACAAAAATTTAGACTTTATGTCGTATTTTGCGGTATAATTACAATATATAAACTTAACCGTTCAAAAGAGTGTGAGTAACAATAAACACGAAAAGAAGACGATTTACTTTCTTCTTCATTATTTATTGCTATATTTTAGTTTTTAAATAATAATAATGGGATATTTTACCCAGTTTTTTTCTAGCCTGGAAGGCTTATTAATTCAAAGACGCCAACCTTTTTTGCCCTCTTTTATTTCACCTCTTATTTACAGGTCTATATACATTTTTCTTATAGAGTGATTTCTTTTTTTCTCCTGTTTTTGGCAACGCATTCCCTCGAACTCGAAATTACTTCCAGAAACTCTATTACAGAAAGATTAAATCCACTAATGTATACAGTTTATCAGGGAAAACAAACATCTCCCGCTGAATGGAATATAAGCAATATCTATTGAGAAATACTAAATCATTTATTAATCAATATATTTGTGGTGGAACGATTTATGCAAATTGCTCCAAAGACATGCCGCAAGATCTGTCATTAATAAGTCGTCTGATTTGTTGTAGTCCGCCATAAAAATAGACCAGCAGCGCCACCAAGTCTAGCCTCATATGACTTAAATTACTAGTAGAAGATAAATTAAAAGCTATACCAACCCAGACATCCATTGTTATATTAAGAATTATGGAAGTCGATACATGTGGATACTAGCAAACCATTACACCAAACAGAAAATAATGCATTTTGTCGTTGTTTACCTTCGCTTGGACTTACTCCGTTTTCGTACATTTTGACAAAGGGCTCATGTACTGTAAAATGAGATAAAAAAAGACATAGGATGAACAAAAACTGGTCACTTGAAAGACATATTGAAATATAAATATTTGAACATTTTGAAGGAGTCACATAAGATAATTCAGAGGAGCAGAATCTTTGTTTCAAATCTTCGAAATAACATACTTGTATTAGTGATCTCCCTTGAGGGTGGTATTTTCATATACTTTATATAAGAAAATGTTCTCAATTTTAATTTCAATTTGCTTACGTAAATATTCATTAAACTCCTCACACATTTTAACGCAACCGTATCTTATTCAATGACAGAATTATATACATGCTGCAGTCCGAGAATACCTTCCGACAAGGGAGGTAATACATGTAAGAAAAGCGTGTGTCGCGGTAAGATTAAATGAAACGAATGACATAAATGATAAAATTATGCAACATAGACCAACAAAAATGTAAGCAATATGTTTTTGCAATAATGTTTTTAATACGTTATTAATATAGACGTTTAAGAACTATGCGGTCAATATCAATGATTGTATTTTAGTGTAATCTCTCGCAGACGAAAAAAGCATTGTTTTTTTTTTAAATTTGATAAGGGTTATACAACATGGTTTGTAAAGTTTCTAACAATTGTTTGTGATTTTACAGCAAATTTCGCATAGGAAAACTGAAGGAATATTTTTCATTATTCCGTTCAATGGTGCACTTTAAAATTTAGACCAATTTGAATGTAAGACCTCATTGTCAACGACAGCATTATTTGAAAAAAGTTACTGACTTACGCAAGAGTAAAATAAAGAGGAAAGTAAATCGTCATTGTTTCTTGTTGTTTTCAGGTTTGTATATAAATAATGAGGTATTTCCCCAGTTTATTTTTCTAGCCGTGAAATCTTATTAATTCGAGGACGCCAACCTATTTCGCCGTCTTTTATTTAGTTTCTAATGTGCAGATCTATGTACTTATCTGTTATAGAATTTAATCTCTTTTCTCCTGTTTTGGCAACCCATTCGATCGAACTCGGTGTTGTTCCTAGAAACTCTATTACAGAAAGATTAAATCCAACAATGTATACAGGTTATCAGGAGAAACGAGCATCTTCCGCGGAATGGAATATAAGCAATATCTAGAAACACTAAATCATTTATTGATGAATATATTTGTGGTGGGGAGATGTATGCCAATTGCTCCAAGGGCATGCCGGTAGATCTGTCATTAATAAGTCGTCTGATTTGTTGCCATAAAAAGAAAACAGCAGCGCCACCAAGTCTAGCCTCAAGAGAGAACTTGACGTATAATTAGAGGAAAAAATAAAGCTATACCAACCCAGACATCCAGTGTATTATATAGGATTATGGATGGGGATACATGTGGATAATAGCAAACCGTTACATCAAACAAACAATGATGCGTTTTATTCGCTGTTTTCTTTCTCTTGGATTTATTTTTTACAGGCTCATAAACGTTGATGTCAGATAAATTAAACATACAATGACCCATAACGGGTCATTCGGAAGACATTTTCAAATATAATTTTCGAACACCTCAAAGGATTCGAGCGTGGCATTCTTCAGAGGAGCTGAATCTTTAACCATTACAAATTTTTGAAAAGAAAGTAGTGTTATAGTGATCTCCTTAGTCGGTCGGTATTGTCATTTACATTATATGACAAATGTTTTAGAATTATTATTTATTTGCTAACATGTATATTCATCAAAATGCTCCAGCGTGTCGCCAATAAGAAGAATATCATTACCTTAAAACGGAAAGAATAACAAAAGCTATTCTTTGCAGTGAAATTGTTGAAAACGTTATGACTGTATAGATGTTAAGGATATTTAGGTGGACAGTACAATGTCTCGATTTGAATCTACATACGGCATTGGTCATTGCTCAAAATATTGTAATCCGCCATTTCGTAAGGTCTTCTCGGCGAAGGTATTTATAGACTTGGTTTTGGAAATGCCTACGGGATGACGTACAACTTTCAAGAGCGATGATATTTTTTAACTGAAATTAGCAATCTATTTCAGCTGTTGAAGAACACACTCTGCCATTTATTTCTTTTGTATCTTGTGAAGAGTTACTATAAAAACAATAAAAATAAGCGTGAAAAACAAGTAACAAGTAAACTTATACGCATGCCGATTGTCAAATTCTAGTTCCATGACTGCACTAATTCCACCGCAAACCTTTTCTATGTCATATTCATGATTAAATAGTTCTTCGTACAAATGATGAATTGTTTTCTTTTTAATAATCAGTAATGCCAGTTTTCTCTGTTTTTTATACAACGAACAGCTTTTAGGAGCGCACCCTGCCATGACAGGTCAGCCAATATTCTAAGAGTTAGTGGTGTGTTTTAGATTTTGACAGACTGCACCAGTTATCAAACAGATTGCACGGACTTTTTGAGAGTGTAATACTTGCACGGTATGCAAGGTTTCTTAACATTTAACCTGTATAGGTTTAATTTTGTATCAAAGAATACTGCTGTTGGAGACATACTGCGAAGATATAAATAAGTCATATAAATTATTTTTTGTTGCGTGCTGTAAAGATGTTCTGTGCGAAGGCTGATGTTGGTGACATTTCAAAGTCACAACACATTTAGTTGTTTTGAGACTTTGTTATTTGAGTAGAAGTTGTTCACATATGTTGTTGTGATGCCCCTAGGTATACAAAAAATGTCATTCACACTTGTTAATTTAATTTGTTAACAACATAATCTGTTCGGCACATTTTTGTTTAAAAAATGCAATTGAAGCATCGCTGAATCCCACTATGCTAAATATGCTTAGCTTTCTGATATATTATTTTCAGCGACATCAATTTTTTTTTTTGTATTTATATTTATTATGTTTCCTTGTCCAACTGGTCTAGTTAAACCTGTGTATTTTGGAATGCAAATAGCATCCAGAATTGAAATAACGCGCATTGATTTCAATCAGAAGATTCCACCAAGACAAAAGAAAGGAGAATAACGAGTGGTGTCTATAGAATAATGACTTAAGTTTGAAAATCATGAGCGGAATTGCGATTCAATTATACTATTAGACTGTCTGGGTTTAGTACAACAATATTGAAATTAAAGTTATTTATAGCGAGGTGGTTTAGTGTCGTCCAACATAAATGACCAAAGAATTAATGGTCTTTGCGTATGCTTAGTTGGTTGTATTATAACATATAATATAAATAACATAATAATAACGTATAGATATAACGAATAATTTCAAGGAAACAAAATCTAGGCTTTAAGGAAGAAATGTTTTATAATATGGTTGACGTTCTGTTATGGGTCTGTTATTGATCCCCTAAAATCTTTTGGATTTCCCCATTTTCGACAAATTACCAAACGATCTGGGCTTTTTATGATATGTTATTTTAAAATTTATTACCTATTAACTTCTTACAATACTACATTTTACTTTGTTAGGTTCGGCTGTTTTCTAAAATTTGATGATTTCTTTCGTATTTTTACATTTCACTTTTGACACCTTTGGCATATGACGTCATAAAATTGTTCTTATTATACGTCCGCGCTTGTGCTGTTTAATTTCAAACTACCCTCTTATTTAGAATTTTTAGGTTGCCTAGGCTTTTATTAACTACGCATATTATACATATGCTGACAGAATATTTTATTACTAGCTATTTTGTCTGTATACAAGTTCATTGTAACTGTTTTAATTCCCGATGCAGGTGCTTACTGTTAGTTGTCCCACTTTGACGGGATATTTTTTATTTATACTGCTTGTTTGATAGGAAAACCTTCAGGTAGTGCGAAGTTGGAGCTCTCCACAAACCAGGTTTAAGCACCCCAGTCGGTCCTTTTGCCGACTGCACGTTTCGAGGCGGTAACTGCTGGTTTTCTTTTTTGTTGTTGTTATGTCCCGTCTCTGTGTTTTTGCCACATTTACATTTTGCCTTTGTCTAGAGGTAGATTAGATTTAAATATCTGTGGTATTTTTGATAGGACCTTTTCTTATTTACCTATTTATTTGGCAGCATCATGGCGTTTCGGTAATTTTCGGAAACTATCGCTTGTCGTCGATGGTTAAAATAGACCATGATGTCAGAACTGAGAAGGTTGACAACTGCACAAATTGTACCTTAAGTGGAATCTTTCGAAAATTAACAGAGCAAATATTTTAGTTTATTCAAACAAATTGTTTGTGTTATACAAACTTTTTGAGTAAATTCCTTAACAATTTTTTTGTGATTCTTGAAGCCAAATTTGCACAAAAAGCCAAAAGATTTTAACATTTGCTCTTTTTGATGTAATTTTGAATGAAGACTAAATGATAGTAAATTGTCATTAGTGTCATTTTCAACAACTGCATCATTTTACTTTAACATGTATATCAACCGAACGCAGAGAAGAAGTTCTGTTTAATTTAATTAAACGCCAGACGGAAAAAATAGAACTATATTTATGTTTGATAAATCAGACATCAATACAACTATCTCTCTGACAAACGTCCCTTTTACGTCGTATTTTGCGGTTTAATTATAATATATAAACTCAACCGATCAAAAGAGTGTGAGTAACAATATACACGAAAACAAAAAGAAGAAAGTAAATCGGCATAATTTATTGCTATATTTTAGTTCGTAAGTAAAAATAATGATGATATATTTTCCCCAGTTTATTCTTCTAGCCGGAAAAGCTTTTTATTTCGAAGTCGCTAACCTATTCTGTCCTTTTATTTCACCTCTTATTTACAGATCTATATACTTTTTTTTATTTGGAGTGTTTTCTTTTTTCCCCTGTTTCTGGCAAAGCATTCCGTCGAACTCAAAATTGCTCCCAGAAACTCTATTACAGAAAGATTAAATCCACTAATGTATACAGTTTATCAGGGAAAACAAACATCTACCGAATATAAGCAAAAACTATTGAGAAATCATTTATTAATCAATATATTTGTGGTGGAACGATTTATGCAAATTGCATGCCAGTAGATCTGTCATTAATAAGTCGTCTGATTTGTTGTAGTCCGCCATAAAAATAGACCATCAGCACTACCATGCCTAGTCTCATATGACTTAAATTAGATAAATTAAAGCTATACCAACCCAGACATTCATTTTTATATTAAGGATTATGGAAGTCTATACATGTGGATACTAGCAAACCATTACACCAAACAGAAAATAATGCATTTTGTCGTTGTTTACCTTTGCTTGGACTCACTCCGTTTTCGTCCATTTTGACAAAGGGCTCATTTACTGTGAAATGAGATAAAAAAGACAGAGAATGAACAATAACTGGTCACTTGAAAGACATATTGAAATATAAATATTTGAACACTTTAAAGGAGTCACATAATATGATTCAGAGGAGATGAATCTTTGTTTCAAATTTTCGAAATAACATAATTGTATTAGTGATCTCCCTTGAGGGTGGTATTTTTATATACTTTATATAAAAAATGTTCTCAATTTTATTTTCAGTTTGCTTACATACATATTCTCCAAACTACTAACACATTTTAACACAACCTTATTTTATTCAATGACAGAATTATATACGTACATGATGCAGTCCGAGAATACCTTCCGACAAGGGAGGTAACACATGTAAGAAAAGCGTGTGTCGCGGTAAGATCAAATAAAAAGTAATTATGCAACATAGAGAAACAAAAATATAAGCAATATGTTTTTGCAATAATGTTTTTAATACGTTATTAATGTAGACTTTTAAGAACTATGCGGTCAATATCAATGATTGTATTTTAGTGTAATCTTTCGCAGACGAAAAGAGCATTGTTTTTTTTTCAAATCTGATAAGGGTTATACAACATGGTTTGTAAAATTCCTAACAATTGTTTTGTGATTTTACAGCAAATTTCGCATAGGAAAACCGTAGGGATTTTTTCATTTCTCTGTTCAATGCTGCACTTTTGAATTTAGACGAAGAAATATTTTTCATTATTCCGCTCAATGGTGCACTTTAAAATTTAGACAAATTTGAATGTAAATCCTCATTGTCAACAACAGCATTATTTGAAAAAAAGTTACAGACTTACGCCAGAGTAAAATAAAGAGGAAAGTAAATCGTCATTATTTCTTGTTGTTTTCAGGTTCGTATATAAATAATGAGGTATTTCCCTAGTTTATTCTTCTAGCCGCGAAATCTTATTAATTCGAGGACGCCAACCTATTTCGCCGTCTTTTATTTAGCTTCTAATGTGCAAATCTATGTACTTATCTGTTATAGGATTTAATCTCTTTTCTCCTGTTTTGGCAACCCATTGGTGTTGTTCATAGAAACTCTATTACAGAAAGATTAAATCCAACAATGTATACAGTTTATCAGGAGAAACGAGCATCTTCCGCGGAATGGAATATAAGCAATATCTAGAAACACTAAATCATTTATTGATATTATATATGTGGTGGAGAGATGTATGCCAATTTCTCCAAGTGCATGCGGAAGATCTGTCATTAATAAGTCGTCTGATTTGTTGCCATAAAAAGAGAACAGCAGCGCCACCAAGTCTAGCCTCAAGAGAGAACCTGACGTATAATTAGAGGAAAAAATAAAGATATACCAACCCAGACATCCACTGTATTATATAGGATTATGGATGGGGATACATGTGAATACTATCAAACCGTTACATCAAATAAACAATGATGCGTTTTATCTTTCTTTCTTACTTTGTGATATGTTCTATTTATAGCCATTTTGACAAAAGGTTCACTAAGGTCAGAAAACAACAACACAACATCGGATGAACCTTAAATGTTCATTAGCAGGCTATGTCTAAATTTTCACTATTTTGTAGACATTAATAGGACTCTAATGACATACTTTAGAGGAAATGAATCATTAGTTATTTCAAATTTTGAAATTGAAACAAATGTGTCAGTGATCTCTCTTGTGAGGTGGTATTTTGTGTATACTCTATACAATCACTATTCTTAATAAATTTTTATTTGTTTTTATTTATTATTTATTAGTATGCTAAACATTTTATCCACTCCAGGGATGGATCCGGCGTGGGGCTGAGGATGGGGGATGCAGCCCCCACAACCAGTTAAAAGAGAAGAGTTGTGAATACCCATACATATAAGTTTAAAACATAATAAACTTTTAAAAGAACTTTGTTCACTGCTTAGGTCGGATTTAGGGTCTTGTACTGTGTATAACATATCTATGTTTTCTGCAATAAATTTGAATGGATCTTGAATCAAACACCACCCTGAACTAATATATATGCTTTCTGTAGTCTGAGGTTTTATATACAAGATAAGGATGAATATGAAGAGATTGGGGTCGGTCTGCCTTGTATATTTAAAAAAAACAGGTCAATGCCACATAACATTTCATTACATTTTGGTAAAACTAAATGTGCAGTTTCATAGAGTTTATTTATCTATTATTGAAATGCTAGAGTACCGTATAATAAGTATCGTTGATAATTGCACATGATCAATGTTATAACACTAGCTTATTCTTACAGACAATTGCAATTTACAACAATGGTACTAAAACTCGTGTACATAGACACTGATTCTTTCCTAGTATGCATCCTTTTTTATGTACGGTATTCACAAAATAAAATACTTTTAACAAACTGCTACGGTGATTCAAGGACAAGTTTTTTTTTAGATCAGAAAATAATTACTGACGAGTTGTTTTCTCCATGTCATTTCACCAATTTCTTGCAGACGTCTCCGGAAGAGGCGCCAGAATAGATTACCCTTTATTAGCCTTAGACAGTCGGATAATTCTGTTACGATCAATGGCACAACAGAAAATACAAATAACAGCAAATTTTACTACACACTTTAGTTTATTAAACAAGCAATTTACAAAATATTGCAATATATATTATATTCATCTAACAGATAAATAATCAAATAAAGTCCAAGCTGATCCAAGGCCTTATAGAATCGTCTACATACTCGATAAAATTCAAATTCCATTTATTATCCAATGTAATCAATAATAATGTCTGAAGATTGTGATCTATCACTATTAATCCAAAAATACACCAGGTGAACTCCAAAGGCATTTCACAACACTGTTGCTCATTTAATAACAGTTGTTGAAGTCACGGATGGTTTTTAAAGTCATGAAGGTATTAACATGTCTACTAAGGTAGGTCAACATAAAACAAGGAAACAGCCCCATTTATAATAGCTAGAAAAGTCGAAAATGTACCAGTTGCCCCAACCATTAAAAATTCCAGAATTTACTAGAACTTCTACAAATCAAATATCACTAGACCCGGAACATCTTTTCAGTTCGTCACCTAGCAGTGACGTAGCAGTGACGTAGAAGTGGCGTGGCATTGTCCTAAAAATACAACGGTCAGAAGGTCGATTGCGAATAGAGACGCTTATGTAACAATTCGCACGTGGTCTGCGACCTCTAGCAGTAATAAATGCAAAGTTTTGTAAGTATGCTTAAAACTGTCTTAATATAATAAAGTTTAACGAAAATGTATAACAAAAAACATAACCAAAACTGAAATATATTACATTAACCTTATATGAAAATCTAATAACATATTCGCTCCACAATCAAAATTTAATATTTTACAAACGATTGTTTTTGTTCAGAAAAAGTATCATAAATCATTCGTGTAAAGTGGAAGCAAAGTCAAAAGTGTTTTTTTTTCAAATGTGTAGTTTAAATAATCGTGCCAATATGTTATCCTGACAACTACCCTAGTCTACCATTATCTAGAAATAACCAAACGATTTAATTCCGGTCTTAGAACCTATGTCGTCAACTTTTTTTTGTCTCACTAAGTTTCGTAAATAGTCGGTAATCGTCGGAAGTTAAAAAGTCGGAAGTGACGTTATTTTGAGACGGTGTACACTTTTAACAATAATAATCTCTTAAAAAGGATCTATTTGAAACGCGATAAGTTAGAAGTACTAAAACTAAGAAAAACTAACAAACAAAAAACAAACAGCAAAAACAACGAAGTTGTTAGATGTTGACGCAGTATTACAAAAATAATGAATCTATTTTACCTTGTGTTAGGCCTCCAAAATATCTCTGAAGATTAAATCTGATTTCTTTTTTCATTTTCGAATGGGGTCATCTTAGTTATTATATAGTTTTAAGTATTCATAGAGGTTAAATAGCATGAGAATTTATTATAACGCAGACATTAAGGACATTGATAGATAAAACAAACCCGTTAAAACCGCACACAATTGTACTTCAAATCATATGATTTTTGTACAATTTTTTATTCAGCAGACGCAAAAAGGATTTGTCTTCATGCCAAACATAGGATGACTACGATTAGAAAATCATAAGAACTGACAAGCGACATGATATGACAGAATGAATCCTGCTAACCCCTACAACACAGACAGATCTATATTCCAAAGAATGTTAAAATCAAAATCTGTGGCTCATTAATATACTTTCTAAAAATAATATTGTCAGACTTTAATGACGTTTCAGAATCGTGAGTGGTCCCGGAAATGGTGTAAGCTCGACATAATATCGGGCTTTATTGATATATTTTAATATTTTGTCTTGCTTTTGATATAAATATTTAAGAAGCGTTTATGCGCTCACGCCAGTTTCGTCATTCTACTAACCTTATTGATAACGTAATGTCTACAACATTCAACAACTGCTAGACAATTCTGTTGTTCACCTATAGAAATCATCGTAAACAGTGATTGAATGTACAATCTAGAATTGTATCAAGACGATCAACCCTATGTAAGTTCAGTTTACATTTACTTAATTGTTTTTGCAAGATAAATGGACCCCGGGAAAACTCTTCTCGATTCTTTTGTAAATGTGATTAGTTTTGAACAGTATACAGTTTAGACCATCTAAACTGTACTGTAAGTGATTTAAATACCAGGACAATGCTGGCAGAGACTGTGGCCCGATGTTTTCGCAGATAGAAATATGTGTTAAAGTTAAAATTGTTAGACAAGATATGTTTTTAAATCTATTCTGCAAAGTTTTCTTTTTGTTTTGTTTGTTTGTTTATATGCATTTAGTTTTCAATGCGACGGCATATGTTTAAGGATTTTATGACAATACTCAATATATGAAGATATAGAAAACAAGCTGAAAATGCGTTTTTGTCATGAAATTGGAAGACAAATTTCTTTTTTCAGAAAGCTTCAAATAGCGTATGTAAACAAAACAATATTATATATTGTTGTTTGCTGTTTTTGAAATACATTGCAGCGACCAATTATGATCATTACAGCAACATTTGGTAGAAGAAGACCCCAAGACAAATGTCTGGGTAGAACCACCGGTGCACCGCACGTCAGCGGGAAGACCTCACATTAAGTCCTTCGCCCCGAATGGGACTCGAATCCATGCGGTGAGAGACTAAGCAGTTAGGTGAGTTGCTAATCGGCGACTATACCACTACTCCACGGGTGCCCCTATTATTTATTGTTGCATTACACATATAACCATTAAATACAATGTTATCGTATGTCACAAATTACATAAATTAATTAGTTTTATCCGTTCTCTACAAGTCTGACGTGAGATATCTTCGGAAAAGGTGGCTTATTTAATATTTTCTGTTTAACGGATTTCTCTTCTGTTTTATCCTTAATGCTTGAATTAAATTCTAAATCCATTATGCTTAGATTGAATCTTTAAATTAAAATTGAATTCTTAATGCTTAGATTGAATCCTTAATGCTTAGACTGAATCATTAATGCTTCGATTGAATCCTTTATGCTTAGATTGAATCCTTAATGCTTTGATCCTTAAATTGAAAACTTAATATTTTTCTTCTTTGTTCTAGTATTTCGCGTTTATTTTTTCTAATTGCAATTATACTTCACCTCCCTCCTGAATACATGTTCTAAATGACTATTTTGAATTATGGCATTACTTGGCGTTTCGTATACGTCATTGCTAAGACTATATTACAAATTGATTGGTTTTCTGCAAGGGACCCTAAGTTCGACCTAATGAGCCAATGCATCCACCACCCCTCCCAGATTCATCCCTGTGGTATATCTACAATGTTTTCAAGGTATGCTTAAAGCTGTCTCTATATATAATTTTAACAAAGATACATAAATACATGCCAAACAGAAATTAAAATATACTTCGTTCACCTTGATAAGATAGTGTAATAAAGTATGTGGTATTTTATTTAGTGCATATTCTTGATTTTCGTATCACAATAAAAGTGATATTTCTTAAAACATGTTGGTGCAACTGTCATAAATCAAACAGAGGGAAGCAATGTCAAGTGTTTTGTTTCTGACATGTAAAGTATATAGATAATTTTCAAAAGATGTTGTCCTGACAAGTCCCGCGATATCCCATTTTCTACACACCACCAAACGATTTACTTCCGGTCTTAGACTCTATGTTGTCAGCGTCACGGGGACTCGACGACTCGAGTTTCGGAAATCCTCGGAAATCCACTGAAGTTAAAATTGTCGGAAGTTACGTCATGTTTTTATGTTTATCTTGAATTATTGTTGCGTTATGTTGTTTTTTCTTAAATCCCAATAAACTATAAAAATACAATAAAATATTATTCTACAATTTCCTATGGAACAATTTACAACATTGTGCTGCTTTATGGTTTTTATACCAAGAGTGTTGTAATTGCTCTCATCGACGGCTTCGTTCAGTGCATTTGAGCCTTTTTGTTGTGTGTTATTTCTACAATATGTGGGTATTATTCCATTCAAATAGCAACAACAAAACTATAAAGTTTTTTTTTACTCTTTGTAGAAAAAAACAAACCTTGTGTTATCTTAGATTCCTGACGAAATAAAACACTATTTTGCAATAATGTTTTTGAATACCTTATTAATGTGGACTTTTAATAAGTGTACGGACAATATCAATAAGTGTACATTAAGTGGAATCTCTTTGAGACGAAAAGAGCAAAAACTTTTTTCAAAACTAAAGGGTTATAAAAGCTAGTTTGTAAAGTTCAAAACAATAAATTTGTGTTTTTGCAGCAAATTTCACATCGGAAAACCGTAGGGATTTTTTTTTCCATTTTTCCATTCAATGCTGCACTTTTGAAATTAGACCAATCGAAAGAAAATCCTCATTGTCAACAACAGCATTATTTGAAATTAAGTTAAACATACTCAAGAGTTAACATAATTTCTACTGTTAACCGAAGGCCGTGAAAGATGTTCTTGTTCCGTTTAATTAAATCCAGACGGAAAACAGACCTATATTTATGTGTGATAAATCAGATATAAATACCACACTCGCTCTGACAATAATTGTGATATTACGTTGGATTTTACAGTATAATAACGCAATATAAATTTATCCGATCAAAAGAAGGCGCCAAACAATATCCACGAAAAGAACAAGAAAGTCAGTCGTCATTATTTCTTGTTGTTTTAAAGTTCGTATATAAAAATAATGAGGTATTTCCCCAGTTTATTCTCGTAGCCGCGAAATCTTATTAATTTGAAGACGCCAACATATTTCGCTGACTTTTATTTAGCTTCTAATGTACAGATCTATGTACTTATCTCTTATAGAATTTAATCTCTTTTCTCCTGTTTTGGCAACCCATTCGATCGAACTCGGAGTTATTCCCACGAACTCTATTATAGAAAGATTAAATCCACTAATGTATACAGTTTATCAGGGGAAACAAACATCTCCAGCGGAATGGAATATAAGCAATATCTCTTGAGAAACACTAAATCATTTATTAATCAATATATTTGTGGTGGAAAGATTTATGCAAATTTTTCCAAGTGCATGCCGGTAGATCTGACATTAATAAGTCGTCTGATTTGTTGCCATAAAAAGAGAACAGCAGCGCCACCAAGTCTAGCCTCAAGAGAGAATCTGACGTATAATTAGAGGAAAAATTAAAGCTATACCAACCCAGACATCCATTGTATTATAAAGGATTATGGACGTCGATACATGTGAATAATAGCAAACCGTTACATCAAACAAACAATGATGCTTTTTATTCGCTGTTTTCTTTCTCTTGGATTTATTTTTTACAGGCTCATATACGTTGATGTCAGATAAATTAAACATACAATGAACCATAACGGGTCATTCGGAAGACATTATCAAATATAATTTTCGAACACTTCAAAGGATTTGAGCGTGGCATTCTTCAGAGGAACTGAATCTTTAACCATTTCAAATTTTCGAAAAGAAAGTAGTGTTATAGTGATCTCCCTTGGTCGGTCGGTATTGTCATTTACTATATATGAGAAATGTTTTAGAATTATTATTTATTTGCTTACATGGATATTCATCAAAATGCTCCAGCGCGTCTCCAATAAGAAGAATATCATTACCTTTAAAAATATGCTACTTTGTAAAACGGAAAGAATAACAAAAGCTATTCTTTGCAGTGAAATTGTTAAAAACGTTATGACTGTATAGATGTTAAGGATATTTAGGTGGACAGTACAATGTCTCGATTTGAATCTACATACGGCATTGGTTATTGCTCAAAATATTGTAATCCGCCATTTCGTAAGGTCTTCTCGGCGAAGGTATTTATAGACTTGGTTTTGGAAATGCCTACGGGATGACTTTCAGGAGCGATAATAATTTTTAAACTGAAATTAGCAATCTATTTCAGCTGTTGAAGAACATACTCTGCCATTTATTCTAAATTTGTTTTGTTTCTTTTGTATCTTGTGAAAAGTTACTATATAAACAATAAAAATAAGAGTGAAAAACAAGTAACAAGTAAACTTATACGCATACCGATTGTCAAATTCTAGTTCCATGACTGCACTTATTCCACCGCAAACTTTTTCTATGTCATATTCATGATTAAATAGTTCTTCGTACAAATGATGAATTGTTTTCTTTTTAATAATCAGTAATGCCAGTTTTCTCTGTTTTTATACAAAGAACAGCTTTTAGGAGCGCACCCTGCCATGACAGATCAGCCAATATTCTAAGAGTTAGTGATGTGTTTTAGATTTTGACAGACTGCACCAATTATCAAACATATTGCACGGACTTTTTGAGAGTGTAATACTTGCACGGTATAAAAGGTTTCTTAACATTTAACCTGTATAGGTTTAATTTTGAATCAAAGAATACTGCTGTTGGAGACATACTGCGAAGATATTAATAAGTCATATAAATTATTTTTGTTGCGTGCTGTAAAGATGTTCTGTGCGAAGGCTGATGTTGGTGACATTTCAAAGTCACAACACATTTAGTTGTTTTGAGACTTTGTTATTTGAGTAGAAGTTGTTCACATATGTTGTTGTGATGCCCCTAGGTATACAAAAAATGTCATTCACACTTGTTAATTTAATTTGTTAACAACATAATCTGTTCGGCACATTTTTGTTTAAAAAATGCAATTGAAGCATCGCTGAATCCCACTATGCTAAATATGCTTAGCTTTCTGATATATTATTTTCAGCGACATCAATTTTTTTTTTGTATTCATATTTATTATGTTTCCTTGTCCAACTGGTCTAGTTAAACCTGTGTATTTTGGAATGCAAATAGCATCC
Source organism: Sinonovacula constricta (assembly GCA_007844125.1). Lineage (NCBI taxonomy): Eukaryota > Metazoa > Mollusca > Bivalvia > Cardiida > Solecurtidae > Sinonovacula > Sinonovacula constricta. The sequence continues at coordinate 48,846,439 of CM017565.1, forward strand.
AGAATTGAACTAACGCGCATTGATTTCAATCAGAAGATTCCACCTAGACAAAAGAAAGGAGAATAACGAGTGGTGTATATAGAATAATGACTTAAGTTTGAAAATCATGAGCGGAATTGCGATTCAATTATACTATAAGACTGTCTGGGTTTAGTACAACAATATTGAAATTAAAGTTATAGCGGGGTGGTTTAGTGTCGTCCAACATAAATGACCAAAGAATTAATGGTCTTTGCGTTTGCTTAGTTGGTTGTATAATAACGTTTAATATAAATAACATAATAATAACGTATAGATATAACGATTCATTTCAAGGAAACAAAATCTAGGCTTTAAGGAAGAAATGTTTTATAATATGGTTGACGTTCTGTTATGGGTCTGTTATTGATCCCCTAAAATCTTTTGGAGTTCCCCATTTTCGACAAATTAGCAAACGATCTGGGCTTTTTATGATATGTTATTTTAAAACTTATTACCTATTAACTTCTTACAATACTACATTTTACTTTGTTGGGTTCGGCTGTTTTCTAAAATTCGATGATTTCTTTCGTATTTTTACTTTTCACTTTTGACACCTTTGGCATATGAAGTCATAAAATTGTTCTTATTATACGTCCGCGCTTGTGATGTTTAATTTCAAACTACTTGGATTTTTAGGTTGCTTAGGCTTTTATTAACTATGCATATTATACATATGCTGACAGATGATTTTATTACTAGCTATTTTGTCTGTATAAAAGTTCATTGTAACTGTTTTATTCCCGATGCAGGTGCTTACTGTTAGTTGTCCCACTTTGACGGGATATTTTTTTATTTATACTGCTTGTTTGATAGGAAAACCTTCAGGTAGTGCGAAGTTGGAGCTCTCCACAAACCAGGTTTAAGCACCCCAGTCGGTCCTTTTTCCGACTGCACATTTCGAGGCGGTAACTGCTGGGTTTTTTTCTTTTGTTGTTATGTCTCGTCTCTGTGTTTTTGCCACATTTACATTTTGCCTTTGTCTAGAGGTAGATTAGATTTAAATATCTGTGGAAATTTTGATAGGGCCTTTTCTTATTTACCTATTTATTTGGCAGCATCATGGCGTTTCGGTAATTTTCGGAAATTATCGCTTGTCGTCGACGGTTAAAATAGACCATGATGTCAGAACTGAGAAGGTTGACAATTGCACAAATTGTACCTTAAGTGGAATCTTTCTAAAATTAACAGAGCAAATATTTTAGTTTATCCAAACAAATTGTTTGTGTTATACAAACCTTTTGAGTAAATTCCTTAACAATTATTTTGTGATTCTTGAAGCCAAATTTGCACAAAAAGCCAAAAGTTTTTAACATTTGCTCTTTTTGATGTAATTTTGAATGAAGACTAAATGATAGTAAATTGTCATTTTCACCAACTGCATCATTTTACTTTAACACGTATATCAACCGAATGCAGAGAAGAAGTTCTGTTTAATTTAATTAAACGCCAGACGGAAAAAACAGAACTATATTTATGTTTGATAAATCAGACATCAATACAACAATCTCTCTGACAAAAATTTAGACTTTACGTCGTATTTTGCGGTTTAATTATAATATATAAACTTAACCGATCAAAAGAGTGTGAGTAACAATATACACGAAAACAAAAAGAAGAAAGTAAATCGGCATAATTTATTGCTATATTTTAGTTCGTAAGTAAAAATAATAATGATATATTTTCCCCAGTTTATTCTTCTAGCCGGAAAAGCTTTTTATTTCGAAGTCGCTAACCTATTCTGTCCTTTTATTTCACCTCTTATTTACAGATCTATATACTTTTTTTTATTTAGAGTGTTTTCTTTTTTCCCCTGTTTCTGGCAAAGCATTCCGTCGAACTCAAAATTGCTCCCAGAAACTCTATTACAGAAAGATTAAATCCACTAATGTATACAGTTTATCAGGGAAAACAAACATCTACCGAATATAAGCAAAAACTATTGAGAAATCATTTATTAATCAATATATTTGTGGTGGAACGATTTATGCAAATTGCATGCCAGTAGATCTGTCATTAATAAGTCGTCTGATTTGTTGTAGTCCGCCATAAAAATAGAACATCAGCACCACCATGCCTAGTCTCATATGACTTAAATTAGATAAATTAAAGCTATACCAACCCAGACATTCATTTTTATATTAAGGATTATGGAAGTCGATACATGTGGATACTAGCAACCATTCACCCAACAGAAAATAATGCATTTTGTCGTTGTTTACCTTTGCTTGGACTCACTCCGTTTTCGTCCATTTTGACAAAGGGCTCATTTACTGTGAAATGAGATAAAAAAAAGAGAATGAACAATAACTGGTCACTTGAAAGACATATTGAAATATAAATATTTGAACACTTTAAAGGAGTCACATAATATGATTCAGAGGAGATGAATCTTTGTTTCAAATTTTCGAAATAACATAATTGTATTAGTGATCTCCCTTGAGGGTGGTATTTTTATATACTTTATATAAGAAATGTTCTCAATTTTATTTTCAGTTTGCTTACATACATATTCTCCAAACTACTAACACATTTTAACACAACCTTATTTTATTCAATGACAGAATTATATACATACATGATGCAGTCCGAGAATACCTTCCGACAAGGGAGGTAACACATGTAAGAAAAGCGTGTGTCGCGGTAAGATCAAATAAAAAGTAATTATGCAACATAGAGAAACAAAAATATAAGTAATATGTTTTTGCAATAATGTTTTTAATACGTTATTAATGTAGACTTTTAAGAACTATGCGGTCAATATCAATGATTGTATTTTAGTGTAATCTTTCGCAGACGAAAAGAGCATTGTTTTTTTTTTCAAATCTGATAAGGGTTATACAACATGGTTTGTAAAATTCCTAACAATTGTTTTGTGATTTTACAGCAAATTTCGCATAGGAAAACCGTAGGGATTTTTTCATTTCTCTGTTCAATGCTGCACTTTTGAATTTAGACGAAGAAATATTTTTCATTATTCCGCTCAATGGTGCACTTTAAAATTTAGACAAATTTGAATGTAAATCCTCATTGTCAACAACAGCATTATTTGAAAAAAAGTTACAGACTTACGCAAGAGTAAAATAAAGAGGAAAGTAAATCGTCATTATTTCTTGTTGTTTTCAGGTTCGTATATAAATAATGAGGTATTTCCCTAGTTTATTCTTCTAGCCGCGAAATCTTATTAATTCGAGGACGCCAACCTATTTCGCCGTCTTTTATTTAGCTTCTAATGTGCAAATCTATGTACTTATCTGTTATAGAATTTAATCTCTTTTCTCCTGTTTTGGCAACCCATTGGTGTTGTTCATAGAAACTCTATTACAGAAAGATTAAATCCAACAATGTATACAGTTTATCAGGAGAAACGAGCATCTTCCGCGGAATGGAATATAAGCAATATCTAGAAACACTAAATCATTTATTGATAAATATATTTGTGGTGGAGAGATGTATGCCAATTGTTCCAAGTGCATGCCGGTAGATCTGTCATTAATAAGTCGTCTGATTTGTTGCCATAAAAAGAGAACAGCAGCGCCACCAAGTCTAGCCTCGAGAGGGAATCTGACGTATAATAAGAGGAAAAATTAAAGCTATACCAACCCAGACATCCATTGTATTATATAGGATTATGGATGGGGATACATGTGGATACTATCAAACCGTTACACCAAATAAACAATGATGTGTTTTATCGCTCTTTTCTTACTCTGTGATATGTTCTATTTTTAGCCATTTTGACAAAGGGTTCACTAAGGTCAGAAAAAACAACAACACAACATCGGATGAACCTTAAATGTTCATTTGAAGGCTATGTTTAAATTTTCACTATTTTGTTGACATTAATAGGACTCTAATGACATACTTTAGAGGAAGTGAATCATTAGTTATTTCAAATTTTGAAATTGAAACAAATGTGTCAGTGATCTCCCTTGCGGGGTGGTATTTTGCGTATACTCTATACGATCACTATTCTTAATAAATTTTTATTTGCTTTTATTTATTATTTATTAGTATGCTAAACATTTTTATCCACTCCATGGATGGATTCAGGGGGTGTGGGGATGGGGATGCACCCCCCAACACACACACACAACGAGGTAAAAGAGTAGAGTTGTGAATACCCATACATATAAGCTTATACCATAATAAACTTTTAAAAGAACTTTTTCTGTTCACTGCTTAGGTCGAAGTTAGGGTCTTGTACTGTGTATAACATATAACATATTTCTGCAATAAAGTTGAATGGATCTTGATTCAAACACCCTGAACTAATTCAACAGTATATATGCTTTCTGAAGTCTGAGGTTTTAAATAGAAAGTGAGGATGAATATGAAGAGATTCGGGTCGGTCTACACTACATATTTAAAAAAACATAAGTCAATGCCACATAACAATTCATTACATTTTGGTAAAATTTAATGTGCAGTTTCATAGAATTTAACATTTATTGAAATGCTAGAGTACCGTATAATAAGTATAGCTGATAATGCACATGATACATCTTATAATATTAGCTTATACTTACAGACAACTCCAGTTTACAAAAAATAGTACTAAAACTCGTTTACATAGACCCTGATTCTTTCGTAGTATGCATCCTTTTTCATGTACGGTATTCACAAAATAAAATACTTTTTACAAACTTCTACGGTGAATCAAGGACAAGTTTTTTTTTAGATCAGAAGATAATTACTGACGAGTTGTTTTCTCCATGTCATTTCACCAATTTCTTGCAGACGTCTCCGGAAGAGGCGCCAGAATAGATTACCCTTTATTAGCCTTAGACAGTCGGATAATTCTGTTACGATCAATGGCACAACAGAAAATACAAATAACAGCAAATTTTACTACACACTATAGTTTATTAAACAAGCATGTTACAAAATATTACAATATATATTATACTCATCCAACAGATAAATCAATCATATGTATCAAATAAAGTCCAAGCTGATCCAAGGCCTAATAGAATCGTCCACTTACTCGATGAAATTAAAATTCCATTTATTATCCAATGTAAACAACAATTATGTCCGAAGATTGCGATCTATCACTATAAATCCAAAAATGCACCAGGTCTACTCCAAAGGCATTTCCCAACACTGTTGCTTATTTAATAACAGTTGTTGAACTCACGGATGGTTTTTAAAGTCATGAAGGTATTAACATGTCTACTAAGGTAGGTCAACGTAGAACAGAAAACAGCCCCATTTATAATAGCTAGAAAAGTCGAAAATGTACCAGTTGCCCCAACCAATAAAAATTCCAGAATTTACTAGAACTTCTACAAATCAAGTATCACTAGACCTGGAACATCTTTTCAGTTCGTCACCTAGCAGTGACGTGGCAGTGACGTAGAAGTGGCGTGGCATTGACCTAAAAATGCAACGGTCAGAAGGTTGCTTGCGAATAGAGATGCTTATGTAACAATTCGCACGTGGTCTGCGACCTCTAGCAGTAATAAATGCAAAGTTTTGTAAGTATGCTTAAAACTGTCTTAATATAATAAAGTTTAACGAAAATGTATAACAAAAAACATAACCAAAACTGAAATATATTACATTCACCTTGAGAAGAAAATCTAATAAAATATTCGCTCAACAATCAAAATTTAATATTTTACAAACGATTGTTTTTATTAAAAAAAAGTATCATAAATCATTCATGTTAAATGGAAGCAAAGTCAAAAGTGTTGTTTTTTTTTCAAATGTGTAGTTTAAATAATCGTGCAACTATGTTATCCTGACAACTCCCGTAGACTTCCATTATCTACAAATATCCAAACGATTTAATTTCGGTCTTAGAACCTATGTCCTCTACTTTTTGGTGTCTCACTAAGTTTCGTTAATGCTGGGTAATCGTCGGAAGTTAAAAAGTCGAAAGTGGCGTTATTTTGAGACGGTGTACACTTTTAACAACAATAATCTTTAAAAAAGGATCTATTTGAAACGCGATAAGTTAGTAGTACTAAAACAAAGAAAAACAAACAAACAAACAAAAACCAAACAACAAAAACAACGACGTTAATAGATGTTGACGCAGTATTACAAAAGTAATGAATCTATTTTACCTTGTGTTAGACCTGCAAAACATCTCTGAAGACTAAATCTAATTTTCTTTTTTCCTTTTCGAATGGGTTCATCTTAGTTATTACATCGCTTTACGTATTCATAGAGGATAAATAGCATGAGAATTAATTATAACGCAGTATCGACATTAAGGACATAGAAGGATAAAACAAAACCGTTACAACCGCAGCCAATTGTACTTCATAACATACACTTAGTGTACATTTTTTGTTCAGCAGACGCAAAAAGGATTTGTCTTTATGCCAAACATAGGATGACTACGATTAGAAAATCATAAGCTCTGACAATCGACATGATATGACAGAATGAATCCTGCTAACCCCTACAACACAGACAGATCTATATTCCAAAGAATGTTAAAATCAAAATCTGTAGGCACATTAATATACTTTCTAAAAATAATATTGTCAGAATTTAATGATGTTTCAGAATCGTGAGCGGTCCGGGACACGGAGTAAGCTCCGCATAATATCAGGCTTTATTGATATATTTAAATATTTTGTCTTGCTTTTAATATAAATATTTAAGAACCGTTTATATGCTCACGCCGGTATCGTCATTCTACTAACCTTATTGATAACGTAATGTCTACAACATTCAACAACTGCTAGACAATTCTGTATTTCACCTATAGAAATCATCGTAAACAGTGATTGAATGTACAATCTAGAATTGTATCAAGACGATCAACCCTATGTAAGTTCAGTTAACATTTACTTAATTGTTTTTGCAAGATAAATGGACCCCGGAAAAACTCTTCTCGATGCTTATGGAAAATGTGATTAGTTTTAAACAGTATACAGTTAAAACCATGAAAACTGCACCGTAAGTGAATTAAATACCAGAACAATGCTGGCAGAGACTGTGATCCAATGTTTTTTGCAGATAGAAATATGTGTCATCATAGTTAAAAATGTTAGACACAGTCATGATGTGTGTTTTTATATCTATTCTACATATTTTTCTTTTTTTCTTGTCTATATGCATTTAGTTTTCAATGCGACGACATATGTTTTAGAATTTTGTGACAATACTCAATATATGAAGATATAAAAACAAGCTGAAAATGCGTTTTTGTCATGAAATTGGAAAACAAAAATTATTTTTTTCAAAATGCTTCAAATAGCGTATGTAAACAAAACGATATTATATATTGTTGTTTGCTGTTTTTGAAATACATTGCAGCGACCAATTATGATCATTACAGCAACCTTTTGGTGGAGGAAGACCCCAGACAAATGTCTGGGTAGAACCACCGGTGCACCGCAAGTCAGCGGGAAGACCTTCTCACATTAAGTCCTTCGCCCCGAATGGGACTCGAATCCATGCGGTGAGAGACTAAGCAGTTAGGTGAGTCGCTAATCGGCGACTATACCACTACTCCCCGGGTGCCCCTATTATTTATTGTTGCATTACACATATAACCATTAAATACAATGTTATCGTATGTCACAAATTACATTAATTAATTAGTTTTATCCGTTCTCTACAAGTATGACGTAAGATATCTACGGAAAAGGTGGCTTATATAATATTTTCTGTTAAACGGATTTCTCTTCTGTTTTATTCTTAATGCTTAAATTAAATTCTTAATCCATTATGCTTAGATTGAATCTTTAAATTAAAATTGAATTCTGAATGCTTAGATTGAATCCTTAATGCTTAGACTGAATCATTATTTGCTTCGATTGAATCCTAAATGCTTAGATTGAATCCTTAATGCTTTGATCCTTAAATTGAAAACTTAATATGTTTCTTCTCTGCTCTAGTATTTCGCGTTTATTTTTTCTAATTGCAATTATACTTCACCTTCCTCCTGAATACATGTTCTAAATGACTATTTTGAATTTTGGCATTACTTGGCGTTTCGTATACGTCATTGCTAAGACCATATTACAAATTGATTGGTTTTCTGCAAGAGACCCTAAGTTCGACCTAATGAGCCAATGCATCCACCACCCCTCCCAGATCCATCCCTGTGGTATATCTACAATGTTTTCAAGGTATGCTTAAAGCTGTCTCTATATATAATTTTAACAAAGATACATAAGTACATGCCAAACAGAAATTAAAATATACTTCGTTCACCTTGATAAGATAGTGTAATAAAGTATGTAGTATTTTATTTAGTGCATATTCTTGATTTTCGCATCACAATAAAAGTGATATTTCTTAAAACATGTTGGTGCAACTGTCATAAATCAAACAGAGGGAAGCAATGTCAAGTGTTTTGTTTCTGACATGTAAAGTATATAGATAATTTTCAAAAGATGTTGTCCTGACAAGTCCCGCGATATCCCATTTTCTACACACCACCAAACGATTTACTTCCGGTCTTAGACTCTATGTTGTCAGCGTCACGGGGACTAGACGACTCGAGTTTCGGAAATCCTCGGAAATCCACTAAAGTTAAAAATGTCGGAAGTTACGTCATGTTTTTATGTTTATCTTGAATTATTGTTGCGTTGTGTTGTTTTTTCTTGAACGCCCAATAAACTATAAAAATACAATAAAATAGTATTCTACAATTTCCTATAAAACAATTTACAACATTGTGCTGCTTTATGGTTTTTATGCCACGAGTGTTGTTATTGCTCTCATCGACGGCTTCGTTCAGTGCATTTGAGACTTTTTGTTATGTGTTATTTTTACAATTTGTGGGTATTATTCCATTCAAATAGCAACAACAAAACTATAAAGTTTTTTTTTTACTCTTTGTAGAAAAAACAAACATTGTGTTATCTTAGATTCCTGACGACACAAAACACTATTTTGCAATAATGTTTTTAAATGCCTATTTAATGTGGACTTTTAATAAGTGTACGGACAATATCAATAAGTGTACATTAAGTGGAATCTCTTTGAGACGAAAGAAGCAAAAACTTTTTTCAAAACTAATTAGGGTTATAAAACCTAGTCTGTAAAGTTCAAAACAATAAATTTGTGTTTTTGCAGCAAATTTTGCATCGGAAAACCGTAGGGATTTTTTTTTCCATTTTTCCGTTCAATGCTGCACTTTTGAAATTAGACAAATCGAAAGAAAATCCTCATTGTCAACAACAGCATTATTTGAAATTAAGTTAAACATACTCAAGAGTTAACATAATTTCTGTTAACCGTAGGCCGTGAAAGATGTTCTTGTTCCGTTTAATTAAATCCAGACTGGAAAACAGACCTATATTTATGTGTGATAAATCAGATATAAATACCACAGTCGCTCTGACAATAATTGTGATATCACGTTGGATTTTACAGTATAATAACGCAATATAAATTTATCCGATCTAAAGAAGGCGCCAAACAATATCCACGAAAAGAACAAGAAAGTCAGTCGTCATTATTTCTTGTTTTAAAGTTCGTATATAAAAATAATGAGGTATTTCCCCAGTTTATTCTAGTAGCCGCGAAATCTTATTAATTTGAAGACGCCAACATATTTCGCTGACTTTTATTTAGCTTCTAATGTACAGATCTATGTACTTATCTCTAATAGAACCCATTCGATCGAACTCGGAGTTATTCCCACGAACTCTATTATAGAAAGATTAAATCCACTAATGTATACAGTTTATCAGGGGAAACAAACATCTCCCGCGGAATGGAATATAAGCAATATCTATTGAGAAACACTAAATCATTTATTAATCAATATATTTGTGGTGGAAAGATTTATGCAAATTTTTCCAAGTGCATGCCGGTAGATCTGTCATTAATAAGTCGTCTGATTTGTTGTTGTCCGCCATAAAAAGAGAAAAGCAGTGCCACCAAGTCTAGCCTCGAGAGGGAACCTGACGTATAATTAGAGGAAAAATTAAAGCTATACCAAACCAGACATCCATTGTATTATAAAGGATTATGGACGTCGATACATGTGGATAATAGCAAACCGTTACATCAAACAAACAATGATGCGTTTTATTCGCTGTTTTCTTTCTCTTGGATTTATTCTTTTTCAAGTTCATGTACGTTGAGGTCAGATAGAATAAACAGACGATGAACGATAACTGGTCATTCGGAAGACATTTTTAAATAATAATTTTTGAACACTTCGAAGGATTTGCGCGTGGCGTTCTTCAGAGAAGCTGAGTCTTTAACCATTACAAATTTTCGAAAAGAAAGTAGTGTTATAGTGGTCTCCCTTGTCGGTCGGTATTTTCATTTTCTTTATATGACAAATGTTTTAGAATTATTATTTTTTTGCTTACATGTATATTCATCAAAATGCTCCAGCGCGTCGGCAATAAGAAGAATATCATTACCTTAAAACGGAAAGAATAACAAAAACTATTCTTTGCAGTGAAATTGTTCAAAACGTTATGACTGTATAGATGTTAAGGATATTTAGGTGGACAGTCCAATGTCTCGATTTTAATCTACATACGGCATTGGTTATTGCTCAAAATATTGTAATCCGCCATTTCGTAAGGTCTTCTCGGCGAATTTTGTTTTGGAAATGCCTACGGGATGACGTTACAACTTTCAGGAGCGATGATATTTTTAAACTGAAATTAGCAATCTATTTCAGCTGTTGAAGAACACACTCTGTCATTTATTCTAAATTTGTTTTGTTTCTTTTGTATCTTGTGAAGAGTTACTATATAAACAATACAAATAAGCGTGAAAAACAAGTAACAAGTAAACGCATACGCAAACCGATTGCCAAATTCTAGTTCCATGACTGCACTAATTCCACCGCAAACTTTTTCTATGTCATATTCATGATTAAATAGTTCTTCGTACAAATGTTGAATTGTTTTCTTTTAAATAATCAGTAATGCCAGTTTTCTCTGTTTTTATACAACGAACAGCTTTTAGGAGCGCACCCTGCCATGACAGGTCAGCCAATATTCTAAGAGTTAGTGGTGTGTTTTAGATTTTGACAGACTGCACCAATTATCAAACATATTGCACGGACTTTTTGAGAGTGTAATACTTGCACGGTATAAAAGGTTGATGTTGGTGACATTTCAAATTCACAACACATTTAGTTGTTTTGAGACTTTGTTATTTGAGTAGAAGTTGTTCACATATGTTGTTGTGATGCCCCTAGGTATACAAAAATGTCATTCACACTTGTTAATTTAATTTGTTAACAACATAATCTGTTCGGCACATTTTTGTTTAAAAAATGCAATAGAAGCATCGCTGAATCCCACTATGCTAAATATGCTTAGCTTTCTGCTATATTATTTTCGGCGACGTTGATGCTCTGCATCAAATTTTTTTTTTGTATTCATATTTATTATGTTTCCTTGTCCAACTGGTCTAGTTAAACCTGTGTATTTTGGAATGCAAATAGCATCCAGAATTGAACTAACGCGCCATGTCTGTTTTATCACATTGATTTCAATCAGAAGATTCCACCAAGACAAAAGAAAGGAGAATAACGAGTGGTGTCTATAGAATAATGACTTAAGTTTGAAAATCATGAGCGGAATTGCGATTCAATTATATTATTAGACTGTCTAGGTTTAGTACAACAATACTGAAATTAAAGTTATTTATAGCGAGGTGGTTTAGTGTCGTCCAACATAAATGACCAAAGAATTAATGGTCTTTGCGTTTGCTTAGTTGGTTGTATAATAACGTATAATATAAATAACATAATAATAACGTATAGATATAACGAATAATTTCAAGGAAACAAAATCTAGGCTTTAAGGAAGAAATGTTTTATAATATGGTTGACGTTCTGTTATGGGTCTGTTATTGATCCCCTAAAATCTTTTGGATTTCCCCATTTTCGACAAATTACCAAACGATCTGGGCTTTTTATGATATGTTATTTTAAAATTTATTACCTATTAACTTCTTACAATACTACATTTTACTTTGTTAGGTTCGGCTGTTTTCTAAAATTTGATGATTTCTTTCGTATTTTTACATTTCACTTTTGACACCTTTGGCATATGACGTCATAAAATTGTTCTTATTATACGTCCGCGCTTGTGCTGTTTAATTTCAAATTACCCTCTTATTTAGAATTTTTAGGTTGCCTAGGCTTTTATTAACTACGCATATTATACATATGCTGACAGAATATTTTATTACTAGCTATTTTGTCTGTATACAAGTTCATTGTAACTGTTTTAATTCCCGATGCAGGTGCTTACTGTTAGTTGTCCCACTTTGACGGGATATTTTTTATTTATACTGCTTGTTTGATAGGAAAACCTTCAGGTAGTGCGAAGTTGGAGCTCTCCACAAACCAGGTTTAAGCACCCCAGTCGGTCCTTTTGCTGACTGCACGTTTCGAGGCGGTAACTGCTGGTTTTCTTTTTTGTTGTTGTTATGTCCCGTCTCTGTGTTTTTGCCACATTTACATTTTGCCTTTGTCTAGAGGTAGATTAGATTTAAATATCTGTGGTATTTTTGATAGGACCTTTTCTTATTTACCTATTTATTTGGCAGCATCATGGCGTTTCGGTAATTTTCGGAAACTATCGCTTGTCGTCGATGGTTAAAATAGACCATGATGTCAGAACTGAGAAGGTTGACAACTGCACAAATTGTACCTTAAGTGGAATCTTTCGAAAATTAACAGAGCACATATTTTAGTTTATCCAAACAAATTGTTTGTGTTATACAAACCTTTTGAGTAAATTCCAATTTTTTTGTGATTCTTGAAGCCAAATTTGCACAAAAAGCCAAAAGACTTTAACATTTGCTCTTTTTGATGTAATTTTGAATGAAGACTAAATGATAGTAAATTGTCATTAGTGTCATTTTCAACAACTGCATCATTTTACTTTAACACGTATATCAACCGAACGCAGAGAAGAAGTTCTGTTTAATTTAATTAAACGCCAGACGGAAAAAACAGAACTATATTTATGTTTGATAAATCAGACATCAATACAACTATCTCTCTGACAAACGTCCCTTTTACGTCGTATTTTGCGGTTTAATTATAATATATAAACTCAACCGATCAAAAGAGTGTGAGTAACAATATACACGAAAACAAAAAGAAGAAAGTAAATCGGCATAATTTATTGCTATATTTTAGTTCGTAAGTAAAAATAATGATGATATATTTTCCCCAGTTTATTCTTCTAGCCGGAAAAGCTTTTTATTTCGAAGTCGCTAACCTATTCTGTCCTTTTATTTCACCTCTTATTTACAGATCTATATACTTTTTTATTTAGAGTGTTTTCTTTTTTCCCCTGTTTTGGCAAAGCATTCCGTCGAACATGAAATTGCTCGGAGAAACTCTATTACAGAAAGATTAAATTCACTAATGTATAAAGTTTATCAGGGAACACAGACATCTACCGAATATAAGCAATATCTATTGAGAAATCATTTATTAATCAATATATTTGTGGTGGAACGATTAATGCAAATTGTTCCAAGTGCATGCCGGTAGATCTGTTATTAATAAGTCGTCTGATTTATTGTTGTCCGCCATAAAAAGAGAGCAGCAGCGCCACCAAGTCTAGCCTCATATGACTTAAATTAGAAGATAAATTAAAAGCTATACCAACCCAGACATCCATTTTTATATTAAGGATTGTGGAAGTCGATACATGTGGATACTAGCAAACCATTTACACCAAACAAACAATGATGCATTTTTTCGTTGTTTACCTTCGCTTGGACTTACTCAGTTTTCGTCCATTTTGACAAATGGCTCATGTACTGTGAAATGAGATAAAAAAGACGAAGAATGAACAATAACTGGTCACTTGAAAGACATATTAAAATATAAATATTTAAACACTTTGAAGGAGTCACATAAGATAATCCAGAGGAGCTGAATCTTTGTTTCAAATTTTCGAAACAATATAATTGTATTAGTGATCTCCCTTGAGGGTGGTATTTTCATATACTTTATGTAAGAAATGTTCTCAATTTAATTTCAATTTGCTTACGTAAATATTCTTTACACTCCTCACACATTTTAACACTACCGTATCTTATTCAATGACAGAATTATATACATGCTGCAGTCCGAGAATACCTGCCGACAAGGGAGGTAACACATGTAAGAAAAGCGTGTGTCGCGGTAAGATCAAATGAAAAGGAATGTCATAAATGATAAAATTATGCAACATAGACAAACAAAAATATAAGCAATATGCTTTTGCAATAATGTTTTAATACGATATTAATGTAGATTTTTAAGAACTATACGGTCAATATCAATGATTGTATTTTTAGTGTAATCTCTCGCAGACGAAAAGAGCATTGTTTTTATCAAATCTGATAAGGGTTATTCAACATGGTTTGTAAAATTCCTAACAATTGTTTTGTGATTTTACAGCAAATTTCGCATAGGAAAACCGTAGGGATTTTTTCATTTCTCTGTTCAATGCTGCACTTTTGAATTTAGACTAAGGAATATTTTTCATTATTCCGCTCAATGGTGCACTTTAAAATTTAGACCAATTGGAATGTAAATCCTCATTGTCAACAACAGCATTATTTGAAAAAAAGTTACAGACTTACGCAAGAGTAAAATAAAGAGGAAAGTGAATTCTTGTTGTTTTCAAGTTCGTATATAAATAATGAGATATTTCCCTAGTTTATTCTTCTAGCCGCGAAATCTTATTAATTCGAGGACGCCAACCTATTTCGCCGTCTTTTATTTAGCTTCTAATGTGCAAATCTATGTACTTATCTGTTATAGAATTTAATCTCTTTTCTCCTGTTTTGGCAACCCATTCGATCGAACTCGGTGTTGTTCCTCGAAACTCTATTACAGAAAGATTAAATCCAACAATGTATACAGTTTATCAGGAGAAACGAGCATCTCCCGCTGAATGGAATATAAGCAATATCTAGAAACACTAAATCATTTATTGATAAATATATTTGTGGTGGAGAGATGTATGCCAATTGCTCCAAGTGCATGCCGGTAGATCTGTCATTAATAAGTCGTCTGATTTGTTGCCATAAAAAGAGAGCAGCAGCGCCACAAAGTCTAGCCTCAAGAGGGATCCTGACGTATAATAAGAGGAAAAAATTAAAGCTATACCAACCCAGACATCCAGTGTATTATATAGGATTATGGATGGTGGACACATGTGAATACTAGCAAACTGTTACACCAAATAAACAATGATGCGTTTTATCGCTCTTTTTCTTACTCTGTGATATGTTCTATGTGATATTTTAGCCATTTTGACAAAAGGTTCACTAAGGTCAGAAAAAAAACACAACACAACATCGGATGAACCTTAAATGTTCATTTGAAGGCTACGTTTAAATTTTTACCCCTTTTGTTAGACATTAATAGGACTCGAATGACGTACTTTAGAGGAAGTGAATCATTAGTTATTTCAAAATTTTTAAAATGAAACAAATGTGTCAGTGATCTCTCTTGTGGGTTGGTATTTTGCGTATACTCAATACGATCACTATTCTTAATAAAGTTTTATTTGCTTTTATTTATTATTTATTATTATGCTAAACATCTTATCTACTCCAGGGCGGTGGTGGTGGGGGGGGGGATAGGTTAGGGATGCATCCCCCTAAAGGTAAAAGAGTATAGTTGTGAATACCCCTACATATAAGCTTAAACCATGATAAGCTTTTTAAATGAATTTGACTGCCTAGGTCGAAGTTAGGGTCACTAAATGGGTATATAATATTTAGCATTTTCTGCAATAAAGTTGAATGGATCTTGATTCAAACACCACCCTGAACTAATTCAACAATATATATGCTTTCTGAAGTCTGAGGTTTTATATAGAAAGTGAGGATGAATAGGGAGAGATTGAGGTCGGTCTGCCTTGTATATTGAATAAAAACACAAGTCAAGGCCAGTGCATTTTCATATAACTTAACATTTATTGAAATGCTAAAGTACCGTATAATATGTATAGCTGATAATTGCACATGATAAATGTTATAATACTAGCTTATTCTTACAGACAATTCCAATTTATAACAATTGTACTAGAACACGCGTACATAATAGACCCTGATTCTTTCAAAATATTCATCCTTTTTCATGTACGGTATTCACAAAATAAAATACTTTTTACAAACTTCTACGATGATTCAAGGACAAGTTTGTTTTAGATCAGAAAATAATTACTGACGAGTTGTTTTCTCCATGTCATTTCACCAATTTCTTGCAGACGTCTCCGGAAGAGGCGCCAGAATAGATTACCCTTTATTAGCCTTAGACAGTCGGATAATTCTGTTACGATCAATGGCACAACAGAAAATACAAATAACAACAAATTTTACTACACACTATAGTTTATTAAACAAGCAATTTACAAAATATTGCAATATATATTATATTCATCTAACAGATAAATAATCAAATAAAGTCCAAGCTGATCAAAGGCCTCATAGAATCGTCCACTTACTCGATGAAACTAAAATTCCATTTATTATCCAATGTAAACAACAATTATGTCCGAAGATTGCGATCTATCACTATAAATCCAAAAATACACCAGGTCTACTCCAAAGGCATTTCCCAACACAGTTGCTTATTTAATAACAGTTGTTGAAGTCACGGATGGTATTAACATGTCTACTAAGGTAGGTCAACGTAAAACAAGAAAATAGCCCCATTTATAATAGCTAGAAAAGTCGAAAATGTACCAGTTGCCCCAACCATTAAAAATCCAGAATTTACTAGAACTTCTACAAATCAAATATCACTAGACCCGGAACATCTTTTCAGTTCGTCACCTAGCAGTGACGTAGCAGTGACGTAGAAGTGGCGTGGCATTGTCCTGAAAATACAACGGTCAGAAGGTCGTTTGCGAATAGAGATGCTTATGTAACAATTCGCACGTGGTCTGCGACCTCTAGCAGTAATAAATACAAAGTTTTGTATGTATGCTTAAAACTGTCTTAATATAATAAAGTTTAACAAAAATGTATAACGAAAACATAACCAAAACTGAAATATATTACATTCACCTTATTAGAAAATCTAATAAAATATTCGCTCGACAATCAAAATTTAATATTTTACAAACGACTGTTTTTGTTCAGAAAAAGTATCATAAATCATTCATGTAAAATGGAAGAAAAGTCAAAAGTTTTTTTTTTTTCAAATGTGTAGTTTAAATAATCGTGCTAATATGTTATCCTGACAACTACCATAGTCTACCATTATCTACAAATAACCAAACGATTTAATTCCGGTCTTAGAACCTATGTCCTCTACTTTTTGGTGTCTCACTAAGTTTCGTTAATGCTGGGTAATTGTCTGAAGTTAAAAAGTCGGAAGTGGCGTTATTTTGAGACGGTGTACACTTTTAACAATAATTATCTTTTAAAAAGGATCTATTTGAAACGCGATAAGTTAGAAATACTAAAACAAAGAAAAACAAACAAACAAACAAAAAACAAACAACAAAAACAACGACGTTGTTAGATGTTGAGGCAATATTACAAAAGTAATGAATCTATTTTACCTTGTGTCAGGCCTGCAAAATAGCTCCAAAGACTAAATCTGTTGTTTTTTGTCATTTTCGAATGAGTTCATCTTAGTTATTACATAGTTTTACGTATTTATAGAGGATAAATAGCATGAGAAAATTAATTTTAACGCAGTATCGACATTAAGGACATAGAAAGATAAAACAAAACCGTTAAAACCGCACACAATTGTACTTCATAACATGTACTTAGTGCACAGTTTTTTTTTTGTTCAGCAGACGCAAAAAGGATTTGTCTTCATGCCTAACATAGGATGATTACGATTAGAAAGTCATAAGATCTGACAAGCGACATGATATGACATGAGAATGAATCCTGCTAACCCATATAACACAGACAGATCTATATTCCAAAGAATGTTAAAATCAAAATCTGCGGGCACATTAATATACTTTCTAAAGATAATATTGTCAGAATTTAATGGCGTTTCAGAATCGTAAGTGGTCCCGGAAACGAAGTAAGCGCGACATAATATCGGGCTTTATTGATATACTTTAATATTTTAATATTTTGTCTTGCTTTTGATATAAATATTTAAGAACCGTTTATGCGCTCACGCCAGGTCCGTCATTCTACTAACCTTATTGATAACGTAATGCCTACAACATTCAACAACTGCTAGACAATTCTATATTCCACCTATAGAAATCATCGTAAACAGTGATTGAATGTACAATCTAGAATTGTATCAAGACGATCAACCCTATGTAAGTTCAGTTTACATTTACTTAATTGTTTTTGCAAGATAAATGGACCCCGGGAAAACTCTTCTCGATGCTTATAGTAAATGTGATTAGTTTTGAACAGTATTCAGTTTAGACCATCTAAACTGTACTGTAAGTGATTTAAATACCAGGACCATGCTGGCAGAGACTGTGACCCAATGTTTTCGCAGATAGAAATATGTGTTATAGTTAAAACTGTTAGACACAGTCAGGATATGTTTTTGAAACTATTCTGCAATTTTTTCTTTTTGTTTTTGTTTGTTTGTTTGTTCATATGCATTTAGTTTTCAATGCAACGACATATGTTTTAGAATATTGTGACAATACTCAATATATGAAGATATAAAAACAAGCTGAAAATGCGTTTTTGTCATGAAATTGGAAGACAAAAATTCTTTTTTCAGAAAGCTTCAAATAGCGTATGTAAACAAAACAATATTATATATTGTTGTTTGCTGTTTTTGAAATACATTGCAGCGACCAATTATGATCATTACAGCAACATTTGGTGGAAGAAGACCCCAAGACAAATATCTGGGTAGAGCCACAGGTGCACCGCAAGTCAGCGGGAAGACCTTCTCACATTAAGTCCTTCGCCCCGAATGGGACTCGAATCCATGCGGTGAGAGACTAAGCAGTTAGGTGAGTCGCTAATCGGCGACTATACCACTACTCCACGGGTGCCCCTATTATTTATTGTTGCATTACACATATAACCATTAAATACAATGTTAGCGTATGTCACAAATTACATTAATTAATTAGTTTTATCCGTTCTCTACAAGCCTGACGTAAGATATCTTCGGAAAAGGTGGCTTATATAATATTTTCTGTTTAACGGATTTCTCCTCTGTTTTATCCTTAATGCTTAAATTAAATTCTTAATACATTATGCTTAGATAGAATCTTTAAATTAAGTTTGAATCCTTAATGCTTAGATTGAGCCCTTTATGTTTAGATTGAATCCTTAATGCTTGATTGAATCCTTAATGCTTAGACTGAATCATAAATGCTTTGATTAAATCATTTATGCTTAAATTGAAAACTTAATATGTTTCTTCTCTGTTCTAGTATTCCGCGTTTACTTGTTCTAATTGCAATTATACTTCATCTCCCTCCTGAATACATGTTCTAAATGACTATTTTGAATTTTGGCATTACTTGGCGTTTCGTATACGTCATTGCCAAGACTATATTACAAATTGATTGGTTTTCTGCAAGGGACCCTAAGTTCGACCTAATGAGCCAACAGACAAAATTTACTTTAAAAACTTAGTATTTTTTAAACATACATGTATGTGTTTTCACAACTTCACTCTTTTACATGTTTACCTGGTTGTTGGTAGTGGTGGTGATGGGGTTGCATCCACAACCCCTCCCAGATCTATCCCTGTGGTATATCTACAATGTTTTCAAGGTATGCTTAAAGCTGTCTCTATATATAATTTTAACAAAGATACATGTACATAAGTACATGCCAAACAGAAATGAAATATACTGCGTTCACCTTGATAAGATAATGTAATAAAGTATGTAGTATTTTATTAAGTGCACATTCTTGATTTTCGCATCACAATAAAAGTGATATGTCTATAAACATGTTGGTGCAACTGTCATAAATCAAACTGAGGGTAGCAATGTCAAGTGTTATGTTTCTGACATGTAAAGGATATAGATAATTTTCAAAAGATGTTGTCCTGACAAGTCCCGCGATACCCCATTTTCTACACACCACCAAAGGATTTACTTCTGGTCTTAGACTCCATGTTGTCAGCGTCACGTGGACTCGACGACTCGAGTTTCGGAAATCCTCGGAAATCCACTGAAGTTAGAAATGTCGGAAGTTACGTCATGTTTTTATGTTTATCTTGAAGTATTGTTGCGTTATGCTTTTTTTTCTAAAACGCCCAATTAACTATAAAAAGAACAATAAAAATATTAATCTACAGTTTTCCTATTAAACAATTTACAACATTGTGCTGCTTTATAATAATACCATATTCTTCTCTAAACGCTATGTAGACATTTTTTTTCAACGACGTCACTACTTTCGACATACCTTATAGAAAATGTCAGCGCTTGAACATTTTTGTATTCAAATAGATTTTTTTTCTTTTCATTGCTTGCATTTGAGAAACTCGTCAGGAAGTGCGAGGTTAGAGCTCTGTAAAACCGGGTTAAGCACCCCAGTCAGTCCATATTGCCGACTGACCGTTCCATGGCGGTAACTGTCGGGTTTGATCTTTTCGTTAAATGACATCACAAATTTGTTCTTACTTTTCGCTTGGCTTGCATGTGAAATACCTTTGTTCTGTGCCTTTTCGGATTTTGGTATATGTTGCAATGCTCATTGGACTTTTTCATATATTCTTATTTATGGTTTTTATGCCAAGAGTGTTGTCATCGCTTTCGTCGACGGCTTCGTTCAATGCATTGAACCTTTTTGTTCTGTGTTATTTCTACGACATGTGCTTATTATTCTATTTCAATAGCGACAACACACCAACCAAAAGTTTTTAATTAGGGTTTTTACTCTTTATTAAAAAAGAAACATTGTTTTATATTAGATGCCTGACGACAGCGAATATACCGGTGTCAATCTATTCAGTGCGTTTCAACATAAAGCTTAAGATCGATTGAAAAACGTTTTTAAATTTCGGCCTTACGATCACTCCTAAGTACGTTTCAACAAACTCGTAAACGTCGTAAGTGCGACGGGTAGCAAATCGATCAAAAGCACTCTTACGATTTAAAAGCGATTTCGCTCTGAGAGCGATTTCCGAAATTTTAATGAAACGCTCTTAAGAAGGAAACCATTCTTAAGATAAAAAAGATCTTAAGATTTATTATGAAATGTATTCATTGTCTTTATTTCGTAACTTCTTTTATTACTAATAACCGGGCTGACACTGAATAAAAGGTGACAAGAAATAGTAAAGAAAATTAATTATTTGCAAAAAAATCATAGGCTTTCGTTAATGGCTACCGTATTGGTGGACACTTAAAATGAAAATATGAACACACATAATAAAATGCCGATTCCGACCCAATTGGGAGCGCTCAATCATCTTTCGTGCCCTGAACGACTTAAAATGAACGACAATCCATGTCTGCAACAATTATGATCATTTTTGAAACAGCTGAAGGCCTCACATTTAAACAGACATAAAAACAAAACGGAATGACGATCTAGGCCTGGAATTTAAATGATGCAAACATGTTATTATTTGTATGTGTATTCTAAAAAAAGCTGCTGAGAAATATTTGCTTATCTTTTTTTCGGATATTTGTCTTGATATATAACACATTTTAAAATCAAACTTACAAGCAAACACGATTTGCTTAAAAGAATGATCCATTTGTTATGTCCGTTTTGTATGGAGTGGAAATGTATAATGACAGTACAGAGTAAAACAGTCTAAAAATCATAATTTAGACAATTTCAATTTTTAGTCTGCAACGTTTTAACACAATATATTTCTAAAGTCTTGCCACAATTAATGAGTCTGAGTCAGTTTCTAGATCTGAGAATGCAAAATTGAGTCGTCATTTAAATAAATCACAATCTGCCATAATTATTAGGTGATCGACAATAAAAAATAATATGTCGACACTACCATTTACTATATTATTGCATTGTTCAACAGAAGAGCAATGTAATTGCAATATATTGGAAAGCACTAGCAAATAATATTACTTTGTACAATAATTCTATATCGACGTGTGTGCATTCTGTTTCATGATGGAGTTTGTAGAAGACTTAATAGGTCACAATAACGCTAGGCTTAGACTAACCGGTCACAATAACGAAAGGCTAAGACTAACCGGTCGCAATAACGGAAGGCTTAGACTAACGGGTCACACTAACGGAAGGCTTAGACTAACCGGTCACAATAACGAAATGCTTACACTAACCGGTCACAATAACGAAATGCTTAGACAAACCGGTCATAGTAACGAACGTCTTAGACTAACCGGTAATAAAAACGAACGGTTTAGACTAACCGGTCACAATAACGAACGGCCTATTCTAACCGGTCACAATAACGAACGGCTTAGACTAACCGGTCACAGTAACGAAAGGCGTAGACTAACCGGTCACAAAAACGAACGGCTTAGACTAACTGGTTACTTCAAACCTATATGTGCTTATTTTTGCCTTCCAAGTGATTTTTGCCGAATGCTGGTCGAACATAATAACAGAATTCTGTCTGACAGAGTGAATTATTTAACATCAAAGTAAGTCGCATAAATAAATCATAACCTTCGTTACATCATAGCAATAAATCATACCAATGTTACATCATAGCAATAAATAGCAATCAATAATGCCAACCTAAGAGATTAACGGCTCGCGACGAGACCATTTAACCATATTTTCCCCCTGCACCTTCAAATAGCGACCAGATTGACAATGAAATAATATAAATGAAATTGCAGTAAAAGTTAAATTGTATTATTAAATAATTAGTTAACTATCTCATTTATATTTTGTAATATTTGACCTTGATAGACAAATCCAATTTGTGTTTAATGAACATGTTTTTACAAATTATACAAGTGTGTCGTCGCATATTTGAAGAAATACATTGTTTTAATTGTCCTCATTTTATCTCTAAATGTAATTTAATTTAATTCAATTAATTAAATTGTAGTAAGAGTTGATGTTGTTATAACGAATATCAAATTGTAATTAAGCAAGTTTTATATCTTTTTCAAATTTTCGTATTTTTTAGAAATAAACGGACAAGTATAAGCAACTTGACAATACCCACCCTAGATGTTTTATACGTCATACAATAAATTTGTCTTCAATTGAAAACTGTTAATGTCCCACAACATTAAGGATATTTAGGGGAAAAAATCACAATTACAGGTGGTATCCGAAAGTTTGTATAAAAAATATTTTCATTAAACAACTAAATATATCACTGTTACCTGACCAGATCTCGCAGAATGCTGTTCATTGATGTTCTACACCTGCGTGAAAAGTGAACCATAACGCAACAATCGTCATTACAAAAATGTATTTCCTATCTGAGCCACGCTGTACTGTTGGCTATTTTTAAACTAGGAAGAGCACTTGGCCAATTATGTTATAGCTCATCCACGTCATCTGCTCCGACTTCGATGTTTATTTTTAGCAGGAATTCCAATATTTCTTATTTATAAATTTGAAAAGAATGATTTTTAGAGCTGATTAACGAGCTTTATTGTCCTAAAATTGAGTTACAGTTTAGAAAGAATGATTTTTTTTCTGCAGAAATTATGCACAAATACACCAACAAATCTCAGGTATTGTTACATATATTTGACATAGGCAAACTGTCGGCTACAACCTTTAATATTAAAAAAATGGTGTTGATGAATTTTAAATGAAGAACATAAAATAGGTTTGAGTTTTAATCTCCAAAACTTAGATTTAGCTCTCGTCTGGACAAATTTAGAAAGGAGCAAAACAGAAAATTAATACAAGGCTCTTTTTCAGACCTTCCCAAACAATCAGATTGTCGCCTATAAAATCGCAAAAGTAAATGATGATCCGAAGCGTACCGAACGTATCATTTTAATGGCTGCGCCCATTTACAAAGAAATGTAAACATGGACACTCCGCGCAAGACTTATGTCACTGAAGACAGGTGCGTTGTATGCGGCATCCCATTTGTTTCAACATCTGTAACATCTTCGGGTCGAAAATTAACTATAGAGCGAATTCCTGACTTGTCAACACTTTTCTACTGCAACATCGATAGCGGCCATTTTGCGACACTTACCAAAAGCGTTATGCATTACGCTCTCTGATTGGCTGTTATAAAAAAGTAATCGGGGAAAACCATTCTTGTTTATAGAGGGTATTTGCGGACCGTCTTACATTTTGTAAGATCTGACTTTAGTAAGGCTATTCTTTCAGATAAATGGAAAAAAAAATAACGGTCATTACATTTTTGTGCTAAGTTTCAGTTTAGTTTTAGTTTAGTTTTTCTGTTTGCATAAATTGCATTATGAAGGCATTTTATTTCATATTAACTGCAAAGATATTATTTAAAAAAGGACATTGCTTTGTGTTGCTTGTCATGACTTGGTTATTAATACTTTTTGTCAGAAATGTCAAAACTGTAAAGTTTGACATTTTTAACAAAAAATAAATATTTAGTCAAAGAACACGTGGTAAAATAAAATACATTTTAATTATAATTATATTTTTATTAAATATGAAATATAACCACATCTTTGAGTTTATGCAACCAGAGTTGAAACTAAGCAAAAAATGGTGATGGCCGTTTGTTTTTTCCTCCATATCTAAAAAAGAGCCACAATCATCAAAGCAACGTCGTTGTAAGATACTGATACAATATTACAAAAATAATTAATCTATGTTACCTCGTTTCAGGTCTGAAAAATATCTTTGAAGAATAATGCAGCGTTTAAGTAATTTACCAAAGAATTTTAAAATCAACAGTTGAGGTAACAATTGTATAAATTCCAAAAAAATACATAATAAGAATTTAATGACGTTTCAGAACCGTAAAAGGTCCAGGATACGGAGTCAGCTCCGCATAATATCCAGCTTAATAAATGAAATATTTGGTCTTTCTTTCGCTGTAAATATTTTGTCAGTTTATTATTTTGACATAAAATATATTTATGTCTATTTTTTTAAAGTCTGTTTTACACGAAATCATATTACTAAAGACGGCAATAAGGCAGATGCATTCAATATATTTAAACTATATAAGTTGCAAGAACATAGTTTGCATAAAAGCCAGACAATTTAAAATATAATTTTGAAATATATTTGTTAATATGTTTTAAAAGAAATTAATTATCGTAGTGATATATAATTAAACATTGTATCTCAGATAAACCAATTCCTATCATTTAATCTTATAAATAGAACACAATGACAATTAAAACAGTACATTGTCTATTATAAAATTCCAAATGCATTTTTAAGAAAATATTGTATTATTAGGAAGAATCATTTGTACATACCCTTGTAGGTAAACAAGCAAAGACACTGTTTAGTAATGCTTTCTTAATGTCTTTTTCAATTTAGTATCCAATTTGTCAATTCTAATATGGACGATTTTTTACTGTTATTGAGGAGTTTCTTTTGCCCCAAAGTGACAGGCAGTGAGTATGTCATTGAGTGCAACAATTTATTTTTTAAAAAGGATTTGAATGATGATATATACAGTAAAGAATCATTGCACTTCCTGGAAACTTTTCATGCACAATAAAATATATGACAAAGTCCTATGAGCATTGCAACATATACCAAACTCCGAAAAGGCACAGAACAAAGGCATTTCACATGTAAGCTAAGCGAAAAGTAAGAACAAATTTGTGATGAGTCATTTAACGAAAAGAGCAAGCCCGACAGTTACCGCCTTGGAACGGTCAGTCGGCAATATGGACCGACTGGGGTGCTTTAACCGGTTTTACAGAGCTCTAATCTCGCACTTCCTGACGAGTTTCTCAAATGCAAGCAATAAAAAGAAAAACGATTTATTTGAATACAAAATGTCCAAGCGCTGATATTTTCTATAGGTTATGACGAAAGTAGTGACGTCATTTAAAAATAATGTCCACATGGTGTTTAGAAAAGAATATCGCATTATTTCGATTTGAAAAGCTACACACAAAAATGGTTGACTATAAATAAAATTAACTTTCTTAATCATGAACAAACATGACCAAAGACGAATAAATGGTTGTAGCATCCTGTTCATGTGAAGATGGAGTTGAAGAACCAAAGTCCAATGTCCATCAAAGGAAATACACGTAACAATCCTTACAGGATGAATTAAATGACAACATAGAGAAACAAGTACAGAAACAAATGTAGAAAATGCGTTGGGAAGGAGGGGAGAAAAACTATTTTATACTTTCTTCGAAGTCAGAAGTCAGTTTCATGTAAAATGCAATTCTGGTACAGGATATTATTAGTATGCACAATATAATCGACCTAGTCATGGTTTTGTCAAATGTATATATTGTTTTCAATTTTCGCTCAAGATCCACCTGTCTGTTTTGAATTACAGCGAATGATGAATGAGGCATGTTAATAAATAGTCTCTCCTGAATAATCCCTAAATGCAAGTAGGCCCTTTCATTTGTTTTACTCGGTTTTTATGCTTGTACTCTTTGGAGTGTATGTTGACTTTTCTGCATTTCCCGTGATACTCAGGTTAACAATTATCAATAAACACTTCAATTTTCTTTTTTAAATAGCAAAAATCTCTATTAGTATTTAAATGGATTTTAAGCTTATATTTATGCTAAAGTAAGAAATTTCACTTTATGTCGTTGCAATATCTACAAAAGAACAGGCGATTAAGTCTTAAAATTCCAACTAAAAGGACCTTCCTACTGTTTGGAGTACCTCTAAAATTAACTAACAAGGGAGACAATTTCCATTTTACCAATGTACTCCATAAATATGTTACTTAATGGGTGTGCTAATCTCTAAAAGTTCATATACGCGCAGACGATTGTGAAATATTGCACGCAGGTAGCATATTATAGAAAGTAGTTTTAGACTGATTGTTTTAAATTTATTCTAATATTGTAATATTATAGGATGAAAGCATACTACAATTATTCGGAAGTTCAATAAAATTACACAAAATCATTTAGTTATACAATTAATCGCACATTTGCCACCAAGCCGATGTCATCTTTTTGATGTGTGATTTTGAACAATATCAATCCAATGACAAGAAAGTCCTTTCATGTGTCATTTCAACGACACTCGTACTTCAAAACAAGGAATCGCTAATCTCGCGCCAGTGGAACAATGTTGCAACCTTGTTGATAGCGTTATGGCGGCGGCCGCGCGATCTCTAGCAGTAGCTTCATAATTCAAATATCCATTTTAAGACAACGCCGTAAACATTGATTGTATGTACAATCTTGAATTGGATCGATGCTATCCGCCCCTATGTAGGCTTTAATTGACATATACTTAATACATTTTGCGAAATAAAAGAAACATGGGAAAAGCGTCCCGATGCTTATCGAAAATGTAATTGGTTGGAGACAGTGTGCAATTAAAACCAAAAGAAAATTTCCGGAAGTGAGAACGATATCAGAACGAGGCATGCTTAGAAGCACGGTGACCCGGCCTCGCTTGCAAAAACATTTCTCAATTGAAATCTCAGGTCAGATTTGGGATTTTTCTCAATTCAGTTAATAATCTTCAATGACTTGCAAAAACATATTTTGTGAAAAACCTCAACCGAGCTGACAAAATATATATTTGAGACAAGATTTGAGTTTGAGAATGATCTCAGTTGAGAAAGGTCTTTGCAAGCGGGGCCCGATGTGGTTGCAAATGGACAACCTCATCGTGAAGACGTGTGCTTTGTGACATTTAATCTATAAATTTCATGTCAGAGAGTTATGTATTTTTTTACACAAAGTTAATATTTTAATATACAACTCGTAAATAAATGTATCTTTTTAAAAATCATGCATTCTATATTTTATATTTTATCAGTATATATTTGAATAATAAGTACGCAGTGTTTGTATGCTTTTTGTATATACATGTATATATATATATATATATATATATATATATATATATATATATATATATATATATATATATATATATATATATATATATATATATATATATATATATATATATATATATATATATATATATATATATATATATAAAGGCAAATTAAAATGATGCATGTGCTCAGACCTTGTGGAGGATAGCCTGAAAAGCCCCGTTATCGACTGTTTATATAGTGTAAGAGTTGTCTCCCTTGTACTGTTAGAGAAAGTCAACTGCTTCAGGTTACAGTTAAAAAGGTCTTATCTGTTTCTCTCTGTCTCTCTCTGTGTATGTGTTTCTCTTTCTGTCTTTCCATGTCTGTCTATCTGTCTGCCTCTCTTCTCTCTCTGTGACTCTCTCTATCCCCCTCTGTCTGTCTACCTGTCTGTCTGTATGTCTCTCTTTCTCTCTGTGTCTCTCCCTGTCTGTCTATGTGTCTGTCTGTCTGTCTCTCTCTCTTCCTCTCTCTCTCTCACCATCATGACAACTTAGGGAACATATAAAGACCTTGAGAATGCGATTCAAATGATAAATTATGTAAATGAAAAATATCTTTTTCTACGAAAGAAACAAACTTTCAAATTGTTCAAAACCATTGATGTCAAAAGCAATATATAACTTTTGTTGCATGGCAAATATAAGTATTAAGATGAAATGTTCGCTCATTACTTGACACGAACTTTTTTATAAAAATCTTTGTATAATCACCCCATTATTTTAATTCCGCATTCTGTAAGGCTCAATCCTCAGCTTAGTTAATTGTAAAAGAAATTACCCCGAGATCTTAATACGTATTATATTCTCTGACTTCAGTTAAAACATAAAATTCTTATGTATAACTAACTACTAATTTCTTTTCAGGGACAAGTACGTTAAGTGGGGAATAATTAGGAACAAATTGTTGTTGCACAAAACCACTGTGTTAAATTCCTGCTGACTCTCCCGGAAGAAGCGCCGTTGTAGATTGCCTTTAAAGGTAGTATCCGACAGTTTGCCTATATCTTATATATGTAACAATATCCGACCTCTGTTTGAGGTTATTGTGCATAATTTCTGCGGAAAGACATCATATTAGTGTAAGTTTTGACGATTTTCAATAATATCTCAATTTTGGAGCAGTAAAACTCAATTATCAACACTTAAAATGTTCATTCTTTGTTCAGTCTTTTTAAATCTATAAATAAGAACGATTAGGAGTTCTGTTTTATTCAATAAAATATTCAAACACCAAACCTTTTCTACTTAACCATTGTACAAAAATAATGGTTAAATGCATGATGTGTCAGCTCAATTTCGGTAATAAGCATAATCCAATGCTGCTCACCTACCTGCTGAAGCTCGCTAATTAGTTAATATCCGGGCAATTTTCACACCTTTTCTAGGACACTAGAAAACACAGTCGCTAATCAATGTCAACTGCGTAATACCATTCACCATTTTAAGCAACTATAATAATGCATTTAATACGTAAATACCCAGCATAAAGTTATCATTTCCATATCACTAGAAAAATATGAGAACTATTTTAACTTTACTACCAAATACAGGCTAAATGAAAGCAAAGCCCAAACGAAAAATATAACATTAAATGTTTGTAATTAGCTGACAAAGGTTTACTCTCTGGAAAAGGTTTTGTTTCTGACAAGTCTAGTCGTGGGGATAATCTTCTCGAGATTCTGTCCTGACAACTCCCGCAGTTTCCCATTTTCTACAGATTACAAAACGATTTAATTCCGGTCTGCGACTGCATCTTGTCAGCGTCACGGCGTATTAGTAATTTCCGGAAATCCTCGGTAATCCTCGGGGGTAAACATGTCGGTAGTGACGTCAGATTTGAGAAGACGGAAACTTTTTAAAGAATGTGGTATATCTGATAAGAGAGAACGTGTTAGGTTTTTTTTCATGTCGGTAGAGTTACATTACAAATCACATTAAGCACTTCTATCACATCTTGAATGTCAGTAAATCACAGATTTCTTTAAATAGAGTCTAAAACCTATTACATGTACACACATTTCCTTTCTACTGCATGCAGCAAAGCTCCTTCGAGAAAAAAAAAACAATGAAAAAGACATATTTTTCTTTGCCGCAATTTTTGTGAACAACACTTTCGTAAAATAAAATCAAAATTAGTCCCGAATTTTTGCAAGAGCTGACACAGTCAAGAATAAGCTGGCACATTTTCTTTAAGAAACTGTAAGCCTTGGAAGTACTTGATTAATTTACACTAGCTTTAAAAATATGTGTTTTCGTGGAATTGTACAATTTTATATTAATTTAATAGGTTAAACCCGACCAAAGGAGCCTGCATAACTATATGTAATATACACATAGACTACTTTTATTTATGGCCTTTTCAAAACACGTAGATTACTTATTAGTAATTGGATAATTCCCCATTTATTCTGTAAGACGAGAATGTCTATTAATTTCGAGACGTCAACCTAATCTGCCATGTTTAATTCTGGGATGTATGTCAGGCGGAATTTAATCGCTTTAGAAGCCTACATTGTTTTGTATGACACATGCGACGTGTGGTATTTCGCTAGAAAAAGGACTAAGTTCTTGACTTTTTGTTTAGCTGTTGCAAAGTTTATATCCTTTACATGTACAACAGCCATGATCTACTAATGTAAATATCGTGGTAATTTATTATCAGTGACGTCACATGCTGATCAATAAATTATAGAATGTCACGAAATGCGCGAAGTCCGCTTACAGTTTGCGTAACAAACTTTATGTAACCTTTGGTAACGTTATTTCTATAAAAAAATCTTCAGAAGTCTTGGACAAGTTTCGTACTTTAAACTTTCATTGGCTCTGCAGTTAATACTTACGATTTCTCTACGCTGTACACTTCTTTACCTCATGATTTAATTAAGACCAAATTGATTGCTCTTATTGAGAAAACATTTGCTCGAGAGCAACGTCTATATATTGCATGCCATGAAAGTAATGCATTTTTTACCAACACTTTCTTAGAAAAGTTTACTATGTGGACTTGCTCGGATGTTTGTGAAGCTCTACGTTTCCTCTTAGACAATATTTACATAAAATGCGGTGACACTTTATTTAGACAAGTAATTGGTATTCCTATGGGAACCAACTGTGCACCATTGATTGCAGATTTGTTTTTATACTGCTTTGAACGTGATTTCATGTTAACTTTATCCCCGTCTAACCAAAGCCACATTATAGAGGCTTTCAACTTAACCTCACGCTATCTTGACGATATTCTTACTATAGATAATCCTTTCTTTTCTCAAATGATCCATCTGATTTACCCTCCAGAACTTACCCTTAATAAAGCAAATAACTGACATTTAAATGCAGCATTTCTAGATATTGAGATCGCTATTTCCAATGCCAACGTCTCTACTAAAATCTATACAAGAGAGATGATTTCAACTTTAGTATTGTGAGTTATCCATACCTTGACGGTGATTCACCTCGTGCTACCTCTTATGGTATTTACATATCACAACTTACAAGGTTTGCACGAGTTTGTAATAAAGTAGAAGATTTCAATGCTAGAAACTTTCTTCTAAACTGTTACAGCAAGGCTTTCGTTTTCATAAATTAAGAAAGGCGTTTTCAAAATTCTTTCACTGCGATGGTTTTATTGCTTCTAAGTATAATAGCAGTATGAAGACACTGATGCAGAAAGGCATAAGCCATCCTGCATTTTATGGAAATGTTTTATACAAGTTAAAGAAAATTAATGGTCTCAATAACTTTTCTGACCACTTTACAAAACTTATCAGAAAATGTATTGCAGACGGTTACAACCCGGGAATTCTTCGTTGTACTGCATTGCTTGCTAGTCTCGTTGAGACTATATGAAAACAGTGACTTAAAGCCATAATTGGACAGTTACTGTTGGAATTCTTGTCTCTTCATCTCTCCAGTCGTGCCCTATATAGGTGAGACAACTTGAGCAGTCTCCATACCCTTTACGTGAGATTGCACAGTAGGTATAACATCGGGATTTTTAGTACCTTTCTTACATACAATATGCCAACTGCGGATAAATCCTCGGCTTTTCATGAACTGTTTTCTTTTTTTTTTTAACTTATTAGCTCTTAACAATACTACGTTTTATTTTGTTGGTAGGTTGTTTTCTAAATTTCGTTGTTTTCTTTCGTATTTTTTATATTTCACTTTTGACACTTTTGAAACATGATGTCATGGCATTATATGCCTTATTTAAATTGATCTTGTTATATATCAGCGCTTGGGCTGTTTTATTTGTTCTTATAATATATCAGCGCTTGAGCTGTTTTATTTGTTCTTATAATATCTTATAATATATCAGCGCTTGGGCTGTTTTATTTGTTCCTATAATATCTTATAATATATCAGCGCATGGGCTGTTTTATTTCAAACTGATCTCTCGTTTGGGATTTTTGTTTTTACGTTGCCGAGGCTTTTATCTACTGTACATACTGTACATGTGTTTATAGTTTATTTTGTTGCTAGTTGTAATGTATGTATATAAGTTCATTGTATTTGTTTTAACTCCCGATGCAGGTGCTTACTGTTAGTTGTTTCACTTTGACGGAATGTTGTTATATACACTGTTTGTTTGCTAGAAAAACCTTCAGGAAGTGCGAGGTTGGAGCGCTCCACAAACCAGGTTTAAGCACCCCAGTTGGCCCTTTTGCCGACTGACCGTTCCAAGGCGGTAACTGATGGTTTTTCTTTATGTGTGTTATGTCTCGTCTCTGTGTTTTTTCACATTTGCATTTACTTTGTTTGCCTTTGTCTACTGGTAGATAAAATTTAAATATCTGTTAGAGTTTTGATAGGACCTTTTCTTATTTACCTATTGTAGTTACCCTTTAAGTATTGAAATACCAAATTTTGTCATTTTTTTCCTGGGTGTTAAAAACAACGTTACTTGCATTTCTTATTGATGAAAAATATAAAGAATTCATGGGCATTGCATTTTATTACATTTATTTATTGTGGCAGCGTATGCGTATGAAATTCCTTATATTATGTTTTTATTTGTACCTGTATTGACTACAGTGAAACATCAACTCGACATGTGAGTACTTACTACTCAATGCTCTTTTTGTTTTTCGTTTGGGCAAGTTTAGACATTTAAGTATATGTGTATACCATGATAATTACTTATTAATTTTTACTAACCGTACTAGTAAATCACTATTACATCTTGCCTTTACAAGATCTGAGTCAGTGACCGCTCTTTAAGTTACTTTTTTGAGTGCCGGAGCGAACGCATTTGAGTGCTTATGTTTACGCTGACGTGCTGTTGAGTGTATGCATTTGCACGCGTATGTTAAATGATAATCATTTCCTGTGCAAACGTATAATACAAGTTCCTTTTTTATCAGATTAGGTGCGACATGTGCCCGTTCAATTATCGACATGCACTTTTGTTGCATTTGTACTTAACAATGAATTAAATATTTTTGTACATGTATATAAGCCATTTATATAATCTTTTTTATAATACATGTATATATGTGTTTAATTTATTGTACTCTTCTGAAAAAGTTGGAAATAAAGAAATAATATAGTATATTTAATTTTTATTAAACTTATATATAATTCCAAGAAACCCATTAACAGATGCAAGCGAATGCATTTATACAGTTTATCTGGAAAAACTATAGTCTCCCGTGAAACGGTTAATGAACAGAATATATTGATAATCGCTAAATCATTTATTAATCAATGTATTTGTAGTAAAAAGATTTATGCAAATTGTTCCAAGTGCATGCCGGGAGATATGTCATTAATAAGTCGTCTGATTTGTTGTAGTCCGCCAGAAAAGAGAGAAGCAGCGCCACCTAGTCTAGCCTCAGACGACATATAATTAGAGTATGCATGACAGGTGGTATCCGATAGTTCAATATCAAAAACATGCAACAGCGTTTCTTCCACTGTTTTCGGGATATATAGGATTAATTTCTGCATACACTTATATTCATTCTAAGCCAAGGCGAGTTTAAACACTACTTTATTGTTAGACAGTTGCGACAGAAATTATTTTTAATATTTATTCTTTCGAAAATCTATAAATAGGTAAATAAGAAAAGGTCCTATCAAAACTCTCACAGATATTTAAATTTTATCTACCAGTAGACAAAGGCAAACAAGGTAAATGCAAATGTGAAAAAAACAAAGAGACGAGACATAACACATTAAGAAAAACCATCAGTTACCGCCTTGGAACGGTCAATCGGCAAAAGGGCCAACTGGGGTGCTTAAACCTGGTTTGTGGAGCGCTCCAACCTCGCACTTACTGAAGGTTTTTCTAGCAAACAAACAGTGTAAATAACAACTTCCCGTCAGAGTGAAACAACTAACAGTAAGCACCTGCATCGGGAGTTAAAACAAATACAATGAATTAACTTATCACAGTAGTGATCTTTCCTAAAAAGAGATATCGACGACAGATCGGAATACCCGGAATGACGATATCATGTGATATTCTAAAAATAAGTTTTAACGTTGTTTTTAGTTTAAAAATAGCTATCTCTGCAGCATGGCTCAGATAAGAAATACCCATTTTCAATAATAGTTTGTGAATTATATTTCGCTATTCACACAAATCTAGCTCATTAATAAACAACATTTTGCAGAACCTTTTCATGCAACAATAAAAAAAAATATTTAAGAAGAAAATCTTTGGTCCAGACTGTCGGATACCACCATTAAAAGATAGTCTTGCCCCGAATGCCGCTGTAATTATACAGTTTATGCATAGGATTGTATTGAGAACTCCCATCAAACAAAGAACTCGTGTAACACTCACAACAATCCTATTTTCGTCGTTGTTTATTGCTTCTATAGTTACCATCTTTCCGGCGATCCTTGGAAACGATTAATGTTCATTGGAGCCTGATGAAGTTAATATATGTTTACCATTGTTGATCATTTGAGAGACATGTTCGAACACAGAACCAGTGAACTGGCAGCGCATGCGATAACTCCAATAAGCTTTAGAGGTTAGTAAATTGTGGGCACGAGATTTATACTAATTAATACACGTTGACCTATTAATTGCCAATTATAAATAGCTTTAAACGCTTTTTAAAGTCATTTTTTTCAGTCATTTAAAGTAAATCTAAAAACTAACAATCGTTTATATTTAGAATTAAACGATGCATTTATTTAATAAAAGAATTATTTGGGGTTCACTGTGATTGTTTATATTCGTTTTGTTCAGAACAAGGACAGAACATGCAAGGAATAATTAAACTATTTGGGGTTCAATGTTATAGCTTATATTCGTTTTGTTCAGAATTAAATCAGAACATGCAATGAATAATGCAATTAATCAAGCAGAGTATGCAATGAATTCTATAATTATTTGGTGTTTATTCTTATAATCAATAGTGAAGACCATTTTTGACCAAATGAAGGAGATGACTTTAGTAAATTATTGCACTTGATCAATCAATTATTACAAAACTTCAATACGAAAACGAGACTTAGTCCTCCATGATCTTGTGTTATCACAGTTTTTCATATATTGATTATACCTTTGAAAAGAAATGTGCAAAGACATGTTTTTTACAATGCAGTTACATTGTTTTCCCTTACTAGAAGAAAAATAATGACGTATACATGTGTATAAGTCCTTACAGGCCGCAATATTTGCATGGTATCGCTACTTTTTTTAAACTTTTTAAACTTTTAAACAAATTTGAGAGTTACTATTCTTATTTTTTGTTATATGTTGCATCTTTTAATATAATTATTACAAAAACACGATTAAAACATTAAACACGTTTACATTAGCTGAAAATATTTGAAACGGCTGACTTTTTGGACTATTTGTTGTTGTTGTTGTTATTTCTTTGTGTTTGGGTTTCATTTTTGCCAGTACCATGCCTTTCTCTAAAAATAAAAAATGTGAGACTAATCGCTTTAAAAGATTAATGTATAGATATTGAGAACATTGCTGACAAAACATTAATCAATAGAGGGCATGAAATTGTTGAAGAAATTATTCATTGATTGCTTTGGATTGCAAAGAATCATAAACGTTTGCTGGAAATTTGATTGGACAAATTACACTGGACATGATAATATGATCGCGCAATAAAACGCTTGTAACTGATCGCCGATTCGGACCCAATTGGGAGCTTTCCAGATTTGTTTCATGCCACCAAACGACCTAAAAGAGACCCATTTGTATCTCTATTCCAGTCTGCAACAAGAAACGGCACGCATTTGAGGTATCTAATGCGCCTCAGAGAGCACGCGCGTAAAATCAAGCAGCTGCATATCTTTGGAATCAGAAACTGTGAAAAATCTGATTGTCGAAATAAGTTATATAGACAGCTAAATTTATTAAATCATACTGTTTGTTAAAAGCAAATCTTAATGTTGATATCAAAATTTGTTCAACATAAAACGATAGTAAGTTGACGGTGTTTTGACGTCATAAAGCGACAAAGTTCGCCCCGATGTATACTAGTCGCGCCTAGCTTTTTGTTAAATTTGACCTAATATTGGGCCGATTCAACAAAATGTATTGTTCCATTGTATGAATAACATATTTATTGTACACATTTTATGAAAAAGAATTAAATATTAAATCTGTAACCATTGACATTAGAGTAGACACAGACTGGTGTGTGCACTCGCGTGGACATTTCTGTTATTTGTGCATGGGCATTTTTCCAAAAGTATGGTTATCTGCCCTTGAGTACTATTTTATTGGCGGATGAAAGTGCACACCTTCACTTCCTCTGTACGTTTGGCAGCACAAGGATAATTCTTAGTTGTTGTTTTTTGAGTCCATTTAGATTCTTTGTATAAGTTATGTTGAAGGTAAGTAATTATAGGGAAATACTCGACTAACTCTATTTGTGTTTCAGAACGTTATGTTTATTAAAGGAAGTAGTCAATGTTTACATGCAAAACGATAATGACGTCAGGAACGTTACGTCTTCGCGCCAACGTCACGTTGCATTGTCATCTGCCCAGAATTGCCGCCCAAACGTAGTGTCCAATTCCCGACATAAGTTATATATAGCGTCAAGGAGGAAAAAAGAAAGGTAATGGATTTTACCCAATCTCGATAAAGTCAGATCCGAGCGGTTTTTATTATATGATTTTAATCAGCCTGAGATTTTGCTGTACATATACAAAATACAATTAAGAAAATAAAATGAAGAAAATAATCATCGGCTAAACTATTATGCTTTATGACGTATGCAAAAGTCACCGTGTCGTGTGTTACCAACAAGCACTAAACAACATAGCTTATTCGTTGTACCTGTTTTAACTCCCGATGCACGTGCTTACTGTTAGTTGTTTCACTTTGACGGGATATTTCTATTTACACTGTTTATTTGATAGAAAAGCCTTCAGGAAGTGCGAGGTTGGAGCGCCCCACAAACCAGGTTTAATCACCCCAGTCGGTCCTTTTGCCGACTGACCGTTCCAAAGCGGTAACTGATGGTTTTTCTTTTTGTGTGTTATGTCTCGTCTCTGTTTTTGTCACATTTACATTTACCCTGTTTGCCTTTGTCTACAGGTTGATTAAATTTATATATCTGAGGAAATTTTTATAGGACCTTTTCTTTTTTACTTATACGCAACATGTGAAGAATGATGAGGTAATAAATATAAAAGTTTTATCATATTCCCTGACAATCAACAGGAGCTGCAGAATGAAACATGCTAATCCCAGCAACACAGACAAATATATCTACGAGAGCATGTCAAAATCACAATATGAGGTCATAGTTTATTACTATCTTCAAACATTGTTTTCAGAATTTAATGTCTTCCCAAGATCGTGAACCGTCCGGACAGAGAGTAAGTTCCGCAATATAATCCGGTTTTATTGATATTATTATTGTTCGTCGTAATTCCGCCCTTGTCCTAAAGTCCTTGCCGTTCAAAACTTGAGATAGAGTTAATTTGAATCCATTGTTTTGAACTATGCAATGTTGAGTTGATTTACATAAAAGCACGTTGTGAAAGTCGCCGATAATTCAGATCTTCTTTATTCACAGCCGTGTTTCAAGAACAGATATTGAATTGATTTGTTTGTTGCAACGCACCGACGCAATTTTAGTCATATTGACGACGATTAGCTACCTCTTGGTGGAAGAAATCCCCAGACTTACGCCTGAGTAGAACCACCGCTGCACCGCAGGTTAGCTGGAAAACCTCTTCACATGAGATGTTACATTGATGCCAGAAAGTTTATTAACGTAGCAGTATTATAGTGTGTAAATAGCGCATTATTTAATTGTGATCATAACGAGTCATTATTTTAAGGAATCAAAATTTATAAATAAAAGTCAAAAATACGAAATACGAAAGCTTAAGTAGTCCGAACATTTCACGGTATGACGGGAATAATTTCAATATTTTTGACAGTGCTTAATAAGTCATGAATAATTTTGTTGTTGATAAATATCGAATGCAATTAACAACTTTAAACAGACAACAATTGAAAAAACAACAACAACAATTTAACGTTGCTCGCAAAATTGTGATTAAAAAAAAACAATCAATATGTATATAACTTAACTGTTTCTTTCTCGTCACGATCTTTCTATTATTTGACACTTTGGTAGCATCATTGTTAGTATGACTAAGTTTGGCAAATTAAAAACAGACAAACTATATCTGATAATGCTTTCAAATAAAATTTATGTTCAGACAATTCCTTCTTCTGACAATTTGCTGATGTTTTAAGTGTATGAGTTTGCTCCCTTGCACTGTAAGTGCGCAATACTCACACTTCATATAGTTTCATATGGGTAAAACGCAATAATTTGATTAGTGTATACGCCAACTGGCATGCCAAAATAACATTGAATGGAATTGGCATGCCAAAATAGCACTGAATGGAACTGGCATGCCAAAAAAAAACATTGAATGGAACTGGCATGCCGAAATAGCACTGAATGGAACTGGCATGCCAAAATAGCACTGAATGGAACTGACATGCCAAAATAGCACTGAATGGAACTGGCATGCCAAAAAAAAAATGGAACTGGCATGCCAAAATAAAATTGAATGGAACTGGCATGCCAAAATAACATTGAATGGAACTGGCATTCCAAAATAACATTGAATGGAACTGGCTTGCCAAAATAACATTAAATGGGACTGGCATGCCAAAATAACATTGAATACAACTGGCATGCCAAAATAACATTAAAGGGGATTGTCATGCCAAAATAACATTGAATGCAACTGGCATGCCGAAAGAACATTGAATGGAACTGACATGCCAAAATAACATTGAATGGAACTGACATGCCAAAATAACATTGAATGGAACTGACATGCCAAAATAACATTGAATGGAACTGACATGCCAAAATAACATTGAATACAACTGGCATGCCAAAATAACATTAAAGGGGATTGTCATGCCAAAATAACATTGAATGCAACTGGCATGCCGAAAGAACATTGAATGGAACTGACATGCCAAAATAACATTGAATGGAACTGACATGCCAAAATAACATTGAATGGAACTGACATGCCAAAATAACATTGAATGGAACTGGCATGCCAAAATAAAATTAAATGGACATGGCATGTCAAAATAACATTGAATGGGACTGGTATTCCAAAATAACATTGAATGGAACTGGCATGCCAAAAAAACATTGAATGGAACTGGCACGCCAAAATAACCATGAATGGAACTGACATGCCGAAATAACATTGAATGGGACTGGCATGCCAAAATAACATTGAATGGGACTGGCATGTCAAAATAACATTAAATGAACCTGGCATGCCACAATAATATTAAATGGGCAAATCAGACCATACAAAACCAATTTTTTAATTCATACATCAAAATAAAAAGCGACAGTCAGGCGCGTATCTGCCATTACACACTTTACGTACGTACGTAACCTCCGTTCGAAAAATCTAAAATCTAAAAGCAAAAGTACTAAGAACGTCATACTTTTGTATTATTTACATCATCGTGCTTGAATCTATGAGAGCAGCAGTTTATGTTTATTGGGTTTATCGTCCCACCAACAATATTCCAGTTATCTGGAGACGGTGTCCACTTGAATCAGATATAGTGCTGCCTTCACTGTGTATAGCATGCCGTGAACACCTGGCATGATACCACACCCAGTCACATTATCCTGACATCGGGCCAACCAGTCATGGAACTACTCTTATATTTGCTTGAGCATTAGCAAAAGAGCTATACCAATACCATTTTTAACGACTCTGGTATGTCGCGACCCTAGATCGAACCCGGGGCCTCCCGTACCTGAAGCCGACGCTCTTCCGATTGCGCTACCAGGTACAACTAAATGTCATACTTTTGATAGTATAATTGTATGAGATGTTTCCTGCATTACATGTATTAGACAGTGAGCAATCGTGACTCCTCGACGCCCAGTCGCTAATTTTCATTGATCACAAAGCTGGCCACATGATTGGAGGGACTTTTTGTAAAATAGTTCACAGTTGAAAGTTCTGTTATATTTACGCCGTTTTCTTTTTTTTTTTATAGTAAAACAGAAAAGTGTCTGGAGCTTCAAAACCACCCAGCTTAGGCCAGGCTCTTTCGATATGTATAACGAATCATATTTTAAACCTACACAACATTGACCTGATGTAAATAAAGGAATAACGAGTAGAATAAATTAATAAAAGAATAAATAAATAAATAAACAAATAAATAAATAATAAAAAAATAAATAAAATAAATAAATTAATTAATTAAAATTAATAAATAACTTCAATAAATAAATAAATAAATTTTCACTCGTTGATGAATTATTTTGAGCTGTTTAAAGTTTTGTTGAAAGCGAAGTCTTTTTTTAATTTTCTTACAAGCTTAATTTGTTTTCGGCATTCAAACCGAATAAGACTTCAAACGAACTTCTAGTTCCGCTACATCAACATGTCGCCGAGAAGGGGAAATGCCGACAAGTTGTTTTCTCCGCGCCACCTCTCAAATTGTTCGTCGACGTCTACGGAACAAGCTCAAAAAAAAGTCAACATTATTAACAACAGACGGGCAGATAATTAGCAAGCGGTCTGCGTAGCAGACAACATGCAATGCCTGTCAAGTTGCAAAATGTCCGCAAAATTTCTAAGCAATGATGATCAAACATACTTCCCTTACTATTTCCAATTCTCCGGGGAAGACCAACTACAAACACATACTTCATTTGTTTTTTTTTTCAAATAGGAATTTGGAATGAACACTCATAATGAAGCTGGTAAGGATATCTCCCTCCTTTATATAAATTTGGAATAAAACGACAATGTTTAATCATGTTGATCTCTTTTCACTTTCAATGACTATAAATAGCAACTTTGCAAGACTGAACGCAATTACAACACAACACACGTGTCAAAGTTTAACAACAAATGTAATAATTAAATTTGCTTTATTTGTATACCTTGTTTTTTTTCTGATGGTTCTATTTCATTTACAGAACATAACAAATCTTTATACATATGCTTCTATAAGTTAAAATAAGTTACGCAAAACACGATAAAAAGTTGTTCTATTAATAGTCTATGATCAAATAAATTCTTAACGCATGTCATTTTACATTAAGTTTAAATATTATTTATATACAATATTTCGTATTTTGCCTTTTTTAAATCAGTGTTAGCTTATTTAAGTTCAAGAAGAAACAGTAAAATAAACGAACATACTTATAAATACATTACTTAAATACCAGAATCAATTTTAATTTAACACCCCACGAATAATCGCCTTGTCAAAACACAACAAAACGTCTTTGCCAACTCCCTTTTCTTGAGCAAAAAACACCAACACCAACACCCCACCACACAACAACAACAACAACAACAAACAAAAACCAAGTTGGTGAAGTGGAAACATCCCAAATATACAAACTGTGTTCAAATCGGCCAGCTCCGGCTAGATCTAAATTGTTAATAGCTTTTTCACGCAGATTTATAATGAAATAAAATGAGAATATAATATTATTTTATATTATTTCAGTTTTTTTGTATGTTTCTGTCAAGAACGTTCGGACAAAGTTTTATTCACAAGATGATATACTGACCAATGTTATGGTTCCCTTTTATCTGCACATTACTAACGATGCAATGAGAGACATTAATATATAGTCTTCCCTGAATAATCCCTAAATGCATGTAGACCCTTTTCT
This sequence comes from Sinonovacula constricta, assembly GCA_007844125.1. NCBI lineage: Eukaryota > Metazoa > Mollusca > Bivalvia > Cardiida > Solecurtidae > Sinonovacula > Sinonovacula constricta. The sequence goes on from CM017565.1 coordinate 48,888,408, forward strand.
TTGTTTTACTCGGTTTTTATGCTTGTGCTCTTTGGAGTGTATCTTGACTTTTCTGCCCTACATAACATAACCATATTTTTGAGACGTTTCGTCGAAGTTTGTGGTACATGTAAGTTTACACTACAGGAATCTTCTAGAAGAAACAACTGTTACAATATGTACGTACAAAATTGTAACTTAGAAGTCGCCCTACATTTGTCTCCAATCAGAAGCTATGAAAACTCCTCAGCGATTTATTTCAATAGAACTCCTTTCTATTTTCTATTTATACAATGAACAAAATACATCGAAATATTTTACTAAATGGTTATTTTCAACTGCGCAAGTGCAACAAACCACGCATTCTGGCTTGACTCCTCTCCCTGTGACGACACGTTTGAAAACGTCAAGACGATTGACAGTTTGCATGACAGTTTTATAGGACGGGTATCATGTCATTTTGGTAGAACAGGTAGAAGTTAGGAGGGGACTGCTAACTCAGATAGAATCTCTGACGATGTTTACATAGAAAATAGAAGCCTGCACTCGCAGCGCTCGTTTCGGCTTCTATTTTCTATAGAAACGTCTTAATAGACTATGCTATACATTATCATTTCTTGCCTTTTTAAAACTTGTGCATTAAAAGACAATGCAATCTTTTACTAATTATTCTACTAGCAGACCCTTCCTGAAAATCAGAGAACACAAAAGTTTCACGTCATACTATTTTCGCCACAGATTTGTCTGTTTTTGAATTTATTCTCTTCCCTCTAAATTACGGCAACGCATTTGTTCGAAATAAGACTTCTACAGACACTATTACAGAAGGATTAGATACACAACTGTATGTAGTATCAGGGAAAACAAGAATATCCAGCGAAAATGTGTGTAAGCAGTATTTTATTTTTTAATTTCACTTTGAAACTTATGACAATTTTCACGTCATGGCATTTTTATGACGTCATTAAATTGTTTTTATTTTTAAGCCATCGCTTGGGCTGTTATTTTTTCAAGCTACTCTATCATTTGGAACTATTAGGTTGCCGAGGCTTTTATCTCCTGTACATTTTGTACATATGTTGTTAGTTCATTATATTACTAGTTATTTTGTCTGTATGTTAGTTCATTTTATCAGTTTTAACTCCCGATGCATTTGCTTAATGTCAGTTGTCTCACTTTGATGGGGAATTTTTATTTACACTGATTCATAGAAAAACCTCAAGGAAGCGCGAGGTTGGAGCACTCCACAAACCAGGTTTAAGCACCCCAGTCTGTTCTTTTGCCGACTGGCCGTTCCAAGGCGATAACTGCTGGTTTTTCTTTTTGTGTGTTATGTCTCGTCTCTGTGTTTTTGTCACATTTACATTAACCTTGTTTGCCTTTGTCTACTGGTAGATAAAATTTAGGTATCTGTGTAAATTTAAATAGGACTCTGTGTTTTTGTCACTTTTGATTAAACCCTGTTTGTCTCTGTCTAAAGGTAGCTTAGATTTAAAGATTTGTGTTAATTCTTATGCATGTAGGACCATTTCTTATTTATCTATTGAAAACATTTATTAATCATTATATCTGTAGCGGACAACGTTTCAAAAGCATTCTAGTAGATTTCTCATTAAGTGTATAGCTGTTTTGTTGTAGACTGTCGGAAAAGAGAGCAACGACCTCAGTCTAGCCTTACATGACGTAACATTAGAAGAAAACCCCAATCCCGACTGTTATTGTATAATCAACGATTATGAATGGGTATATATGGATGCTAGTAGACACAAAAAGCCGTACAAATTACAGACAGTTATGCTATTTTCTGGTCGTTGTTTTATTTATGATGCATTTATTTGCTCTCCGCCAGCGATTCATGGCCAGTTGAAGCTAGATATTGTAACCATGAATTATCTTGACTGGTCGAGACGTTTAAACTGAGAAGCAGTGTTTTAGAACAATTAGCACATTCCATAAATACATTAAACTTTTAGATTATAAACTTAGCTCGAGACTTATATAATTTATGACATTTTAATGGTTGAACTTTAGTATCATTCGAAATTATTGTTATACTAAACATGGCTGGCCATTTAAAGGTTAAAAACTACAGTGTTTGTTAAAAACAACAACAACAACGACCCATATAACTGATTAGATTTCAGTAGCTTTAATTCAATAAAAAAAACATTTATGCACTCCATCCGGTAGGTACATAGGCTGCACGTTTACGCCTTTCAACAACTTCCACACGTTAAGCAGACTTACGCCTGTCTCCAAGAGCTTTGGTTATCACACAATTTTTAATTAACAATATACAAAGCATTATTTTATTTTGGGAATTTGAATGTGTCAATGGGGTTATTCAACTGCTTTAGCTTCAAGCGAAGCATTATTTAAATTGACTTTTTAAATTATATGTCCATCGCGTGCTTTTCATACACTCGACCATTTGATAGGAGTTTGTGAATAACCATTATTTCTTTTTATCTTTAATGATGACCTTTATGGTATAACAATGATAGTGATATCAAGGTTTTTGTTGTAGTTGTTATTGTCTGAAATATAATAAAACATCACAGTAAATGAAACGTAAGTTAAACAATGTCACATGATAGAAGTACACAGGCAACGGCGTGCAAGAGTTTAACAACATGACAAAACTGTCCTTAAAATTTAACATACCACAAACCAGTGTAACACAACAATTGAAATAATACATAATTTATGACATAGTATAGTATAAAATGTACCTGAATATAATCCAAATAATATATATCCAAAATGTAGGAACTGTGGTTGTGTTAATGTGCAGCATTCGCCATCCTCCAAAATACATAATAAGAATATATGACAAAGTCCTGTGAGCATTGCAACATATACCAAACTCCGAAAAGGCACAGAACAAAGGCATTTCACATGCAAGCCAAGCGAACAGTAAGAACAAATTTGTGATGAGTCATTTAACGAAAAGAGTAAACCCGACAGATACCGCCTTGGAACGGTGAGTCGGTAAAATGGACCGACTGGGGTGCTTAAACCGGTTTTACAGAGCTCTAACCTCGCACTTTCTGACGAGTTTCTCAAATGCAAGCAATGAAAAGAAAAACTATTTGTATACAAAATGTCCAAGCGCTGATATTTTCTATAAGTTATGACGAAAGAAGTGACGTCATTGAAAAATAATGTCCACATAGTGTTTAAAAAAGAATATGGTATTATTTCGATTTGAAAAACTACACCAAAATGGTTGACTATAAAAGAAATTAATTTTCTGAATCATGAACAAACATGACCAGAGACGAATAAATGTTTGTAGCATCCTGTTCATGTGAAGATGGAATTGAAGAACCAAAATCCAAGACGTAGTGCAGGTTAAAGGTGAAGGGTTAGCTATTTCCCATTATTAATTTAAAACCTGCGGTACGGTATTCACTAAATAAAATCAAAATTATAACCAAAAATATATTTTAATATTAATTAAGGTATATAAAATAAATACCCTGCGACATATACATTATAACATAATTGGTTAATTTCCATACTAACACGTGTTACGTCAGATGAAGACATTAAAAACTGCTGAGGGCTAGATTATTATTTGGTGTTGTTCTTGTTGTTGGTCTTGGGTCGTAATTTGACGTTTAGCAATATAATGAATATGTTTGGGGCTTGTCTTATCTCAAGACAGACTGGTACTAAAACACCAGTGTTCTGATATTGTCTATATGTCTTAACGCGTTTCGCTTCCAATAACATTGCTGACAGTAAAGGAACAGAGGGCATGTAACTGTAGCCAAGTTTTGATGAAGTAGTTCACAGAATAATCGTAGACGTCCGTTTTTGGTTCCTGAATTGATAGCCGAAACTACATTTTGCATGATTGTTTGCACACAATATAACGGGCTTGAGTTCACCCGGTCACCCGATTGTTAACCAGTTTTTAGTGATTCGAACTTGTTTCGTACAGTTGTATAAAATATACTAAAAGGAGCATGTTCCTATCTTTGTTCTTCAAACGCCGAACACCTAATTTGTACATAAACACCTTCGTTATTAATACAAAAAAAACAACGTAAGTCAATCTCCATGAAACGCACAAAAACAACATTAGCAGACATAATTGCACATGACTTAATCAGTCACTGTGATATAGTTAAAGCCAAATAATACAATAGTCTCATTGGTAATTTATGATTATGATTAATAAGATATTGTAAAACAAAGCCAATCTATTCCTCTTCGTTGAGTAGTGATTTCTCTTTTTCGTGTAAAGCTTAATATTTTTTTTTCATTTTATTTCTCTAAGCATGCCAGGTCTAGATGCAGTTTAAGTTTATAAGTGAATCATAATTATTGAGTTGAAAAGTGTGCACTTCCCAATTTTTTTTATAAGATGTTATAAACATTGTAAACAATTAAAACTAAGTCAAGAAATAGCACTGAATGAAAATAAAGAATCAACAAAGTAGCACAAAAAAAAAAAATTATGTGTCTCGTATTAAAAATGTTGAATGTGGGGCGCATATGGCGTAGTGATAGAGTAGCCTCTGACTACTAAGCCTCTCACCGCATGGGTTCGAGACCAGTTCGGACCGAAGGACTAAATTTGGGAAGGTATTCCAGCTGACATGGAGTGCATCGGCGATTCTACCCTGACATGTGTCTGGGGTCTTTATCCACCAAAACAACTGCTATAATGGCCATAATTGGTCACTGAGATGTATCTTAAACATAAAACAATAAATAATTAACCATTGGCCCTTAGTGAAGGGTAGTTATAGCTGCCTATGTATGTAACTGGATTGGACGTTTTCCCTTTGGGAGATTTTCAATGACATAGTGCATCTTGATTTGCTAGTGACGTGTACATAACACAACATAATGCGGCAAAATAACAAGTTAATATTGATTGCGGGATACACTGCAAATACGATCGTTTTTTGTAAGTACATGCAGTCAGAATATTTCGGCATTCGACCGAAACCATTTACAATCTTTTGAGACTGAACAGGACTAAAAGACTGGATAAACTGGATGAAAATCTTTGTTGTTGAGGCATTTTAAACATTATGAACAACTATTGGCAAACATCCATTATACGCGCCATACAATATGTATGAACTTGTACATGTATGTGCACTTATTTTGACAAGGAAAATCTATTCCATCTACAACTGTTAACTACATACAAATATTTATTCATTACAAAGTACTAGTAAATTTCCAATGAAGGGGTCATGGACCAGACAATTTCATTTTTTAGATTAAGTAAATCTCTAATGGTGTAACAATTTTTATGTTTGATTTTTTTTAATCAAGTTGTTTTTATTCTGATAGTATTGATGTTTTTCTTTGAGTCCGTCAAATTAAAAAAAGAGCAAAAAGAGTAGATAAATATCACAATGCGATAACAAAGCCAATAACTTCTACTAAAAGACGTTTATTGGCATTAATCTCTTACTAGACACATCCTCGTTTCAGCACACTGGGCGAACATATTTACATAACAGTGTCTGACAGAGTCAAGTCTGACACATTTTGAAAGTAAATCTCATTAATAAATCACAACTCCCAATACATCACAACAATAAATCATACCTGGGTTACATATCAAAGGTGGTATCCAACAGTTTGGGACAAAATTATTTTCTTTATACATGTTAGTAAACCATTGTTATCTGAACAGATCACGTAAAATGCTGTTTATTGATGTCCTACATCTATCGGAAAAGTGAACCATAACGCCACAATCGTCTTTACAAACACGTATATCCTATATGAGCCACTCTGTACGGTTAGCTATTTTTAAACCAAGAAAACCATGTGACTACGAATGTTTTAGTTCATGCACGTCATCCGCTGTGACGTCGATGTCTATTTTTAGCAGGAATTCCAATCGTTCCTATTTACAGATATTGTTATGTATATTAAAGGTAGGCACACTGACGGATGCCGTCTTTAACGACCGAGATTGGGCCGCTAAACAGTACTTCATCTTCCGCATTACAGTTTAATACATGTTTCAATATCTTACACCTGTTCTAGTGTGTTATGTTGCATAATTGCTAAACCGAACTTTATCTTCCGCATTACAAATCAAGTGTCAATCTGTCATGAAAAAGAAGAGACTTTTAAACGAGGTATCCGACGGCTTGCCTATATCTAATACATGTACCCCTGTTCTTGTGTGGCGTGCTGCATAGCTGCTGCAGAAACTTATACTTTAGTTTAAATAAAGGCTGTTTGTAACATTACATAAACTGCTAGACAATATAAATCGTAAAATATATAACATTAAATGCCATTAATTCTAAATTTAACATCAGGCACGATTAAGATTTTTAATCAAAATAGATGTTGACGTCATAGCTGATTACCCGGATGATTGTGTAACATGATCTTAAAAGTTGTCACCTTTCTTTCCAATCTAGACCAGGATTTTAAAGCACCCTTATACAATTTCAATCCAAACAGGAATATTTATAACTTATTCAGTGCCGCTATCATATTAACTTTTCTTGCAACGTTAAGTCCCTTGACACTGTAATGATATGGCATTTTTTGGTTTTAAGGCACGCAGACACATTATAGGTCATATGTGTCGAATACCGTTAAGTTTAACCTGAACTGAATATAATCGGGTTAAAATCTAAATAAGTAAGCAGAAATATAAAAATCTATAAGGTTAAAATAATGTGAAATATAATTGTAAACAGGTGAACATATTAAACAGTTTAAAAATTTATAATGTAAGCTTAATAAACAGTTTAAAACTTTATAACTTATCAAGAATGCCAAACAAGCTTAGAATCGGACACTGTTTTAAATAGTTCGTATATGTAATTGACATTAAAATACTTAGACCGAATATTATATGTGTCAAAACAATGTAATTAAATATGGTTAACTCTCAGTGGTTCCTGGCAAGGAACACATTCAGGTTTATCTTCAAGTATGAATAAGCTGATCTAGTCTGTCCAATGGGACAGTCAGAGCTACTTCTTCCCGTCTATTTTCTCTGCACATTGTGACATTGCAATGAGTTCTCAGCGAAGTGTTTGTATATCTACATGTATATATAAATATAATCTTGAAATGAGCCGATATTAACATCCCCAAGTATGGCTTTTTGCCACTTGTGTCCGAGTTTTGCGAAATAAAAGCTGTCTTAGTGTGCGCGTATCGTTGCATTTTGTCTACATGTAATCGTTCCTGAAAACGCTCCTATGGATGTTGCGCGGCTGGAAAATATCGTTTGTGTTTCCTCTTATCAAGATTATTTGCCAACGTTTTGTTAGAACAATTCGGACTCAATCGTTGATATGAACAATGTTTCTTGCATGTTTGTCCCTCATTTTATTTAAACAGGTTAATAAAATAATTAAAGCACTAAATCGAATTCTGAAATGAATATTTGTCTAACAACGCTAAACGATGGTCAATTTTCTAACTGTTTAGGTTCAAAATGACATTTTCTACTCTGTTTTCAAAGTTTTCAAATTTTTTCAAGAAAATATGCTTTCATATTCCTGTTAAGTATGCTTACCACATTTCTTTGAGTACAAATAAAGTGAATTCTTTTTACAGATGATCGGCACGGGGAATAATTACCAATTAGTTGTTTTCTTTAAGACACTTCGTCAATGCCTTGCCGAAGTCTCCGGAAGATGCGACAGAACAAAATCTCCTTAATGAGCTTCCGACGGGCGGGTAATTGGCACACGCTTAGACATTTTGCAGACGACATGCAAGGTCTGTCATCTTGGGAACTAGTCCGGGAGATATGTAGTCATTAGTTATAATGCCTAAGCGATCAAACGAATTCCAATCGAGCGCAGCAAAACAAACGAATTGTTTTCTATCTGTTCTTTAGACGAATTGAGTAAAGATACAAAGGGGAAGCTTCCCAAAATTCTTCGCTTTATACATTTGCGACTCAATTAGCGTTCCAATTAAGACTGCGTTAATTGTAGCATATTTGTCATCATAATAATATGCTATAATAATTGTGATTAACGTGATTTACCAGGTATTTGGGCCATTTGCGTAAATAATATATCAACATTTCTACTTGGCGTGGTTTCTGTACGCACTAACCTCTGATCTCACAGATATATGAATACATTAAAAACACCAACAACGCCGCATTAATTGACTTCTTTATGATTACCGTAAGTGGGTCGGCAATGTCGTAATTTGAAGTTGTAAGTGGCCTAAGAAAACAGTTTTTTTTCACTATATGTTTCATATAGGCATCTGTGAACAGAACATTTTTGTTTACTGCCTGAACAGAAAAATCTTACCTGAACTTTGTAATACTATATATTGCGACATTTTCTAGCAGCAAGAAATTGCACGTTGACCAGTAGTCTAAGTCAATAATTTCAAAAGTATATCCGGTGACTTGACAGGTCAATTATCTCGGCAGTAAACAGGCCAAAGACATCCCTGTTCAATAGCTGATTTGCAACAACCTATCATTAAACTTCCATCAAAACATACTTACTGATTTACACATACTTTGTACAAAAATGCCATTTAATCACTCTTCTTCATCCAACTTTTAATCAATATTCGTCAGCAGAAACAGAGACTCTTTTGTCTTGTTCTGTTTCCTGTTCTGATCTGATCTGAAAATGGTAGTGGTATAGCTCCCTTGCTTACGCTCAAGCAAACATAAGGGTTGTTCCATGTCTGCTTGGCCCGGTTTCAGGATAATGTGACTGTCATGCCAGGTATTCATGCTATGTAAAGGCAGCACTGTATCTGCTTCAAATGGACACCGTCTCTAGGTAACTGAAATACCGAAAGAACCCGAATAAACCGAATAAACAAACAACTATCCCGAGTATTTAAACTTAAAATAATAAATATTTATGCTTTTCAAGCCAATCATTGACATGTACTTTCTGCTTCTTGCAGCAAATGTTGTTGAACTCCACCCCCATCCCCTCGCTCGAGATAAAACGATAAAACATAATATCCTTTTGTACCATAATACATATTTTTATTCAACACTATAACGGTTACAGTTATAAACACTTCAAATCAGCTTCGCGACTGGGTCAAACTTTTAGCGACTTGGTTAAGTTTAAGCGTCGTCCAAAGTTGCGCGGTTAAGCAACGGTAAATGTGTATGGATGGGTGAACGTTGGCGCGCGTCAGCCTGCGTTACAGTACGGTTGGTGTATGGATGGGTGACCGTTGGCGCGCGTCAGCCTGCGTTGCAGTACGGTTGGTGTATGGATGGGTGACTGTTGGCGTGCGCCAGCCTGCGTTACAATGTGGTTGGTGTATGGATAGTTGACCGTTGGCGCGCGCCAGCCTGCGTTACAGTGTGGTTGGTGTATGGATGGATGACTGATGGCGTGCGTCAGCCTGCGTTACAATGTGGTTGGTGTATGGATGGGTGACTGTTGGCGTGCGTCAGCCTGCGTTACAGTATGGTTGGTGTATGGATGGGTAACTATTGGCACGCGCCAGACTGCGTTGCAGTACGGTTGGTGTATGGATGGGTGACTGTTGGCGTGCGCCAACCTGCGTTACAATGTGGTTGGTGTGTGGATAGGTGACTGTTGGCGTGCGCCAGTCTGCTTTACAGTGTGGTTGGTGTATGGATGGGTGACCGTTGGCGTGCGCCAGCCTGCGTTACAAGGTGGTTGGTGTGTGGATGGGTGACTGTTGGCGTGCGCCAGCCTGCGTTACAAGGTGGTTGGTGTGTGGATAGGTGACTGTTGGCGTGCGCCAGCCTGCGTTACAAGGTGGTTGGTGTATGGATGGGTGACTGTTGGCGTGCGCCAGTCTGCTTTACAGTGTGGTTGGTGTATGGATGGGTGACTGTTGGCGTGCGCCAGTCTGCTTTACAGTGTGGTTGGTGTATGGATGGGTGACTGTTGGCGTGCGCCAGCCTGCGTTACAAGGTGGTTGGTGTATGGATGGGTGACTGTTGGCGTGCGCCAGCCTGCGTTACAAGGTGGTTGGTGTATGGATGGGTGACTGTTGGCGTGCGCCAGTCTGCTTTACAGTGTGGTTGGTGTATGGATGGGTGACCGTTGGCGTGCGCCAGCCTGCGTTACAAGGTGGTTGGTGTGTGGATGGGTGACTGTTGGCGTGCGCCAGTCTGCTTTACAGTGTGGTTGGTGTATGGATGGGTGACCGTTGGCGTGCGCCAGCCTGCGTTACAAGGTGGTTGGTGTATGGATGGGTGACTGTTGGCGTGCGCCAACCTGCGTTACAATGTGGTTGGTGTGTGGAAAGGTGACTGTTGGCGTGCGCCAGTCTGCTTTACAGTGTGGTTGGTGTATGGATGGGTGACCGTTGGCGTGCGCCAGCCTGCGTTACAAGGTGGTTGGTGTATGGATGGGTGACTATTGGCGTGCGTCAGCCTGCGTTTCAGTGTGGTTGATGTGTGGATGGGTGCCTGTTGGCGTGCGCCAGCCAGCGTTACAGTGTGGTTGGTGACTGTTGGCGTGCGTCAGCCTGCGTTACAGTGTGGTTGGTGTATGGATGGGTGACCGTTGGCGTGCGTCAGCCTGGGTTACAGTGTGGTTGGTGTATGAATGGGTGACTGTTGGTGTGTGTCAGCCTGGGTTACAGTGTGATTGTTGTATGTATGGGTGACTGTTGGTGTGCGTCAGCCTGGGTTACAGTGTGGTTGGTGTATGTATAGGTGACTGTTGGCATGCGTCAGCTTGGGTTACAGTGTGGTTGGTGTATAGATTGGTGACTGTTGGCGTACGTCAGCCTGCGTTAAAGTGTGGTTGGTGTATGGATGGATGACTGATGGCGTGCGCCTGTCTGCGTTACAGTGTGGTTGGTGTATGGATGGATGACTGATGGCGTGCTCCTGCCTGCGTTACAGTGTAATTGGTTTATAGATGGATGACTGATGGCGTGCGCCTGCCTGCGTTACAGTGTGGTGGGTGTATGGATGGATGACTGATGACGGGCGCCTGCCTGCGTTACAGTGTGGTTGGTGTATGGATGGGTGACTGATGGCGTGCGTCAGCCTGCGTTACAGTGTTGCTGGTGTATGGATGGGTGACTGTTGGCATGCGTCAGCCTGCGTTACAGTACGGTTGGTGTATGGATGGGTGACTGATGGCGTGCGCCAGCCTGCGTTAAAGTGTGGTTGGTGTATGGATGGGTGACTGTTGGCATGCGTCAGCCTGCGTTACAGTACCGTTGGTGTATGGATGGTTGACTGTTGGCGTGCGTCAGCCTGGGTTACAGTACGGTTGGTGTATGGATGGGTAACTTATGGCGTGCGCCAGCCTGCGTTACAGTACGGTTGGTGTATGGATGGGTGACTGTTGGCGTGCGTCAGCCTGCGTTACAATGTGGTTGGTGTATGGATAGATGACTGATGGCTAGCGCCAGCCTGCGTTACAATGTGGTTGGTGTATGGATGGATGACTGATGGCGTGCGCCAGCCTGCGTTACAATGTGGTTGGTGTATGGACGGGTGACCGTTGGCGTGCGCCAGCCTGCGTTACAATGTGGTTAGTGTATAGATGGATGACTGATGGCGAGCGCCAGCCTGCGTTACAATGTGGTTGGTGTATGGATGGATGACTGTTGGCGTGCGTCAGCCTGGGTTACAGTGTGGTTGGTGTATGTATGGGTGACTGTTGGCGTGCGTCAGCGTGGGTTACAGTGTGGTTGGTGTATAGATTGGTGACTGTTGGCGTACGTCAGCCTGCGTTAAAGTATGGTTGGTGAATGGATGGGTAACTGTTGGCTTGCGCAAGCCTGCGTTACAATGTCATTGGTGTATGGATGGGTGACTGTTGGCGTGCGCGTGCCTGCGTTACATTGTGGTTGGTGTATGGATGGCTGACTGATGGCGTGCGCCTGCCTGCGTTACAGTGTGGTTGGTGTATGGATGGGTGACTTTTGGCGTGCGCCAGCCTGCGTTAAAGTGTGGTTGGTGTATGTATGGGTGACTGTTGGCGTGTGTCAGCCTGGGTTACAGTGTGATTGGTGTATGCATGGGTGACTGTTGGTGTGCGTCAGCGTGGGTTACAGTGTGGTTGGTGTATATATTAGTGACTGTTGGCGTACGTCAGCCTGCGTTAAAGTGTGGTTGGTGTATGGATGGATGACTGATGGCGTGCGCCTGCCTGCGTTACAGTGTGGTTGGTGTATGGATGGGTGACCGTTGGCGTGCATCAGCCTGCGTTACAGTTTGGTAGGTGTGTGGACGGGTGACTGCTGGCGTGCGTCAGCCTGCGTTATAGTGTGGTTGGTGTATAGATGGGTGACTGTTGCCGTGCGCCAGCCTGCGTTACAGTGTGGTTGGTGTATGGACGGATGGCCGTTGGCGTGCGATAGCCTCCGTTACAGTGTGGTTGGTGTATGGACGGATGACTGTTGGCATGCGCCAGCCTTGTTACAGTGTGGTTGGTGTATGGACGGATGACTGTTGGCGTGCGCCAGCCTGCGTTACAGTGTAATTGGTGTATGGACGGATGACTGTTGGCGTGCGCCAGCCTTGTTACAGTGTGGTTGGTGTATGGACGGATGACTGATGGCGTGCGCCAGCCTGCGTTACATTGTGGTTGGTGTATGGATGGGTGACCGTTGGCGTGCGATAGCCTCCGTTACAGTGTAATTGGTGTATGGATGGGTGAACGTTTGGGCGCGCCAGCCTGCATTACAACACTTGATGGAAACACCACTCGTTCCAACATAACACATAACCAACCTTAGTTGTGTTTCCATCAAGTTAAGGATTAACACCATTTGCAAACTAGTCCTTTATTCTCAACAACAGCACCATTTTAAATTATAACAAGTCCCAGATCTTCTCAAAAAGCTGAAATGCGTTCATGTATTTACCGTTAACTGTAAAGCAGCGAAAGACGATACAAGTTCAATCAAATTAAATTCCAGACGGCAAAACAGACCTATATTTATGTGTGATAAATCAAATATAAATGCCACTCTGGGTTCGACAAAAATTGAGACTTTTCACCGAATTTTACGATTTAATAACACTATATAAATTTCCTGACCCTAGATGCGTGCTTAACAATATACACATACAAAGAATGTATACCGTATTATTATATTATTATTACTTCTATTAAAACTCATACACATTTAAGGACGACTCTTCCCCAGATTATTCTGCCGTTTGAGACATTCAATACATAAGCAGACGACAACCCATTCCGCCAGTTTTATATCCCCGCTAATTTACTGATCTATATACTTTTCTGTTATATAGTTTAATGTATTTTCCCGTCTAACGATCGAACTTGGTCTTTTCCCAGAAATTGAATTACCGAAAGATTAAATCCAATGATGTATACAGTTTATCAGGAAAAACAAGCCCTGCTCGAGAAAATTGTATGTAAGCAGTATCTATTTTTTTTTAAAGTATTTTATTTATCAATCTACGTTCTTTTTTTGGTAAAAAGATTTATGCAAATTGTTCCAAGTGGATGTCGGGAGATCTGTCATTAATAAGTCTAATCGGAACACCTCGGATAATTCACGAATCATCTCTCGGATGTATGTAGGTAGTCGGATCACCTTGGCCATATCCCTAATTGGGACTACTTTTGTGACATACGTCAAAACAAAGATGGTAGCTCGGATGGCTCACTACAATGCGAGGCCTGTAAAACTTCAATTTGTTGCGGCTTCAAATTAAAGTCATCCAGTTTTAATTTACCATGCGCAACAGACACAAAGCGTCGAACGATGCAATTGTTTATGTTTTCTGCGAACTACATTTTAGGCATATTCTTCATCCGACTTCCGGCGAACAAAACGATCGTGATTTCCGTAAGTATCATTTCACCAGATACTTCCGAGGGATGATGCACCAGATACATCCTGAGGACGAAATTACCCAAGGAATTCCGATTGTAATAAGTCGTCTGATTTGTTGTTGTCCGCCACAAAAAGAAAGCAGCAGCGCCACCAAGTAACTAAACAGATAAACAAAAGAAACACCCCTAACAACAAACAAAAAAAAAACAACAACAACAATCAAACAAACAAAAAAAAAAACAAAAAAAAAACAACAACAACAAAAGCAAAACAACGAGAAAACAACAACAACAAAAACAGCAACAACAAAAAACAAAAACAAACAAAAAACAAATCGCTCCACTTTTCATATATTTTCTAAAGACTAATACAAAAAATATGTAAAAAAATAAAATGCTTCCGACTAATAGGTATGCGGACAGGTTTAACAGTGTCGTGGACATGGTATTTTTCATGGACTGTAACCTCTTCTTAATTATTCAAATACGACAGCTCAATGCATATACAAGTAAACTTCATCTACCATGCAATAAATAAGTTACATTGCATACACCGACATGAATGCACATCGACTCAATAAGAAAAGGGTGTAACTGTCATGCATGTGGATAATTGAATTGATAAAAATACTACTTTCTTTGATGGGCCATGAGAAGCCAAGTGATCAGAAATCTGATAAAATGAAACTTGCTTCCCCTTCGCCCCCACCCCACCCCGCCCCCGCAACACATAAACATCTGTCTACAAGTGCATGCCTGAAAATATATTTGTTTATTAGCTTCCCTACTTTTATATTCAGAACTTAATGACGTCCCTGAATCGTGAACGGTCAAATAAAGTGGTATGGATGAAATATAATTCGTCGTAATTTCGACATGAACGTTCTTAAGTATTTATATACATGCGTATCTTTCAAAAGAAAATTTGATGTAAAAATAAATTTATATGATATGAAATACATCTATTTCAATTTCTGTAGAGAATACAAATTGAGATGGCTTTACATGAACGTATTATGTGAATTATGCCATTAATTCAGAATCTAGCTTGTAAGAGAAGACATAACAATAAAATAGAGCAACTTATTTGTTGCTGCAATTGGTATAGGATCTATACAGGATATACATTTTACTGTCCATTTATTCATGGATGCATCATAACAACAAACATTTTAATGTCAATTTATTCAAGGATGCATCATAACAACAATAAACAGTTGCCTGTGTTAGAGAAATCTTCAGCAAACGATTTTCTTACGAATCTTTCATAAAAAACAGCTAAAAACGAGGTCGACATCAGCAGCAACAACAACAAAAACAACGTAAAAACAACAACAACATAAACAACAACATTAATAACAACAATAACATCAACAACATGACACTAACAACAATAACACTTACATAAACAATAACAAAAACAGGAACATCAAACAACGATATAAACAACAACCTAAACAACAGCAACATAAACAACAACATTAATAACCACAGAAAATCAAACAACAGCAACATAAACAAAAACAACAACAACAAAGCAACAACATAAACAACAAAATAAACAACAGCAACATAAACAACAACATTAATAACAACAGGAAAAACAACAACAGCAACATAAACAACAACAACATAAACAACAACAACAACAGCGCCAACAACAACAGCAATAACAAACAATGTAACACATCATCCTAAAAGCAAGAGTTAAATGTTTCTGCAAAAACATTTTCAGAAATTAACTAATATTATTACAAGATATGAATGTAAAAAGTCAAACTAGATACTGGCGAAATCCTTGCGACCCTACAATATACAAATTCCTTGCGTCCTTACAATATAAAAATCCCTTGCGTCCCTACAATATACAAGTCCCTTGCGTCCATACAATGTACAAGTTCCTTGCGCCCGTACAATATACAAGTTCCTTACACCCCTTTGCGTCCCTACAATATACAAGTTCCTTGCGTCCATACAATATACAAGTTCCTTGCGCCCCTACAATATACAAGTTCCTTGCGTCCCTACAATATACAAGTTCCTTGCGTCCCTACAATATACAAGTTCCTTACACCCCTTTGCGTCCCTACAATATACAAGTCCCTTGCGTCCCTACAATATACAAGTTCCTTGCGCCCCTACAATATACAAGTTCCTTGCGCCCCTACAATATACAAGTTCCTTGCGTCCCTACAATATACGAGTTCCTTGCGTCCCTACAATATACAAGTTCCTTGCGTCCATACAATATACAAGTTCCTTGCGCCCCTACAATATACAAGTTCCTTGCGTCCCTACAATACACAAGTTCCTTGCGTCCCTACAATATACAAGTTCCTTGCGCCCCTACAATATACAAGTTCCTTGCGTCCATACAATATACAAGTTCCTTGCGTCCATACAATATACAAGTTCCTTGCGTCCATACAATATACAAGTTCCTTGCGCCCCTGCAATATACGAGTTCCTTGCGCCCCTACAATATACTTATATACTAATCCCTTGCGTCCCTACAATATACATGTACAAGTTCCTTGCGCCCCTGCAATATACGAGTTCCTTGCGCCCCTACAATATACGAGTTCCTTGCGCCCCTACAATATACTTATATACTAATCCCTTGCGTCGCTACAATATACAAGTTCCTTGCGCCCCTGCAATATACGAGTTCCTTGACGCCCCTGCAATATACAAGTTCCTTGCGCCCCTACAATATACGAGTTCCTTGCGCCCTGCAATATACGAGTTCGTTGCGCCCCTAAAATATACACGCCCCTTCTGCCCTTACAGTATAACAAGTTTCTTGTGCACCTTGCACAATGCACGATTAAATATCTATTCGTTGTCAATATTTTGTAAGAACAACGTTGCTTGATTACTCATGGAAAACACTTTTTCGATTATTTACTAACTTTTCCTAAAAATGCAGGGAAGTAAGTTAACGACGACGAAAACGTTTTTATAGTCTGTCTGGCGTAACGGCTTGCGTTTGTTAGGATTCCCTACGCATTTCCATCCATAACTAAATAATACACTTGCTGTCGGGCTTGGTCTATCTTTTAATTGTTCCTCTAATTAAACGTCATTCAAGGCGAGACTTGGTGGCGCTGTTGCTCTCTTTTTAATAAAGGCTACAGCAAATCAGACGATTTATTAATGATAGATCTACCGGCATTGCCTTAACAATATTAATCTTTTCTATGGAGTTGCACTGATCAATAAAAGCTTTTGTCGATAGACATTGCTTATATACAATTTTGCCTAATGCTTGTTTTCTCCGATAAACTTTAATCAAGAGTGGATTTGATATTTTTAAAATAAAGTTTCTGTGAACAATCGGAATAATTTTATAGTGTACTTTTTACAGTATACTTTCTTATTAATAAATTGCTTTTCATGCTTATTTGGACTGTAAGGTATATATTCATAGTTTTATTATACTGTAAAATGGGACGAATTGAGTATTTTTCGTCAGAGCGTTTGTTTTGTAATCTGATTTATCACATTACGAATATGATTATTGTTCTTCCGTCAGTTATTTCATTTCACTAAACAAAAACTGTCTTTAACAAAGCATCTGCTTTAAAACAGCCTATTTAAAGCGTTTGAAAAGAAACAATAATGCTGTTGTTGAGAACTATGTTTCTTGTAGGTGGTGGTAAACAAAACAGCAACATGGAATACTACATGTAAATGTTATTGTAATTATTAATGAATAATGTGTGACTTGCCACGATAAAATGGGGCTTATTGAAGTTTGTTTTTTTCAAAATTGAGGTTTTCTTCTTTTCTGATTCGCCGTCCATCTTTGAGTATTGTGGTAAAATAGTTTACTACTATGACGCTTATTTATTCAGATATGACAGTTTTTGTTACATAACCAAAATCCTTGCAAATTCCGAGATGCGTGCATTTGACGTCATGCCTCGAACGTGACAATTGTCGCGCGATGTTACGTTCAATAAAAGTGTCAAACGTTACGATTTAAATTTATACCTGAAAACAATACACAAAAACACTATGGGACCACACAAATATCATTCTAGCTAAAAATTCTTAGTGTAGTAAAGACGGATTAGCCGGCATTTTTGCCGGTACTGTGCAGCGACATTTCTATCATTATAGCACATGGGCACTTATGAGGTGCCCAGGGACTGAACCTTACCAGTCCATTATACTGACATCGACAAGTCAGGCGTAATGCTGTCCCCTTAGCCCCGAGCGTTAGGAGGAAAGCCACTACTACCAACTTTAAAGTCTTTGGTTTGACCCGGTCGGGGTTTGAACCCACGACCTCCCGATCCGCATACCGACGCTCTACCACCTGAGCTATTGCGGCCGGCCAGTTAAGTAAAGAATGTATAATATAAATATTAGTTTCTTCAAGAAATACAAAACTAATGCATGCAAATTTCTTTACTGACTATATTTCTTCGACTCTTAGATCGCCTGTGACGTGTTTTGTTCACCAGTCTATTTAAAGTCATAGAGTATTTAAAATGAAGTTAGAATAATCAAATGAGAGACATTAATGAATTGTCTCCCCTGAATAATCTCTAAGTGTAAATTAGGTCCTTTCATTTGTTTTATTCGTTTTCTATGCTTGCGCTCTTTGGAGTGTATGTTGACTGTCCTGGCTTTCTTAGGATACACAGGTTAACCATCACCAACAAACACTTTCATTTTCTTTTTTTAAATAACTAATCTTTAAAAGTATTTAAATGGATTTTAAGCTTATATTGATGCAAAAGTAAGAAATTTCACTTTTGTTATTGCAATATATGCAAAAGAACAGGCGATTCATTCAAAGAATTCCAACTTAAAAAGCCCACTTACTATTTGGAATACCTCTAATATTAACTAACAAGGGCGACAATCTTCATTTCACCATAGTACTCCATTGATAATCTTTTTTTTTTTCAACCTCGCTTGCTCCTAACGATCAGCGACGAATAGCCTTTTATCAGTATTTATATATCTCAGACATCTGCCCATAAACTAAATAAGACCTGACAATGAACCAAGTTTTTTATGTACTCAATTAAAAATTCGTTAGTTTTAAACTTTTACTTGGTGTATGCATATAAAACAATTTTGGACTAGAGACATCATGCGGACTGCTAATTCTCTAGTTGGCATGTCATCTGCTAATTTACATAACACATGCACAGTGTCTGATGATAATGAGGACGATTCTGGTGCTTCAACCGATAATTAAGACAAGATACTGGCGGAAGTAACATTGAAAAAAAACAAACTCTTCGTTAATTACTTCTCACCTAAGTGGAATCTCGCTAAAGCTATTTATTAAAACAGTTTGTATTTAACTAGACACAGACAAAATAATATATTGCTTTTGCAAAAAAAAAAAAACGAATACATGTTATGGCTAAAAAAACATCGAAAAAGGGTACCTTTGTCATTAAATTCAAAAGACAGGCGTCAGTAAAACTGTATCATATTTGTACATTATATACATATTATTTATACAGTTTATAAAATAAACACACTCTTTAGTCCTACAGTCAATGTTTGTCTTTTAAGGAAAGATAGACAAAGGTAATACATAAAATATACAGAACTGCTTGTTTTCAATGTGCTCTAGTAATCTGTTCTTGTTTTGAGTAATTGTAAATATAATTATTAATAATACTAACATACTTACATAATAGTAGCATTGTTTCAATGCAGATTTCTCGAATGAAGAGTCTCAATTTTGCTCTCCAAAAATAAACAACGCTTGTCTGAGAAAAGAACGAATGCATTTTTGATAATTTCATGTCGGCTCTAAGATGGATATAATAATAATAAAAATATGATCCTAAAGGATTGTACTTACTAGAAACCAGTTTGCGTCAGAAACAATGCAAAAACATCACAGCTCGCAGACGATAATAATTGCACACGATATCATCCCGTTAACAATCACTTACGCTACGAATTTCGGTTTTTATTTGAATAAACGAGTGGCAAAGGATGTTTATTACAGTGCAGGGGAGAAAACTCGTACTGATAAAATTATTCGTTTGGCTAGTTCAGTAGTGTATGTTGTTGTTTTTTTTACATTTACAAAACAAATGATCAATCAGTAGTGCATGTTTTTTTTTTACATTTACCAAAAAAATGATTAAGTTACTCCTTGTCCTTCTTAACCGTTTTTACTGTACACAGAATCTTATAAATTATTATATTACGGATAGCAATTTCGAAAACAGTTTAAAGGTGGTATCCGACAGTTTGCCTCTATTAAATACACTTACCAATCTAACAACTTCTTTGGGGAATTTTGTCATACTTTTTGCACGAACCCAGGCGCGTTTCTGCCATTTCGCACTTTACGCACGTGCGTAACCTCCGTTCGAAAAATCGAAAATCTATAAGTACCAAAAACACTCAGAAAGTCGATGCCTAACCCGGGTTAGGAATAATATATCTTATTTGCATAGTTTCTATGTTATAAAATCTTTTTACCACACCAATCAAGTTGAAAAGGTTTAAAATGATTAAACTTATACACGTCGTTCATATTTTGCGTTAAGTTCCCCGCATGTCCGCATTTTACCTGTTATTCATTTGAAAAGAACTGGATATATTCAAAAGTATTACTGTAAAGGTTATTTCCCTTGTTATTGTGCGTAACTTCAAAAACCGTCCAGATACGCGCCTGCACGAACCCATACTTTAGTCGTTATAAAGACGATTTTGAACACTTACTTTATTGTCAGACTGTACTAATTCCGAAAGAATTACTTTAAATGTTGAGTCTTTACAACTCTATAAAAATCGCGATACTGGTCTCTGCTCAAATAGATATCGACGTCAGAGCGGCTAACAAGGATATCTATATAAAAGTAAGTGGTCACGGGGTGTTGCAAGTTTAAAAATAGCTATCTCTGCAGCGTGGCTTGGATAGGAAACATCTGTTTGTAATGACGATTAGGGATTTATCATTGATAGTTCAAACAGATCTTTGCCATCAATGAATATCATTTTTCAAGATCTTTTCAGGTACCAATGACTTATTTGGTTATCTGAGAAATATTGTGTAGAACCAAACTGTCGGATAGTACCTTTAAGAGAGAACAAGAAAACAGGAACATCAACCTTCTGCATCTTTCTAATTAAACATTAATGCATCTTATGTTAAATTAATAATTATCTAAGGTAACTATCATTGTGATATTTTCTTCAAAGAATCCACAATTTCGCGTCAATCTTACATAAAGTATCAAGTCATAATCGACAACAACAATACTAATTGTAAAACAAAATAGTTTGCATCGGTAGTCCACGATTATGTCTGTTCTTACAAAAACATGGTTATCATAAGAAGACCCTTTTCAACGCTGTCAATCGCATCATACAGATACATAATATTTTTTTGTAAATTTACAAAATATGAAATAAAGTTGCCTTTTTCCCCCACTTATCCACCATATATAACCTAACGGCAAGGATATAGCATTGATGTTTAAATATATCGACTGACCTCACCTTGTGCCCAACTTATATTCAAATTTATTACTAAGTACTGGTTGTCAAAAACCAACTTAACATAACATAGATGAGGGACACAAAAAATGACCTACATTTTATATTAACAGAAGATCCATCAAAGCAATAATAATTCAGGCAGATATAGTGTTTTAATGTCTTTAAATATGTGGTTAAATATAATGATGTACTTATATGTAGATATACGAAGAAGCTATTTACGAGTTTGTCAGTTTAGGAATAGGATGGGATTAGCCGGCATTTTTGCCGATACTGTGCAGCGAAATTTCTATCATTACAGCACAGGAGCACTTATGAGGTGCCCAGGGACTGAGCCCGGCCGGTCCATTATACTGACACCGACAAGTCAGGCGTAATGCTGTCCCCTTAGCCCCGAGCGTTAGCAGGGAAGCCACTACTACCAACTTTAAAGTCTTTGGTTTCAACCCACGACCTCCCGATCCGCAAGTCGACGCTGCCAGTTAAAGAATGATGGAAAGTACGGTACAATGTTCAGCTAATTTAGTTTATGGTATATCTATGATTTGTGTAGGTTTATTATAAATTGCATTGGAACAATGGTCACAATTAGCTTTAAACATATAATAATTTGAGATTTTGAAGCGTGTAAAGGGTGCTTATTAGGTAATTGGAATAAAAGTTGGACACACGGAGAGGTCAGCCGTTATGTTTAAACATCAATGCAATACATAGTTTTCATGTGATGTCATAGACACTAATTAGACAGTTTAAGGCAGCCATCTTTGAAGGCAGAAGCTTGTGCAGGCCGAAATCGGGAAAAAGGTGCTGTATTAAACTCACTACTGTGTTTTTGTTTTTCAGTCTATTTTACTGAATTTAATATCAAAATGAACAGCTTTTATGAAGTATTTTAAATATCAAAACTATATTTCGATTGTTTAAAAGGTAAAAATAATACAACCAAAACCGATACACTGTCCATTTTGTTTAAGGATGAGCCAATAATTTTATTTATTTATGTGTATTCTTTGTGCATTAATCAATTTAAAAAAAATATTGCATTCTAAAAATATGAATTTCATGAGCTTTCCATTGGTATATAGCTTTTAATCTTTGGACAACAAGTGAAGAAATTACAAGAAAATAAAATTTACGCTTTTGTACAATTCATCTGAAAATCTCTTGAAATTGCCATCAAAGATGGCTATCACGATAAAAGATCTTCAGTACTTCAGTGGAATCTGTCTATATCCTTATCGTTCAGTTATGTTTTTTGTTTTTGAAATACATCGCAGCGACCAATTATGATCATTATATTGACGTCCAGCTATTTTGGTGTAGGCAGATCCCAAACAAATGTCTGGATAGAACCACCTTCGCTCCGAACAGGACTCGAACCCACGCGGTGAGAGGCTAAGCGGTCAGAGGAGTAACAAGTCGGCGACTCCACCACTACGCCATGGGCGTCCACGTACGTTAAGTTATATATGGTGGATTAGAGCGACCAAGAGCAACTTATTACTTATTTTGTAAATTCACAAAAAATATTATGTATTTGTCTGATGTCACCTCGTCTATATTTTTCAAGAACACCCCTCACCAGTCGCTTGTCCAAGTCAATAAAAGCTTTTCTTCAATCCTATTACACCATTAAAAGCGTAACGCAATTGATTATAACCGGAATTTTAACTTACATCTATTATCGTCTGCAACCTGTGTTGCTTTGCACTGTACTAGTTGCAACCGTATTTTTCAGATATTTACACCCTCATAGGTCTTTGAAATTTCTTTTCATGTTTATATCAAATCAGGCGTCTGTGTCATATACTTCTTATTTGAAGTGTTTTGTATCGATTGCATTGTTTTACGAAAGTAAGTATGGAATATGGCTCTAAAGGAAAGTCATTACATTTTGGACATCAAAAGAGATATTACGGCAAAATGTATATTTATATGTATAAAACAGTATAATATTGCAAAGTTTACGCGGTGTACGGGACCCGTCACGATTATGGTAGGTCATTAAAATGTAATCATCATGCTTAAGGGATAAATACATTGTGACTATAGACTGTGCTTTTAATATGTTGTAGAAGATGGATATGTCTGTGTTGCGGGGGTTAGCAGGTTTTTTTTCTGTCACATTCTGTCAGATTCTGTCACTTGTTGTTGAGAGAGCTTTTAAAGTTGTTATCCTATTCATAGTTTGCACATTTTTGAGATTTTTCCTGTTTCCTTTTTTCCTGTCTGGTGCTTTAACATTGCGCATTAATTTTTATATATGTGAAATTTGGTATATAGTCAATATACAAAAATGTAGCATATAGGTGTGGTCAAAGGTTTTCTCCCCAGTACATCAGTCTTTTACAGTAGTGCTGGAGAAAACACCAAAATACCACCACAATACTTTTATCCGTGATGCAAAAAGAAATTTGGTAGATACATTCAATTTGGTGTTTTGTGTTTAACATGGCCCTTGTCACGCAAAACAAAGATGTTGTTGCCATTTTTTATAAATGGATAAAATGGCCGCCATTCATTTTCAAAGTTACACTTATTATTTCCAAAGCAAATATGGAATCATTTTGAACATATACAAAGGTTAGAGAGGTCAAAAACTCTACAAAGATTGTTGACTTGGATCTAGTACATTATCGGTACAATATCAGTAATTTCGCACAATATCTACAATACAGTTTAGCCCCTACTTATGCCAAGCTACAAAATAAATCAAAGCGCTCAAAAGGCGGTGTCATCTTCGCCGTGTACCCTTTGACCCTGTACCGATGCCAGCTGCGCAAACAATGGTCCAACTCAATCCGTAGTAAATCAAGTGTACAGCGCATTGGCACTTGGAAAGCAGTCAAGTCTTCTGATATAGATTATACATTTAGACAAGAGCTACAGCAGAGTCGCTAACATCCGATGAGAGAAACCATTTTTATAAACATTCAACACTTTCTTTATGATTTTGAATTTTAAGTTAAGTTATAACGCTCATACATGCTACCGGGTTCGACCAAAATAAAATGAGATTGAAATTAGCTTCTACCTCTTACAACCCTGCGATCTGAATCTAAAAGACTAGAGTTCGCCATTTCTCTCCGAACACGAGAGGTAGCTTTAGATTGCTCATTTTAACCCTTTACTCTAGTCAATGAGTGATATTCCTACGCGTTGTGCATTCATAAATCTGCATTTCATGAATATCTGAACTACACAATATAATGAACTTCCAGTTTAAACACACATCAATGTTAATGCCATCATCTGAAGCATGCAGAGACACAATTGGTGCCCCCAGTCACCTTGGACATACATATTGTTCTGTATACGCACTTCTTTTTCTCAGGCATGAATAAATGACCGCGATTAGTCAAGGTCATGCATGGTCATTACTCTGTGCTACTGAAATCCCACTTTCTCGTCGCACTTGACGGTATCGCAAGCGATACCGCAGAAAAACGAGAGAAAGTGTACAGTTCCTTATAGCATATTTGTTTTACTAAACTCATGCTGTATCAAAATACATGTATTCAGCAGTTTAATTGTTTTGATAAAAACAACAACAACATGCAGCTTACTATTTTTCCATATATGTGTAAAACTAAAACAAATATTTATTAAATTGCACAATCAAGCGAGCAGGAAATAATAGTAATGATTGTCTTTACTTTTAGCACTTTTTAACACTTTACGATTAAATGATAAATTAATTGAAATTGGAAGACAAAATGGTCTGAACTAATATCGTCAAAGACCATAACGAAAACGCAGAAAAAGTTAATGCAACATATTCATAGGTATTCTTTAAAGAAATTCATAATATTGCTAAAATAAATTCAAAAGCAACAATAACATTTTAAACATATTCGAAACGAATCCATTTATTTTCGTAAACAGGTTTTTATACAAACAGTTACTAGTTATATAAAAATAGGACAAATAAATTATTGCCATAAGGTTCGTGCATTTTTATCAACCAACGATAAAAACTAGGAGTATTTCATATCAAATTTCATGATATATAGAGTCTTCAACGGCTTTGAATGGCGATAGTTATGTATGTGCATATGTATTGTTTTTGTTTTTGAAATACATCGCAATGATCATAATTGCCTGGGTAGAACCGCCGGCGCACCGCAGGTCAGCTGGAAGACCTTTCCACATTAAGTCCTTCGCCCCAAACGAGACTCGAACCCACGCGGTGAGAGGCTAAGCGGACAGAGGAGTTACAAGTCTACGACGCATATGTATTCGTCATCACTCCTGCATATTTAATTTCACATTGGAATAATAAAATTGGTTTCATCTAGAAAAATCATGATTTATATTTGTTAAATCAAAATATTAAAACCAGACCTGGTAGCGCAATCGGTAGAGCGTCGACTCCAGGTACAGGTGGCCTCGGGTTGATCCCGATTCGCGACATACCACAGTCGTCAAAATGGTAGTGGTATAGTTCCATAGCTAACACTCAAACAAATATAAGGTCAGTTCCACGATTGACTGGACCGGTGTCAGGAAAATGTGACAAGGTGTGGTATCATGCCAGGTGTCCACGGCATGTTAAACAAAGTGAAAGCAGCACTATTTCAGCCTCAGGTGGACACCGTCTCCAGATAACTGAAATACTGTTGATCGGACGATAAACCCAATAAACACAAACACAACATTATTAAAATGTTTTATGGAAACAGAAGTTCATGGAGTTGGGCATGAGTCTCGTTTCTGTGTGGCAGTTGGAAAGGACACGAGCAACTATGTCTAGGGCTCTTTCAGTTCGAGACTTTTCAATCTTCGTTACTAAACGCAAACCATCCAATTGGTCTAAACCAATGTTCAAAATATGTACAGCATAGAACACGACATAGTATAAAGTCTGATCCAGCAGTTTGACTATCTCTGATGCTCAGTGTATTTAACGAATATGCTGCAAGTTCCTAGCCTGTCTTTCAAATAAAAAAGGTGATACCTGACAGTTTATATCCAATACATGTAACAATTTATTTCCACCGTTTTAGGAAATATGTGCATAATTTCTGCATAAACTCATACATAAGTCTAAGTAAAGACGTCATTGAACACTTCCTAAATGGTTAGATATCCCAAATTGCAAACAGAATACATGTAACTCTAAAGTTTCATTCTTGCCAAATCTTACAGAATACATGTAACTCTAAATTTTCATTCTTGCCAAATCTTACAGAATACATGTAACTCTAAATTTTCATTCTTGCCAAATCTTACAGAATACATGTAACTCTAAATTTTCATTCTTGCCAAATCTTACAGAATACATGTAACTCTAAAGTGTCATTCTTGCCAAATCTATAAATAAGCACGATAGTGGTCTTCGCTTAAAAATGCTATCGACGTCAGAGCAGACAACCCGGATAACTATATATAATGTATCTCAACAGGAAGTCGTCACGTGGTTTTCCTTGTTTAAAAATATTTATCTCTGCAGCGTGGCTCAGATAGGAAATACCTGTTTGTAATGACGAATGTGGGTTTATGCTTCATTGTTTCACTTAGATCTATGGCGTCAATAAACAGCATTTTGCAGGGGCTTTTCATGTAACAATAACTTCAATGACTTATTTGGTTATTTCGGAAAATAAATCTTTGGTCCAAACTGTCGGATATCACCTTTTACTATATTTACTTTTGTTTTAAATGACAAGTTTAACAAGTTTTCGGAAAGCCTAATAAATAAGGCAGCGATAAAAACAACGATAGAAATGGACAATTGTCTGTTTGGAGCAATGGTTATTGTTTTTGCTATAATCTCTTAATTATTCTTATTCATAAACCGTTTTAGTGCAATAGATGTCAGGATGAGTTTATCGTTTAATTTTTCCCTATAATTATACGTCATAAGAGGCTAGACTTTGAGGCGCTTTGGTTTTCTTTGTTATGGCGGACTGTCGAAAATCAGACGACTTATTGATGATAGATTTACCGGCATGCACTTGAAAACAATTTACATAAATCGTTTCGCCATCAATAAACCGATTAATAATGATTAAGCGTTTCTCAGTAGACATTGCCTATATTCCATTTCGAGGGAGATGCCTGTTAACCCTGATAAACATAATGCATTGTGTATTTAAATATTTCTCGTTACATAGTTTCTAGACATGCCTCTGAGCATCTGAACAAATTTACGGTTAAAATGAGAGACAAGATATTAAATTGTAATAAATCAATAAATTAAATAACACACACATACACGCCTATCTATCTGTCTGTCTGTCTGTCTGTCTGTCTGTCTGTCTGTCTGTCTGTCGTCTGTCTGCCTGCCTGCCTGCCTGCCTGCCTGCCTGCCTGCCTACCTACCTACCTACCTACCTACCTACCTACCTACCTACCTACCTACCTACCTACCTACCTACCTACCTACCTACCTACCTATCTATCTATCTATCCATCCATCCATCCATCCATCCATCCATCCATCCATCTATCTATCTATCAATCCATCTATCTATCCATCCATCCATCCATCCATCCATCCATCCAAAACTAACAAACAAAGACGGGTCTTGTGTACGTACATGAAGGCATTCTGATTTTTTAAAGCTATGTTCACTATAATTTTAATATTTGAATATTTGCAATAAAATTATCATATTAAAATACAATGTACATGTATTTGTATTGAAAACATGCGATTCTGTAGTCTTTCGAGTGTACCTTTTTCACCACGTTGTGTTATCAGTCGATTGCCTCTATTTAAACAATTTACTTGATTTCTGTTTTGCTCAAATAGCAAAAAAAAAAACAAACAAACAAACAAAACAAAAAAAAACAAAAAAACAAAAAACAAATCAACCCAGCATACATGCATTTTACGTGTATTTTATGACTGTTAAGACTGTCATTTTGGTGGGAAGAGTTTTTATGGTGTTATTATATTTAAAAATCTATGAAAATACCCAATTTGCTTAACTCGACTTAGTATTAGACATTATCTTGCTAATTAGTAGATATAATTTTGTTGTTCTGTCTCGAATTTCGACATTACCGATTATTAGTGGAAATTACCGAAATGACCTGACAAGAAAGAGTCTATTTGATAATCTCTAGAAAGGAGGGAAACTGCGTCAGTTGTCATGATTAAATTTTGTTTATCCGCGCGACGTGTCTGAAACTAAGCAGTTATAACAGAGAGCTACCCGCGCTTACTGTAATATTTTAATGTCTTATTAATATAAAACAGACCACAAAACTAAATAAAACACATTATTAATATTAAACAGACCACAAAACTAAATAAAACACATTATTAATATAAAACAGACCACAAAACTAATTAAAACACATAATTAATATAAAACAGACCACAAAACTAATTAAAACACATAATTAATATAAAACCGACCACAAAACTAATTAAAACACATAATTAATATAAAACAGACCACAAAACTAAATAAAACACATTATTAATATAAAACAGACCACAAAACTAAAATAAAACACAATATGTATTTACTACTCACTTGGTATGGGTTTTCTTGTTACGTTTTGGGCAGCCATGTTTACCACTTTAATGACAAGATATTTGACGGACTATTTCCCAAGCTGACAAGCGTTGCATGTTGACTGATAAATGTCGCAGACCACGTGTAAATTATCCAGTCACGTGAAGTTAATTAATGGGAATCTATTTTGACGCTTCTTCCGGAGACGCCAGCAAGAAATTCGGCGAAGTGGCATGGAGAAGAAACTCGTGGAAATCTAATTCAAGTCTATACAGACACCGTGGTTCATTTGAACTTATCACATATTTTTATTCAGATGTGTCCTCATGTACATCATCGTATTATAAAAACAATATACTAATATAGTATCCGGTTTTCTTATTAATATGGAAGCGAAGAAATAATGTTAATAAAGAAAAGTGAAAATTATATAATTAAAGTGAGAACTTCTTCGAAGTTTTAGCGATATATAAATGTTCGACATTACGTCCCTTTCGCATGCATATATAAATATAACAACAATAGGCCTACATATTTTTCATAAAAAAAATATGATGTAGACAAGCAGTAAAGTGAAGTTCACATAATAGGTGGTTATTGTTGACAAGTTTACACCTATCACTTGCAATAAATACTTTCAAGATCAACGTCAAGATCAAGATCAAGAACAATAACAATGTTTGTTAAAACATCAGTTTACAAAAGTTTATTAAATATGCGTACCGGACCTGGCAGCGCAATCGGTACAGCGTCGGCTCCAGGTACCGTAGGCCTCGGGTTCGATCTCGAGTCGCGACATACGAAAGTCGTCAATAATGGTAGTGGTAAAGCTCAAGCAAATATAAGGGTAGTTCCACGAATGGGCAATGTGACTCGGTGTGGTACCATGTCAGGTGATCATGTCACGCTATACACAGTGACGGCAGCACTATATCTGTTTCTCCAGATAACTGAAATACTGTTGGTCGGACGATATACCCAACAACAACAAAAAAAAAACAACAAAAAACAACAAACAATCAAAATATGTGCCAGTAAAACAATATAATATAAACCAGTCCATAAAAATATGCGATTTACCAAGAACATTTTCAACCATATTGACATATACTATTTATAGATTAAGCTGACAATATTCATTCATGAAATAAAAAAAACAACAGATTTTAGAGATGATATTTTAAACGAATACAAATATCATAAATATAAAATGCTATTTTGTACACATTATTCCTATATTAAGGATGCTATTGCTTAATATTGTTGAAGAGAAAATTCAAGAATTGGCATAATTTGGAATATAATTGAATTATTTTCGCTCTTGCATTTAAGTCATTTCGGACGTGGTCAATTTCGGTCAATTTCCTAACCTTCTAAACACATTTGTTTCTGGCAAGATGTTGCCAAATTTTTAGTTGCAAATTTAGTTTAATATATCCCAATTTTCTTAAAAGATGTCAACTATTCGCCCCCGACCAAACCCCTTTACGTAGAGCATGCAGGGCGTAAACATTGTTTTAAAAAGTTACCATTTTAGCAAATAATGAGTAAGAAAAACTTTATGTGAAAAATATGAAACTTTCAACAAGACACTTTTTAGCAGATTGGTTTCACTTTTAATACGATTTGGAACATAGCCATTATTTTCGTCAGGATGACATAATTACAAGTTAAGTGTGTTCAAAGTAAAATAGCATTTTCATTCCAAAATAACGTTTGCGTAGACATTTTTCTCAGAAGTATCCTTAGACCTTCGGCGGCCTAGGTGGTGAAGCGGGCTAAAGAGCTGCGCTGTAAAAACACGTAGAACACGGTCAGTGCTGGTTTGAATCCCACAGACGCCAAGCAAAATGTCAACAGTGCAGAAAACTAGAAAATTTCGATTTCAAACATGTTCACTATATTAAGGATGCTATTGCCATGTATTTTTGAAGAAAAAATTAAAGATTTGGCATTAATTAAATATTTTTTTAAAATTGAATTATTTTCGAGCCTGCATTTAAGTCATGTCGCTTTATATCCTATCTAAACACATTTTTCTGGCAAGATGTTGCCAATTTTTTGGTTGGAAATTTAGTTCAAAAACACAATTTTCTTAAGATTTCAACAATTTGCACTCACCAAATCCCTTTACGTAGCTCATTCAGGGCGTGAACATTGTTTTAAAAAGTTACCATTCTAGCAAATAATCAGTAAGAAAAACTTGATGTGAAGACACTTTGAACAACAAGATACTTTTTTAGCAGATTTGAGCGCACCTGTTCTGGAAACCGGAGTGTAAGCCGAAACGGTAAAAGATAGCCCAACAGTAACACAAGATTCGTGTTCAGCACACCTAGTTTAGCCTAGTAACACGTGTTGAGCCTTCTGTCTGCAAAAAGTTGTTGGGGTAAAAAATGGAAAAAATCAAAACAAGAAACACTGACCTTATTCCGTATGACTTTTGCAGATTTTCGACCAAATCAACTTTGCTCCAATCCTTACACCAAACTAGACCCCAAAGGTTTATTTGAGGTTTTGAGCACGAATTCGGTGTGCTTTTATGGATATCTCTTACTCTTTGGTCGATTAGGCTTCGGGAAAAAGAAGTGTGAGCGAACGTCTTCCGTAAACCGGAGCGTACACCGAAACTATAAGAGATAGCTCAAAAGAAAGGTGGTCAGCACACCTGGTTTAGTCTGGCATGTCGCTGCCTGGGATCGAACCCAGGGCGACCCCTATGTGGGGCCGACGCTCTATCGATTGCACTACCTGGGTCGGTTGACATAAGGTACTTCTTTTGATATATAAATATCGAAAGCATTAATGTGGTACAACCTGCTCTTACCTGTTAAGTGTTTATGTTTGGGATTACAGTGCATGAACATTCTGTTCAGAAGTATTACATAAGATGCATCAAATGTTATTTCAAAACAAAAGTGTTATTTGACTTGGCGTAAATCCTGGGTTTGAACTTGAGCGGACAGTTCTCTGTGTTCACAGTGCAACCTGTTAGGCTACGCGACCTCTTGGACTGCCCAAGTTCTAAAGATAAAAATTCAATCTGAGATCGGACGTTTGAAATGTGTGAAGAAAATTTCAACGCAACGCAAAAATATTCAAGGGCACCTTATGGTAAAATCTATACAGTAAAGAACGACATTAGATTTCAAAAATGTCACATAGCGGCTTTATACGCAGATTGCAGAAACCATAACTCACAAGAGAAAGTTTTCGAGACATGTATTTTGGGGAATTTCAATTATTGTGAGTAGTTCTTTAGTTTAGATAATCAATCGGAACACCTCGGATAATTTACAAACCATCTCTCGGATTACCTCGGCTTAAATGGGACTACTTTTGAGACAGTCGACAAAACAAAGATGGCAGCTCATGTGACAGCTCATGACAATACGATGCCTGTAAAACCTCAATTTGTGGCGACTTCAAACTTAAATCATCCAATTTTAATTTACCAAGCGCAGCAGACACGCAGCTGTCAAACGATGACATCGTGTATGCTTTGTTCGAACTACATTTTAGGTATATTCTTCTTCCGAATTCAGGCGAACAAAACGACCGTGATTTCACTTAGTATCATTGCACCCGATACATCCGAGGGATGATTGTCTCGAGGATGGAATTACCCGAGTAGTTCCGATTGTTACATAATATGTATGTAAATTACATTAATGCGACTTTTTAGATGGTTGTACACTATGTTTCAGCAAAAACGTTTTATTTTGAGATCAAGTAACAATAAGTATTGTAAACATTTAGCCTTGTCAATGTCATAGCTACAGTGACCACGGTCACCGTTCTAGGAAAGCATTTTGTGTGGCCAAAATAAGTTCAAAATCATGAGTCTTTACAGTCTGACAGAATATGGAAAATATTGATATTTGGGAACATAACATCCAAAACCACTCTATTCTCTATTGATGTTTTCTCTTTTTATACATTGAAGAATGTTTAGTTGTAACTTACAACACAAATTCAGCAGATACAAGCAGATACCCATATCAAGTAAAAATGACATTATATAAACACCTTTAATCATTTAAAAGTCAGTAATAAACAATTTTTTAAAAAAGTGCCTCCATTTCATCAGACTTAATTTTATTTCCAATGGTTTAATTTCCAAACAAAACGCAAACAATCTCATAAACACAA
The DNA here is from genome assembly GCA_007844125.1 of Sinonovacula constricta. NCBI lineage: Eukaryota > Metazoa > Mollusca > Bivalvia > Cardiida > Solecurtidae > Sinonovacula > Sinonovacula constricta. The sequence continues at coordinate 48,921,268 of CM017565.1, forward strand.
CAACCATGTGTTAATCAATGTTTATTAACAAAACAGCCGAAATAATATCACAGTAATAGTAACAACATATACATAATACAAGCAATGAGAGACATAAGTGAATAGTCTCCCCTGAATAATCCCTTATGCAAGTAGGTCCTTTCATTTGGATTACTCGATTTTTATGCTTGTACTCTTTCGAGTGTATGTTGACTTCTATGCCTTTCTTGAGATACACCGGTTTACCATCATCATCAGACACTTCTGTTTTCTTCTTAAAATAACAAATCTCTATAAGTATTACAATAAATGTACAGCCTATATTTATGCAAAAGACACTTCAACATTTGTATTTGCACCAACTGCAAAAGGTAAGGGGGTAAAGTCCAAGAATTCCAATTAAAAGGACCTACCTACTATTTGGACTACTTCAGATATTATCTAACAAGGGAGATAATTTCCATATCACCAATGTACCCCCTTAACATTCAAAAGTGTTGATGCATTCACACCATCATTGTTTTAACACACTTCCATATATTAAAAATCTGCCAAACAACTTTTACCTCTTTACAACGGAATTATTTTTCACTGATTATGGCGTCTGTTAATATATATATATATACAATTACTGCCATTTGTAATTTATGTTAAGGTTCTAATTAAACTGCATTATTATTACATGCATTCAAGTTGGTCTATAATTAACAATTATTTTTATACAATTGTACTAATCACAAATATGTTTCATTCAAATAAAAATATATTTACCACAGTGTAATGTTAAAATCACAAGAGAATATGACAAAATACTTTGAAAGCAGTAAATATTCTGAATATGTTCACAAGTGTTATGGTGTTGAAATGTTGTATTATATAGTTTATAAATAGACGTTTTAATATAGACAAAATCCTGAAAATAAGCTTTTCGTAGCATAATATTTATTAAAATTAAAAAAGTTTTAAGCCAACAGTAGAATAACTAAACAAATAAAGCACAATTTTCAAATGTCACATCCCTATGATAGAAATTTATGACACAATTATTAGAAAATCATAGCACTTTTTCAATGTTACAAAACACATTTTGACAGTACTTATGTATATATAGAAAAACATTTTATTTACAGCAGATATTGCACAAATTACTACATTTTCTATGCTGAAATTAAACATTTCTCATTCAATAATTATTTTAGCTATCAACAAGCAAGTTTTTCCTCATTCAAATGACAATCCATATTGTAGACATTTACAAACTTAGTGAACCTCAATCAAATGATAATCCATATTGTAGACATTTACAAACATAGTGAACCTCAATCAAATGACAATCCTAACTGCAGGCACCTCATTCAAATGACAATCCATATTGTAGACATTTACAAATAATAGTGAACCTCAATCAAATGACAATCCTAACTGCAGGCAACTCATTCAAATGATAATCCTTCTTGCAGGTATAACTGATTTACTGCACATAATTTAAATGACAATGACAATTGTACGTATCAACAGATTAACTGCACATAATTCAAATGACAATCCTACTTGCAGGTATCAACAGATTTATAGCCCATAATTCAAATGACAATTCTACTTGCAGGTATCAACTGATTTATAGCTCATAATTCAAATGACAATTCTACTTGCAAGTATCAACAGATTTATAGCTCATAATTCAAATGACAATTCAAATGACAATCCTAATAGTAGGCATCAACAGATTTACTGCACATAATTCAAATGACAATCCTACTTGCAGGTATCAACAGATTTATAGCCCATAATTCAAATGACAATTCAAATGACAATCCTAATAGTAGGCATCAACTGATTTACTGCACATAAATTAAATGACAATCAATGTTCTTATGCTATATACATTCCAGTCAATGCTCTTTTGACAACTGTCACATCCAAGGTCAGCCATATTATTTTTTTTAAACCTTGCTGTTATCGGTTTTCATCACAAGCATTACCAAGTCATTCAGTACTACATGTAGTATTATATTTTATGTCAGATGGCAATATGCTTTAGCCATGTTTAACAAAGTTTGTCACCAGGCAAATGTACAAGCATTACCGAACCAATCATCACTAGCTGGCAGCTCACAAAAGCATCAAACATGTCATCATTTATCAGCATTATAATCAGGGGTTGTCTGTTTCCAAAATTTCTATGCATGTCAAACTGGACTAAAATGCATTCTATGCATGTCAAACTGGACTAGAATGCATTCTATGCATTTCAAACTGGACTAAAATGAATTCTATTCATATCAAACTGGACTAAAATGCATTCTATGCATGTCAAACTGGACTATAATGCATTCTATACATGTCAAACTGGACTAAAATGCATTCTTTGCATGTCAAACTGGACTAAAATGCAGCCACAGACCATCCTATTGTCTTTATGAGTTATCGGCTAAAACATAATTCCAGTCAGTGCTATTAAGGCAACTAATGGCTGATGGAAATTAACTGCAGACAAATCAGTACATGTAGTATTGTTGAAAGTTCTTAGTACAGGCATCAATGTTTACCAACAGTGCTCGTGCTGAGTTCAGGATCAGAGGCGACTATACTGCAAACACATGCACCCACAGCCTGTTGGACATTGTTCTTCCATTTTGAACCACTCTCGCATGTGGGCTGCATGGCCACCATGTCCGCAATTCATGCAAAAGTTGGAGGCACCTGCAACAGTCAAGTGAACAGTAAACATAGTATTGGTATATAAAAAAACTTATAGAAGCCAAATGCTTGCCTCCTTTGTTTTGTTTGATGATAACACAAATATGGGATAGTATTATGCACAGAGAAATGCATTGACCTTAAATACAATTGACCTTGAATATGACCCTGACCTTATTGGCTGCACTTGTAAATGTTAAAGGCGATAAATGTTGAATGTATGTCTGTAAGATGAATTGTTTAATTGGGTTTTATTTGCTTCAGCGTTACCACTACCATTGTTTACAACTTTGTTATGTCGCGGCCCGAATTCGAACCCAGAGCCTCCATACCTAGTGCCGACGCTCTACCGATTGCGCTACCAAGTCCGGTCTGTCAATGAAGTGAATGGTGGTTCCAGCTCATAAAGAGATAATAAAACTAGATAGTTTTGAAGATCCAGTCTGTGTATTTCTAACCTGTGACTTACCTGTCTTACCATATAAAACTTGAGCATTTACAAGGGAGCTATACCACTAGCATTTTTAACGACTTTGGTATGTCGAGGCCCGGGATCGAACCCGGGGCCTCCCGTACCTGGAGCCGCTGTAAGATGAAGGTTGACTGAAGTTCTAGGAACTCTATAGCAGCCATTTAATAAGAATTACATTATATATGACCTTGACCTTAAGCAACATTAAATGCTTTGAGTGATACACCTTGAAGAGTATGTTTCTATGATGTTTCTATGACGGTGAATTTGACTTTAACTACAGTACAAAAATTGCTTATCTATGGGCGAAACAAGAATTTTTAGCTTGAAGAGATTTTTATAAAAGAATATGACCTTGGACAAAATGCTTGTAGATGGCTATATGGCTGGAAAGTAATGCAAACAATATGAAAGTACTGGCTGAGACAAATGACAGGTAGGACAGACAGAGGCTGGCATGGACACTAAAACTGCTATATATGCTATATATGCTGCGGGGCATAAAAAAGCTAATGATTATTATTTAATTTCAATGGAGCTATATTTCTGTTCTCACTAACCTTTAACCCCTTGGTGACAAATGATGCAGACAAAGGCTGGTTTCCTGCAGTTCAAACATTTAAGTCCACGAACATCCATACCACAGGTATTGCACTGGAGTCCAAACTCTGGAATATATATCAGAAAAAGATTGTGGTTTGTTTATATAATGTATAGCAGTGGCACATGTATAGTGATTATAGCAACATCTAGCTATTATTAGTAGAAAAAAGTTCCCCAACAAATCTCAGTAGGACCCTTAGCACACCACCAGTCACCTGGAAGGTCACATTAGGTTTTTTTGTCCACTGGGACTCAAAAGCAAGCAGAGAAGGGCTTAACTGCTACACACATTATAAATACTGGATACATAAATAAAACAAACCAAGTAATAGTATAGAAAAAGACAAGACTATAACAAGAGACTAACATTCATCATTGAAACACCAATAGCAAAATTTACAATTTGTTAAATTAGGGATAAGCCGACATTTTTGCCGATACTGTGCAGCGACATTTCTATCACTATAGCACACAGGCACTTATGAGGTGCCCAGGGACTGAACCCGGTCGGTCCATTATACTGACACCGACGAGTCAGGGTAAATGCTGTCCCCTTATCCCAGAGCGTTAGGAGGGAAGCCACTACTACCATCTTTAAAGTCTTTGGTTTGACCCAACCAGGGTTTAAACCCACAGCCTCCCGATCCGCAAGCTGACGCTCTACCACCTGAGCTATTGCGGCCGGTATTAAATTAAAACTTCCATAAAAATGACAATATAGTTGATTCTTACCCACACCAGAGTGAGGTAATGTTGGTACACTGACGTGTTTCATGATGAATGCTGACTGGTTACGGAAACCCCATCGATACAGAATGTCGGCATAAATACGTAGACAGTGGTCATACTGGCTGTACTTTGTAGGGTCTAACATTCTGGAATATAAATAGGAAAAAAAAAACCCATTGGTTTGTTACATGGACTGTGCTCAGTGCATTCTTATTCATTATAATGCCATTTTAAGGATTTGAGATAAATGTAACAGTCATGATAAACTGCTTTCTCCTGTTTGTTTACATGGGTTCAAAGTCTTCCTATTAGTATTGCTGTTACATTTACCATATAACAATAGTTTGTTACCAAAGTGGCTTTCTGCATTGTTTTTTTTAACGTTCAAATCAATGTTTATAGAAAATACATGTTACTAGAAACACAAAATATCTACAACACTATTACTTAGAATGCTGTCTTTAGAAATTGGTCTTCTTATTATACATTAAACACTTGTATAACATTCCGGTATTTCTAAGCATTTACAGGTCAACTTGACCTGACCTTTAAAGCTGTGAAGCATTTGTAGATTAGTTATTAATTGATTGATTGACTGATTTAAATAGTTAGAAAATGAAGGAATCAATCAATATTGTTTTGGTCAGTTTTCAAATCCTCAGTCTTATTATTTATAATTTTCAATTTTAGCTACTTTGACAAATAACAGTGTTTTCCCATATTAATGTGGCTTTGACATAAATCAACTCCGAAAGTCTATATTATTGGCCATCGCTACTTGGTGGTGGGACAAGGAGCGGTACAACATTACCTGCATAAATATTCTATTTTATAGAGGCAGTTTGCTCAATGTATAATCTTATCTACATAAATTATCTATTTTATAGAGGCAGTTTACTCAATGTATAATCTTATCTACATAAGTTATCTATTTTATAAAGGCAGTTTGCTCAATGTATAATCTCACCTGCATAAGTTATCTATTTTATAAAGGCAGTTTGCTCAATGTATAATCTCACCTGCATAAGTTATCCATTTTATTAAGGCAGTTTGCTCAATGTATAATCTCACCTGCTTAAGTTAACATTTTATAAAGGCAGTTTGCTCAATGTATAATCTTATCTGCATAAGTTATCCATTTTATAAAGGCAGTTTGCTCAATGTATAATCTTATCTACATAAGTTATCTATTTTATAAAGGCAGTTTGCTCAATGTATAATCTCACCTGCATAAGTTATCCATTTTATTAAGGCAGTTTGCTCAATGTATAATCTCACCTGCTTAAGTTAACATTTTATAAAGGCAGTTTGCTCAATGTATAATCTTATCTGCATAAGTTATCCATTTTATAAAGGCAGTTTGCTCAATGTATAATCTTATCTACATAAGTTATCTATTTTATAAAGGCAGTTTGCTCAATGTATAATCTCACCTGCATAAGTTATCCATTTTATAAAGGCAGTTTGCTCAATGTATAATCTCACCTGCTTAAGTTATCCATTTTATAAAGGCAGTTTACTCAATGTATAATCTCACCTGCATAAGTTATCCATTTTATAAAGGCAGTTTACTCAATGTATAATCTCACCTGCATAAGTTATCCATTTTATAAAGGCAGTTTGCTCAATGTATAATCTCACCTGCTTAAGTTAACATTTCATAAAGGCAGTTTGCTCAATGTATAATCTTATCTACATAAGTTATCCATTTTATAAAGGCAGTTTGCTCAATGTATAATCTCACCTGCATAAGTTATCCATTTTATAAAGGCAGTTTGCTCAATGTATAATCTCACCTGCATAAGTTATCCATTTTATAAAGGCAGTTTGCTCAATGTATAATCTCACCTGCTTAAGTTAACATTTCATAAAGGCAGTTTGCTCAATGTATAATCTTATCTACATAAGTTATCCATTTTATAAAGGCAGTTTGCTCAATGTATAATCTTATCTACATAAGTTATCCATTTTATAAAGGCAGTTTGCTCAATGTATAATCTTATCTACATAAGTTATCCATTTTATAAAGGCAGTTTGCTCAATGTATAATCTCACCTGCTTAAGTTAACATTTTATAAAGGCAGTTTGCTCAATGTATAATCTTATCTGCATAAGTTATCGATTTTACAAAGGCAGTTTGCTCAATGTATAATCTTATCTACATAAGTTATCTATTTTATAAAGGCAGTTTGCTCAATGTACAATCTTATCTGCATAAGTTATCTTTTATAGAGGCAGTTTACTCAATGTACAATCTCACCTGCATAAGTTATCCATTTTATAAAGACAGTTTACTCAATGTATAGTCTTATCTACATAAGTTATCCATTTTATAGAGGCTCAATATATAATCTCACCTGCATAAGTTTACTCAATGTATATAATCTTATCTAGATAAGTTATCCATTTTATAAAGGCAGTTTACTCAATGTATAATCTCACCTGCATAAGTTCTCATGTTTCTGCTTCTCCACATCTTCAGCCTTGTCTTTCGATTCTTCAGCAAACCTGTAATCCTCGAATGAGAAATCCGTCAAGCTGTTGGATCGTCGGATCTTTACCATGGCTATAAACAGACATTCACCATTGCAAATACATGTATGAATTTATTCATAGAAAAAATGCTGTACAAACATTAAGTTTTATATGAAGTATTATAATGATAGTTGTAAGGTAAAATGTATATAAATTACAGGTTGCTCTGAAAACTAAAGTGCTAGCTCTAAAAAATCAAGATATTTATGTTTTGGGCATTTTGATTAATTAAGAATGAAAAAACAGATGATAATATATAAATAATAATGATTCGTAATGATTGTTACATACTGGTACTCACAGAATTCAAATTGTTAAGTGTGCACCATTTACATCCCCTTAGCAAGTTTGATTACAGATTAAGCCTTAGCATGCTAGATTCAATACGTCAAACTTAACTTTTTATAGGCAAAGGAAATGGCCTTCTTTAGATTTACACCTCCCACTTCCCCCCAATGATGACATCATGCTGTGTGATCACAGCTGGACAATTGATTATTTTATTATACATTGAGGTGTAATAGGGGAAAGGTCATAAAACAATAGATAGTTTCCACATCAGTGAAAATCCCTTATCTTGGCCGCCATCTTTGTTGGTAACTTCAAGAGATTTTCATATGCATTTTATAAAAGGGTAGATTTTATTTACTTGTAATTTCTTCATTTGTGGTCCAAAAATTAAAAGCTATACACCTTTGAAAAGCTCTTGAAATTCATATTTTTAGAATACAATATTTTTACAATTGATAAATGCACACAGAATTAATACACAGAAATAAATAAAACTATTGGCTCATACTTAAAACAAAATGAACAGTGTATCACTTTCGGTTGTATTTCTTAAACCTTTTTACCTATCAAAATATAGTTTTGATATTTAACAGGGTTCCCACAATTTCTGTAGGAAAAATTCAAGGTCTTTTCCAGTTTTTTTTCCAGGTTTTTTGTCCATTTTCAAGGTCTATGAATGTGAACATTCAAGAGTTTAGCGGTAAATATTTATGGGAGTTTACAAATGTATTGCAACAAATACTCTGATTTTTTAAATCAAATTCAGTTAAAATGCCTTATGATTATTAAAATGCACTAACAGTTTTCCCATTAATTTCCCGTTTTTTTCCGTATCATGTCAAATTTAAGGTCTTTAAGGTCTTTTCCTGACCGGGAGTGTTTATTTCAAATTCCCGGCTTTTTCCTGATTTCCCGGTTTTGTGGGAACCCTGATTTAAAAAACTTTATAAATGTTGTTAAATTTGATATTAAAGCCAGTAAAATAGACTGAAAAATAAAAACACAGTGGTGAGTTTAATACAGCACATATTTTCCGATTTCGGCCTGCATTAGCTGCCCACAAAGATGGCTGCCTTAAACTGTCTTATCAGTGTCGATGACATCACATGGAAACTATTAGCCTGGATGCACATGGGCTTACTGCCCTGCCATTGGTCAGTAATGCTTCGATAATGCCTCCCCTGCCCCCCCCCACTAACTTCCCCTAAAACAGTAACCTCCCACTGTGATCACATTGTCAAGGGTCTATCATGTCCTTTGCTTATAGCTTCACTCAAAGATTCCAAGGTCTATCAATGAAGTGTAAGCACCTAATAGTTTAGACATTGATCTCACAGCTCAAAGCCTAAACCTTGTTCTTTTTATGCTAAGCAGGCTAAGAGTCATTGAATGTTATATGCGTTAATGGTGGTAAACACTTTAAATATCTTTTGGAATATAAAATCCAAAAAGTTTTGAAAATTCAATTTTGAAATGAAACTTACCACAGCTGTGTAATTTTTAATCTTAATAACTGAGGGATGTAATTGATGCACACTTTATTAGATGCATGCATTTACTAAATTGAATGAAAAATGAAAGTATAAATTAATGATATGTAACATTAAAAAATGTTTTAACACATAAAAATGTACTACTTTATTAAACATGTTCAACTGAAAAGTAAAAAGTATAAACTGTCAACAGATCGGGTAACTAAAAGCAAGTGTATGCACACAGAGAAATATGGAGAAGACAAAAAACTAAATTAATAAAAAAATAAAATTTCTAAAACAGTTCTATTCACAAAGACCAACAACATCATGTGCAACATGCTGCAATAGGTAGGTTAATACACAATCTTATATTAAAGATGTAAAAACTATTCATGGCAAGACACTATTGCAGAATTTCTCATTGCTTTTCAAAGTATTATATAATAAGAGAGTGGACAAACATATACAGTAATTGGTTGATACCAAATTTAATTAAATTTCAAAAACATCAAAGGGAACAATTAAATTAATTATAGAGGTATTTCAGAAAATGTGGAAAGTTAGAATGTCCACTAATTAGTAAATCTAAGGAGGTTTTCTATTTAAAGAAAGAAATTGTTTAATATACATCTCTCTGAAAGACAAAAGATATAATCAAGATAGTTTTGGGACAATAAGGATACAGTATCACGACTGTAAGACAAGTTTGTTTGTTTATTGGGTTTATCGTCCCCCAACAGTATTTTACTTATCTGGAGACGGTCTGTAAGACTAGAAATTAAAAATTAAATTAAATTAGCAGCTGTAAAGGAAATGAGTGTACAAAGGCTTTTTTCATCTAATTAGCTCTTTAAAGAATACATATTAAAAATACTTATTTGGCACTTTATTCTAGCAACCAACCCTCTCCACTAACCCTCTACTCAGCACAAGCATGCAAATAAGAAAGATTTTCATAAACAAATTTTAATATTAGTGAAAACTTTATAACTTAAACATTATGCTAATGAGTTTGAAAACTTCTCAATTATAAATTACAGCAATTATAATTAATTGTTAAAACTGCCACGAATGATTAAATAATCTTGAAAATAGGCTGACAAGAATATAAAAATTAAATACCCAAAACTACTGATACTGATATTTGTAAATATGTGTTATTAATTATAATTTTAAAAAATAGGATGCCATAAGGTTCTGCTTATAAGACTAACATAGGAAGAAGATATGCAGCCATTCTCAAACATAGTTAACAAAAATGGCCAATAATTTCTACATGAAGTCATGCTTTAGTCTAAATTTACATGATGATTTTGAACACTACCAACAATTGTAAGACAATACACATGGTGAATCAACGTTCTAAATGTTCATCCTATTTAAAATCTATAAATAAGCCTGATGGAAATTTCTGCTAAAAAAAGATACCAATGTCAGACCTGGATGAGGACATCATGTGATCTTAAAAGTAAGTGGTCAAATAGTTTTCTTAGTGAAGACAGGCAATTGTTTCTAATGACGAGTTTTTCACTTAGATGTAGGACATGAATAAACAGCATTTTGTTTGTTGGGTTTAATGTCCTATCAACAGTATTTCAGTTATCTTGAGACAGGGTCCACTTGAAGCAGATAAAGTACTGCCTTGACTGTGTGTTTGTTTGTTGGGTTTATGGTCTCACCAACAGTATTGCAGTTTTCTGGAGATAGTGTCTACTTGGAGCAGATAGATAAGTTGATAAAAAAGCAGAAAAAAAAAAGTTCATGCCTTCCTTCACAAGTGGTCTGAAAAGCAGGAGGGTCTTATGAAAAAAAGTGGTCTTTAAGCAGAGCCCTGCTGTCTGTATGACACGTAAATAATGAAGGGATGTTTACAATCAGGAGTTGCAGACACAAGGGACCAACAAAATAACGGGAGAACACTCAACTAGTTATGGAACCAGTCAATGATTATTAATTTGCTTTTAAAAAACACAAGTGACCCATTAATGGTCATTATGGCCACATCCAGCCATTTTGGTAAAAGATCTGAGACAAATTTCAGGGAAGAGCTAACGGCGTACTGCATGTCAAATGGAAGACCTTCCCACATTAACTGTTTACCTTTACAACAATCAGAACTCCCATCACATGTGCCAGGAAGTCATAGGAGTAATATATTGTTAACACTTCCATTTGGCCACAGGCATCCCCTTTATATCAATTAATTAATTAATTATTGAAGGACAGTATTGGTTATCTCCCTTAGATAAATTTTATATACTTTTTTTAACAAGGACCTATTTTAAATTGTTATTTTGTGATATTCACTTTTTTATTTTCAGTGATTATGACTTTATGAAGATTTATAATCTTACTACAATGAGTATATAAATACCTACAATCAAAGGTGGTAAAAAATTAGATATAGTTATGTTCCTTCATAAACAAAATAAATTCAACAAGGGTAGACATCAGATGAAAGATCTGAGGTAAAACTACACCTACCATCCAACATAGATAGCATAATGTTAGATGGTGGGTCATACTTCAACTTCCAGATAATTGTTAAACAACAGTTTATGTTTACCCCTTTAGCCTGCTAAATTATTTTATGAATTTAACATAATTCTTTTTTTTTTTTTTCTTACAACTACATGCAAAGAAAAACTCAAATTTTCCAGAAAAATCTTCATCAAATAGCAAAGACACTGTTAAGACGCTACCTACAGAAGCTAAAAAAATCAGGATCCACACTATTTTGCTAACTATGTTCTGGCTTAACAGGCTAAGAGTTCATAAAAGCAAGTTGATATGACATTAGGCATTCTATTTCGCTGTAAAGTATCAAGTTAGAACAATAAATACATGGTGATTTAGTATCAGCATAGAACACATGATGTAAAATACACATGATGTATATAGTGTGTATAAACCAAAATGTTGAGCAAAATAAAGCATATAAACGCTCATCTATCATAGAAAATCCAGGTTTAAGTGATTGTTTTTCTTTCTTGATAATAAAAGATTTATGAGATGTGGATCTCCTACGATGGGCTTATCCACGATATCTAGGATACAGGAGTACAAATACCATATATAGTGGATCTGACACAAATTGTTATATAATACAAACATTTATTAAACGAGTTTAGGAAAAGTTAGCGAGCGTTTGGTGAGCTTAATGTAATTATTCCTGAATGAGTTTTATAAATGTTTGTAATGAATGACAACATTCTTTTTATCACATGATTTTAATAGACTAATAAATGATTTTACAAAATTTTAACAACAATACTTGTTGAATTAATGGTACAAGGTGATCTGCATTATGATGACTTTGATGACATCATCAATCAAAAAGCTATATTACACTGGTGTAATAGAACAAATATATGTAATAGGTGTATTGAATGGAAAACATGGGGAAATCATGTGATAAATATATGTATGTGTACAGTTACAACAGAAAAGGAATAAAACAGAATGACCAACCCAAGGCATGCATCTTTACATGTATATATCACTGAGTCATGACATCAAAATGTCTTAAAAACATTCAAACTAAGTGTAGCCATAGAAATAAGTAAAAATCATTAAAAAAAAAACAACAACTACAAATAATTCAGTAAAGCTAAATTTCTGACATAGATGGCCATCATTGCCACACTTTTATATGTTTAAAGGCACTTCGTGTCACATCATAAATCAGTGTCATATCATATATCAGTGTAAACATATACATTGTAACTAAGAGGGTACATGTAACTGGTAATATACGGTATACACAACTTGATTGAATGATTTTTGGGATTTTGTAGGAGAAATGATGAAGCTCAACTGTGAACAAGCCTCCTGACAAACAGTGTAGCTCAAGATCTGAGATTAGGAAACTTTAAACTTGTACACTGATTCCATTTAAAAGCATCCTATTGGTCAGTTGATAAGCATATAAACTGACCAATCAGAAATGATGACTGGTATCCTAAACTTTCTATAATAAGTGTTCTGAATAAGGAATCAATTGAAAATTTATGAACAATGATTAGGTATTGGAATAAATGACAGACTCTTAATAATCTATATCTACCGATAGTGAAAATATATCTATTTTTTTTAAATTTCTTGTTAATGACTTGCCCCTTTATCATTCACACTATTATGATAGAACCCATTTAGTATATACACTTATGACTTTTTGTATGCCGACCAGTCAAAGGTCAGTAATTTCTGCAGTTGACCAATCAAAATTCAGTATTTTTTACATTTGACTAATCAAAGGTAAATAGGTTTGGGTTGTGCTTTTTCAGTTGACCAATCAAAGGTCAGTAATTTCTGCAGCTGACCAGTCAAAGGTCAGTAACTTTTGTAGTTGACCAATCAAAAATCAGTAATTTTTGCAAGGAGGTATGGAGTTGGTTGTCAAGAGACTTGTTGATGTCAGTGTGAGCCCGATGAATGCCGAGATACTACCTCTGGAGATGAGCTCAGCTATTTTGGGTGAGGTGACCTCGGTAGGGTTAGACGTGGTGGTGGGTGGGGTACTGGACAGTGCAGTCACGGCTGAAAATAGCACGGCATGCCTCACTGCACTACACACAAGCACAGCACAAAAATGATACACAGATAGAGAAGTTGGAAACAAAAAAAACACACAAAATGTAATGAAAAACAAGGAGAAATTGTAACAAAGAGGTGAAAAGAAAACAGCAACGTTATAAAAGTGAACCACAGAAAACATATAAGAATTTAATATAAAACTACAATGCTCATAAAACATACATATATGTACATGTGAGTTATCAATTACAATAAAAAGATATAAAACTAATAAAAAGACCATTTGAAGACAATTTTAAATGGATTATATAAATATTTTTTATTCTTTACAATGCACTTTATAAACACACCCTAGATATCATAACATTACTTAAATTGAAAGAAAAATTTTTGCTTGAAAGATTATGTCAAGCAACTCCTTCCTCTCTTGCTTGTTGGTCTGTCTTCAGACAAAAATGCCTGTTATTCATTTATTATTTGGTAAAATAAATCTTATGACAATTAAACTGATATACTTTGTCAAATTCTTCAAATATTCACCAAGCAGAAACATCAGACCAAACATACATTGTTAGTAACACCAATAAAATGAAAGTGTGACAAAAATAAACATCACGTGGCTTTAAATATACCAACAATATTTGTTTTTAGCCTAAGTTTTCAAGACAAGATACAAGTGATTGACATTATCTCAGCTTTATCACTTTTTTGATGATTAAGACAAATTACCCCACTTATTCACCATTTTTAAAATGAAAGCAGAATATTAATTACATCGCTTGTATGAAATTATTTTCATAACTTTATATAAAATATTTACTTAATATTAAGTTTAATTGGCATATTTATACTAATTTTTAAAATGTTAAATACAAAACTATTTCCAATATATTTTTTTTCTTGTTTTTTTCGGCATAATTATTTTAAAAGCAATGTTTTTAAAAAAAATATTTTTGTCACTGTTTTATCGTAAATATGCACATACAATCTTGAAGGAAAATTATATTTACTTGATTTTTTCAACATTGTTGTTATATTTAGGTCACAATTTAACAAATCAAAAGCAAGAATAAGCAAAAGAAAAATAAATTAAGGGCGTTTGTTTTGTATGATTACTATTATAATAACATAATAAAGCCTTGGAATATAAAGGCTAAACAGGAGTCCACTTGATTAAATAGAATATTTAAGAAAAAATAGCAACTAATAAAAATGACATAATAAGATAAAACAGCTAAGTGTCAATTTACATTTGTTAAAAAGTGCAAATTTTCCTTTTATTTTTTATATGGACATTTTACTCCTTTGCAAATACACAAAACTCATCTTCAGAAGAATCTTCACAATTTAAGCATTTTTGTAGACTAGATGAGCCTAGAATCTTTAATGATATGCTGAATATTTATATATATTTATATATATGCATTTAAAATACTTCAAACTTTAGAAAAGAAAAAAAAAAGTTGTTTTTTTAAATAAAAAATTCCAGCATGTACGGTATGTACTACGAATTAAAGGGTTGTTATATGCATGTTACAGCTGAAAAAGATCCTCTTGTTTGTGATAGAGCTCTGTTTAACCTTCAATTCAAAGCAACTTGGTCACAGTTGGTCAAATCTGCACTGTTTATTTTTTGTTGTTCAAAATAGCAAAACTTTGTTGAACCACATTAAATAATGCAGTAAAATATAACCTCTGATTACTAAAATGTATGTGACAATGCTGTCCTTCAAAGATCATGTTGTTTTTAGATTTGCAGAATCAACAACACCTGGAGGTTATTCAAATAATTTTCAGCCATTTTCCCCCCAAAATCCTAGTTTATCTATAAAATGCACAAGTGGTAATATATGTCATATGAGTCGGTCAATCACTTTTTGATTTGACTTTTTCATTGACTCGATAGTAATGCAATAACTTAAAGACATATAAACGGCAGATCATGTAAACGGTTGTATGTGCCATTAACTTCCGCAAAACTGTGGCCAAGTCGCTTCAATGTTCCCAGAGTAAAGGCTAAGTCTGTTTATATAAACTGGTTTATCCAATTGGTGTCGTAGTACAGCATATTGTGACCTAACTTGTCTGTTGTGGTACTTTTCATGAGCACATGACAAAGGGTGTACAGAAACTGTGAAAAGTTCAATAGGAGGGAAGTGCTTCATAGAAAATTGAGAACCACCCATAGTTAGCAAAGGAGATTAAAAAAATATACAAGCGCAAGAATGGGTGAAAGAATATGCCAACTTTCTGGATATATAAGATTTTAAACTTTCTTGATATATCTGACAAGAAACATATCAGCTTGAAAAGTAAATCATCTGTGTACAGTTTAAAGCTAAAATTCTTGTTTCACTACTTACATTTGTTGCACCATTATATTATTGAAAGTGTATACTATATATTTTTATTAAAGTGATAGACACACAACCACATCCCCAACATGAAAATAAAAAGAATAGAAAAGGGTCCTGATGATCCTTGCTTAATTGAGTCTTATTCTAGATTTCACGGAGACAAAGCTCACACAGTTTTGGGAGGATTTGGCCATAACTGAAGCCATAGGGTTGTTAACAGTTTGTTTTTTCTCCAAAATGTAGCCTAGTGACCTACTTTAAACCCCATGTGACCCAGTTTCATTTTTATCCCAAATTTCGTGCAAACATTCTGACCAATTTGGGGAAAAAAATGTGGCCCCTAGTGTGTTCACACCTGTGTCATAAAATTTGAGCTAGAAAACTACCCTCTGATCAAGTTTAGTGTTTGGCCATAAGTGTGACACTCACATGCTCAAAGTTATTTTCCCTGAATTTTGACATGGTGACCTGTTGTTTTTTTTTATCCTGAGCGACCCAATTTCAAACTCGTCAAAGATTTCATGCAAAAGAACAGTTTGCCAAAGTAAGGTTAAGATTGGGCTATAAATATGGCCTCAGTGTGTTCACATCTTGTTTTTTCTTCTAAAATTTTATTCTTCTAAATTTTGACCTTCTGATCTACTACTTGACCCCATATGACCCAGTTTTGAACTCAGCCTTGATTTCATGCAGGAATTATTCTCACTAAATTTTGTGAAGATCAAAACTGTAGCCTCTTGATTTTTCACAAAAGACTTGTTGACCCTGCACATCATAAGAACAGTAGACAAAGCAGGGTCAGAAAAATTCCCTCAAACAGACTGGGCTCCAAGGAGCTAAAAACAATAACAAAATAAATGAACCCCAAAATACATGAACCCGTTAAAAGAGTTATGATTGAGTGATCATGTGTTGAAGAAAAAAAAAGACTCAAAATATATGACATCATTTGATCGAAAAATTACTTTAAGCATAGAAAGGCAAGATAAACTGTGGCAAAATATTAACATGTCTTCTTATATTTCCATGGCATATGATTTAAATATGCAACCCTGTCTTTGGCAGTTGAAACCTGATATATCACAAGTAGCATATTTTTTTACTATTATTACATATAAATATTAAAAAAGCTGTAACTGAAAACAAAAGAAACTCACATAAACACAGTGTAAAAAAGAATTGTGCAAAAACAACAACCGCACAAGCACAATACATTTGACTTTATTCAATAAAACAAAGGATAATTAGAAAATGTTTAGAGCAAATTAGAAAAAAATAAAATAAATGAGGTTAATATATATGTAGATTTCAACCCTATTCAATGGTTATTATTTAGGCTAATATCAGCATATACTTTAAGGTGATTTATATTGTATAAAATATGACTTGATTAGTGCATTCTACATACATGTGAAATGGGAGATTTTCACTTCCAAAGAGGGAGATTTGTTATTTTCATATAAACAAAGAAGGAAGTTATCTGTTTCCAAGTAGGAAGATTTCTGAAAATGTGAAGAACAACCTTCATTTTCAAAAAATTTTGAACCTTAAACAAGGAAGTCTCCCTCCAAAAGCGGGACAGTTCACATGTATGATTCTAATGCAGGAAAATAGTAAGCATAATTATTGAGGTTATGAATCAGAAACTAAAATTTGTCAATATAAACAACAAATGTTGCAGTTCTAGTATAAGAGAAGACGGTTTCTAATCTACAATTCATTGTATTAAAAATAAATAAAATATATTAGAAGGGCTGGAAAAATATAGTAGTGGATGTCCCAGACAAGTCAAAATGCAGTTTCGGGCTACTGGTCATTGATCATTAAATAAGTCCCGGCCAAGTCATAAATAGGCAGTTCGACAAGTGACAAATAAACAGTAGTTTCTAATTATGAAGACAATTAATTTCACGCCCGGAGCATTTATCAACTTCAAAAGGCAGTACATGTACAATGCACGCACCTGTCAAAAACAGCCAATCATGACGCACGATACTAAACGCTTCTAGACAAAAAAATCAAAGAAACAAACTTATTGTTATACCTTGTTTGTAAGTTGAAGAAATGACAAATGTGTTGTTGTGTTTGTAAATGAAAATAATGCAAATTTTGTGGACAAGTCATTTTAGTCCAGGTGACTAGAGTCAGGGGGTAGTAATTGAAAAGAAATTCTTTCCAGCCCTGATTAGGTTATACAGATGTAGCACATAGGAAACAAAACCAGGAAAATACACAATGTCAATGAATATTTTAATATGCAAAGAAACATTCCAGTCCATTTACAGCCAAGGATGCATAATGTATGCTTTCTGATGCTTTTGAAAAGACAAATTTTAACAAAAATATTTCACAAATTGCAAAGCCACTTGTAGTACAAAAAAGCACATTGTCACAAAGAATAACTGTGTTACTGTTGAAATATTAATAATAGATATTACAACAATATATTATCAAGAGATTCAACTTATATTAATATATTTTTGTAGAAGTCCTATTTTCATTGTGTTTATTGTTTTGTTTTTTTGGTGGTGTTTTTTATGTGTGTTTTTTTTTTTGTAAAAATAAATTAATAAATTTGGGATATTTAAAATTATTATTAAATTTAATATTGTACAATACAGAAAAATACAAGGCTCCCATAAAGACTTTGAGGAACCTTAATATAAAGAAAATAATGCAAAAGCTAATACTTTTTTAAAAAGGGCTTTGCATTTTAAATAGCGATTGGCTGCTTTTGAATGTCTTCTAGCATCTGATTAGCTGATGTAAATGGACTGTGTCTGTGTATTTGTGAGTACAATCACAGACTGGTTACCTGTATCAGGAACTTCTTCAGGCACAGACTGCTCCTGAATAGCTTCTAATTTGAACGAAGCAGAAAAAAACAAACTACGTATGAATACATGCGATAAACATGACGGTGTAAAAATACTGCGACTAACACTGCTGGAACAATGAATGAAGTAGGTTAGTACAAGGCATCAGTCAGAAATAAACACAATCAGGGGAGTAGGAAAACTGTACATATGATAATGGCTGAGAAAAAATGAATTGCAAGCATACATGTGAACTTTTTCTGAGGCCAAAGTGGGAGATTTTCACTTGCAAAGTGGGAGATTTGTTATTTTCATATAAACAAAAAAGGAAATTATCTGTTTCCAAGTAGGGAGATTTCTGAAAATGTGTAAAACACCCCTAATTTTCAAAAAGTTTTGAACATGAGAAGTGAAAGACTCCCTCCAAAAGTGGGAGAGTTCACGTGTATGTGCAAGAAATGGTTAAGTAAAGCAAACAGTTTAACAATTTGTAGTGATCCCGTGACTTTTACATAAATGATGGTCTTCGCTGGTACCATGGTAGTTTATTTTGCCAAAATATTAAATAATAAACAAAGCTTACTTTTTCTCTTCTTTATAACCAGAATAACTTTTGTCATTTTAAGTCTTTTCTCTTCGCAAACTAGAAATGAAAGTTACTTTTTTAAATATTTATCTTTGTCAAACAGTGTAAACCGTCGACAGATGGCGCTTTGTATGCATATATACAGGAATTTTTGGATAACTGCGATACCAGCAATGATGCGGTACCAGCGAGGACTACTATATTGTATAATTGTGAAAAATGATACACTAATAAACTGTAAATACTTCTATATTTTGCAGAGAATCATAAAAATAAATTAATAAAGCTGTTATGACTTCTGTAATTAAATTTGTGGTTAATAAATTTAGATACTGTAAGGACAAATTAAACTGTAGTAACAAATTATTTAAAAAATCAACTTACGTAGGAAAGCGCTCAGACATTTATTTGTCAAATGAAAAGAAAAATCAACAGATGGATCATGTGGCTGTAAAACTGTATTTCAAAATAAAGCTTAAGGTAAATCAAGCTAAACTGTTTGCATACATTGTATGATAAATACTTTTATTATGAGTAAGTTAATGAATTGTTGGATGATTCTGTGTTCAGAAAGTAAGGTTTATCCATCTGGAAAACGAACATTCAGTGGATTGTGGACTAAACAATTTTTTTTCATTTCTTTATTAAAGGTGGTATCCGACAGTTTGGACCAAAATTCTATTCATTAAACCAAATAAATTATTGTTACCTGAAGAGATCTTGCAAAACACTGTTTATTGATGTCAAACAATTTGGACCAACAATCTTTTCATTAAACAACCAAATAAATTATTGTTACATGAACAGATCTCGTGAAATGCTGTTTATCAATGGCCAATACCTGTGTGAAAAGTGAACCATAACCCCTTAGTCGTCATTTAAAAAATGTATTTCCTATCTGAGTTATGCTGCACAGTTAGATATTTTTTAACTAAGAAAACCATGTAACCAGTCATGTTTTTTAGCATGTCATCCTCTTTGACGTCGATGTCTATTTTTAGCCGGAATCCTTATTTATAGCTTTAAAAAGAATGAGCATTGTTAGAACCGATTAACGAGATTTACTGCCGTAAAATTGAGATAATACTGAAAATCGTCTAAGCTTATACTAAAGTATGATATTTCTGCAGAAACTATACACAAATACACCAAACAGAAGCCAGATATTGTTACATAATAATATTTGGTGAATGCAAAACTGTCGGATACCACATTTGAAATACACACAAAAAATGAAAAAGTGGCAAAACTATGCCAAAATGATTTGATTTGTGTAAATACCATTGGAGCTAGCATGACATAGGCCAACTGTCAAATACCACCTTTAGCTTGACGTATGACTTGAAAATAAATTCCAACTTCCATCATGTTAAGCACTAATTGACCAGGCTTTTGCGAATAGCATAGATCCAGATTAGGCCACTGATCTTAGCCTAGTTTATTTGCTGCTAACTCCTTACTTACAGGCCACAAGAAATTTTTGGCAAGTAATCGAAATGTATTATTGTAATGAACATATGTTACATGATAAGAGTTTAAAGTAGTCACAACTAGAACTCTAGTCAGATGGCTAACGAATCCATACACTCGATAAAAGGGACAATTCCTCCTGCAATTTTTCATCCGTCTGTTAAGTTCCGTAAAAAAAAAAACAATGAAAAAATGTAGAAGAAGCCCTGACCAATTGAAATCCACAGATTTAACGATATGAAGAAAAACTGATTCTAGTAAGCTCCTCCCTCAATTAGTAGGGGGAGGGGTTTACTAATGGGTTGGTCTTTAAGCTGATCTCTATTGCAATTGTCTACAAATTTCATGTTTTTTTGGAAAAGTGAAACAACAAGTAAAATTAACCAGTATGTATTTAAAATCAAATAATTTCACTTACATATTATGAAAAAAGCATGTTGCTGCTTACATTTAACTAAAGCTTGTATTGATTCCAATTTAAAACATGGAAAATTTCATGCAACACTTAAGCAGATATTAAAAAAGACAAAACAAGATGCATCAACTGATAGGATCATTCTTCAGACTGTGTGTGTAAGCTGATGTACTATATGAAAATTATAAATAATAATATGTGCAGTATTGATGAATCAAGATAACTTCATAAAAACAAACAAACCCATATTAAGATTTGTCTTTGTTAATCATAATGCTCAGCAACATTTCATAACATTTACATTATGAATTGATATGAATAATAATATAAATCATAATTGTTTATCATGAAATACTTGTCTATATATAGACAAAAGACAAACCTATATATACTGGTACTTTTCTAGTACAGATTAGTTAGAAAACTTGCTTCAACTATTTAATGGGTCAATAAAATAAAAAAAGTACCAAAAAAAAGCTTGTATTGATAATATTTCATATATAAAAAGGTAAACAATTAGATTTTTCTTAAATCAAATGATCTGATATACAATAACTGATTGAACAAAATCAATGAAAAATGGTACCACTAGAAACAAACAATTCACTTTTCAAGCATCCTGGTATTTAGAACAAAAATATTATGAGGTCTAAAATATACAGGGAAAGTAATTTTGGAAATTGTAGTGAAAGCTATTGAAAGTTGGTAAAGAAAGTAACAAGAAAGTGAAAGGAGGATGGCCCCCATGAACACAGTTAGACGATGCAATCACCTACCGCCTTGCCCCGCCCCATCCCACCCCACACCATCTGCCCCGCCCCACCCCACCCCCACAAAAAAAAGAGTCAAATATTGACAAAAACTGTCTCTTTAAAATGTATCAAGAAAGGTAAATGGTACGCTAAAACATATTGTACAAAGGTTGATGAAAAGTGAATTTCTTGATTATAGTGAACGCAAACCGAAGTATCTACCACATGAATGACAAAAACGAGCAAGGATGTTGAAAAAGACCAATTTCAAGCATATCTTGATTAGTTGCTTAATTACTTTTTTTGTTTGAATTCTGAAATTAATATGGCATATTATGTGATTATGTAAAAAGCTACTACATAAGTTCAAGATTAAAACAAGTCTTTGTAAATAATCTTAATATAAGTGTCAGGTAAAAATATCTGGAACAAGGTTAGAAATGTATCATCTTTATACCTGAAATAATTAAATTTACACTAATACTATTGTCATTTCGGTATGACTAAGTAATGTTGTTTTTTGTTCTATAAAAGAAAACAAAATTGTTGTTTATCTGTTGTCAAATAGAAATCTGAAAGGACTTTTCTTACTAATTATCACAAATATTTAACCAACTAAGGCCACATGATATATGATGTTAATATTAGCCTACCTAAAAGTGTTGTTTTTTAAATTGAAAAAAACACACATTAGTAAGTCTGTTCAAAGAGCTTTTTTAATTAAGGGTTTTTAACAATGTAATAATTAGGCAGGTTCAATTACTCATTTACTCTAAAATAAGTGAAAAAGACCATTTGTTGTATTATTGTAGTTAATATGTTGCTTAGTATTTTAATGTTAAACAAATGTTATTATTTAAGTCTTTTAGTAAGAAGTCTTCTATAATTAATACATTTATGATTCATTTGTATTGGAATACATGTATTATTAGTGTCTAATTTCTTGAAAGCATTAAGCATATATATTCAGGAGTGATTAAAGCATTTTGATAGGTCTATATGGACTAAAAAAGCAATTGATTGGTCTAGATGGACTAAGTTAGGCATTTTGTTTGGCCTATATGGTCTAAAAAAGCATTTTGATTGGTCTAGATGGACTAAATAAGGCATTTTGATTGGTCTATATGGACTAGAAAGCATTTTGATTGGTCTAGATGGACTAAGTTAGGCATTTTGATTGGCCTATATGGTCTAAAAAGCATTTTGATTGGTCTAGATGGACTAAATAAGGCATTTTGATTGGTCTATATGGACTAAAAAACACATTCTGATTGGTGTATATGGACTAAAAAAGCATTTTGATTGGTCTATTAGGACTAAATAATGCATTTTGATTGGTCTATATGGACTAAATAAGGCATTTTGATTAGTCTATATGGACTAAAAAAAGCATTCTGATTGGTGTATATGGACTAAAAAAGCGTTTTGATTGGTCTATATGGACTAAAAAAAAAGCATTTTGATTGGTGTATATGGACTAAAAAAGCGTTTTGATTGGTCTATATGGACTAAATAAAGCATTTTGATTGGTCTATATGGACTAAATAAGGCATTTTGATTGGTCTATATGGACTAAATAAGGCATTTTGATTGGTCTATATGGACTAAAAAAACCATTCTGATTGGTGTATATGGACTAAAAAAGCATTTTGATTGGTCTATATGGACTAAAAAAGCATTTTGATTGGTCTATATGGACTAAACAAAGCATTTTGATTGATTCTTGTCAGACCATAGAATAAAGAAGTTTGTACTGCCAATGAAACTAAGACTGTTTTTATGTTACCAGTGTATTATTATCAATATTATTTTGTGTGTTTTTTAAAAGATAAAGTCTTATTTTTTTATTATTTCATATTTAAGTTAAAATAAAGGAGAATTTTGACACTGTTGAATTTAAACAAATAGAAAAGTTGTCTGTTGTTGTTTCTATGTTATAAAAATATAATATTATCATTAAAATGTCATCACACTGTTTGATTTATTTCAAGCACATGCATTTTTAAATTGATCATAATTTCAACATCCCAACTCAGAGGCAAAGGATTACAAAACTTTTGAGCTTTCAATCGAATATAAACACCTGGTTATATTCAAGAAAACAACCTAAAATATCTCAGGGCACTTTAAAAAGTCAAAATTTAAATGCCACATTCTGTTATGTTTTAATTTAAATTGTCTAAGACAAATGACTTTTAATAAAAACCAATTGCAAGACCTTACCAGTTTTATATACATCAGAGGTTGTTTTGATTGACATTAAAGACCTGTTACAAATGATCTCATTGGTTAAGAGTTGTACACAACTGATATAACACAGGAATTTGACCAATCAGGTATTTGCAAATGATCATGGACTCAAAGTTTTATATCCCAAGGCCCATGTGCTACTTGACCAGTGTAGTATCATAATTGATATAAAAAACTAAAAATCTCTACATGGTGATGATATCATTAAACAAAAAAACAAAATATAGACAATTAGTGCTAGTAAGAAAAAAACAACAACACTTGTTGGCTGCTTCATGGAATATATATGAAACCTCACAGAAGCATTAATGTTAATGCTTTGAAACATTAGTGTGACTTTTTCATATCTAAAACTTTATTCATAGAAAATAAGTATCTTCATTGCCCTTCATAACAAAGTGCTCATCCTGTTTCCTGAACACCTGGCATGATACCACACCCAGTCACATTATCCTGACACCGGCCCAACCAGTTGTGGAACTAACCTTATATTGGCTTCAGCTTTAGCTAGGGAGCTATGCCACTTCCTTTTTTTAAATACTTTGGTATGGCATGGCCCGGGATCGAACCGGGGGCCTCCCGTACCTGGAGCCACCACTCTACCGATTAAGCTACCAGGTCCGGTCGCATATTCTAAGTGAAACAATTTCGGTCATATATTGGTAATATATCCATTCATTTTAATACTTTTTTTGAATACCATTTTAAATATTTACACTAAATTTGGACTTGTTGGTTTGTTTTTTGTTAAATCACAGTGACACTATTAAGGTAATGCTCATTATTGGGTGAATAAATGAGAAACTTCTACCACAATTTAGGTAGACACAGACAGGCAAAATTTGTATATAAAACATTGACATTGTCTGGTAACTTTGCATGAGCAAAACAAAAGACAAATATTAGAAGCATAAATTGTTTTTTATGAAAGTCACAGTAAGTTGCAAAGTAAAAAGAATGCATATGAAAGGATGCTTTTCTTTACATACATAAGCAAAACATGTTTTAAAGGAAGGCCAAAGATAAATTAAAACTTAAATACTTTTACCAGTTTTGAATTATTCTTTTGAAGAAAAGGAAAAAAAGGAATCCAGAATTAAATCAACAAAAATAATGCCAGATTTTCTATTTTTATAAAGATAAAAAATTCAAATTATATCAAATATTACTATATTATAAAATAAAAGTATAAAACTGGACACATAATTTTGTAAAGAAAAATAACCCACTAGAAGCCTGAGATTTAAATGAATAATCCATTGTTTTCTATGCTAAAAAGGGAGATTGAATGTTGATACAAATACAGATGTAAAACTGTCTAGCTATTAGATAATCCAGTATATAGTAATTGAGACAAAAATTGCTATGTGTAATTATATATATATATACCTAGCTATTGATTAGTTCATTATAAAGAAAATGATAGAAAAATGCTACAATTTTTGCAAACATTGGCTGAGGGTCGTTAAAAAAATACTAAATATAAATACTAATTAATGAAAAGTAAAAATTAAAAAATGAGGAATATATCAATTGGCTGAGGATTGTTGCAAATGTACAAAAACACTAATGAATTATTAAGTAAAAAATAATTGATTGACAAATTTTAATGAAAAAAATATCAACTGGCTGTTGCAAAAATAAAAATAAACTCTTACTACCAAATCTTAGTTCTGAACACTTGATCATAAATGTAGTAAATAAATTGGCTGATAGCTGTTGCAACTGTACAAGCAAAAGTTGCTATGCAGCAAATGGCAAGCTCTGGGCAGACTATACTGCACAGGGGAAAGCATCAAGCAAAAAAAATATTTACAATAATTTTTTGAAGAAAGATAGGGTTTGCATTGCTTTTTTAAAAATATTATTCATGCTACTCTGTTTTCGAAGTGTACTTAATTGTTTACACCCCATAATATTGCAAGGGGAAAAATATGAACATACTTCAATACTTCTACACACAAAAAATAACCAGTTAATTAAGAAATACAAAATTATTTGAACTTATTATGAACCAAATTTAAACACTATTTGCAAATCATAAATCCTCTGATGGAAAAAGTTTCCAAATGACTGACATTTCTGCATTTTAGAAGATTTCAACAATAGCTTTAATAAGAAAAAACCCCACAACATCTTGAACCTGTATACATTCCATGCAATTAAAATGCATATGGAAAACAAACTTATTTTCATACACATGAAAATCATGCAACATCTTCCTCTTAGTGAAACATATTTAATATGGTTTTAGATTCAATCACTCAAAAAATAATAAAACCCTCTGGAATCATTTACTTTTTTTTCTTCATCTTCATAGCGGAATATGAGAAATAATACTAGGACGCACCTGTTTAAGGAATGTTTTGTTAATTTTGAAACAATTTAACCCTTTTTATCATGGTAAACATACATGAGTCTCAATTTGTATATAATGAGTTGTTAATGACCATTTTAATTGTATAATGCTTAATATCTTTTCTTTTAGCTGTCTCAGGTCAATATACAAAACCCGATAGAAATGGTTAAAAAGTAGCCTTTTTTACAAATTTTCCCCCTCACAAAGTTTGGAAATCAAAATTTTCATTTACATGTTTTGACAAATTGGAGATTTTCAATTTTAGAGGTAAAGAAAAGCATCCCAACACCGATCATTCCTCAGCTGCAAGAGAGTATTCTAGTCAAGGGAGACAACACACAAACTTACTAGAGAGACTTTTCAGCAGCCCGGACATTGATGACACTGTATGGTATGGGTTATACTGCAGTAGAAACAAACAGACAGAAAATTAGTGGAATGTAACCTGACAAAGCATGGTCGTCATCCTTTGAGCCCTGGAATGAACTGTTTCCATGCGTTTGCATCTTGATAAGCATTTCTCTGCGACAATGCTTAAACCTGATGATACTGCTAAAGAAAGAAATATTATAAGCATTTAGTGGCGTGTAACCTAAAAAAGCATGGCCAGCATCCCTGGAGCCCTGATTTGATCTGTTACCATGTCCAAACAACTTTATAAGTATTTCTTTGAGACAATGGTTTTAACTATATGCCCTAGACACTATAGAAACAAAAAATTGATAACATTTAGTGGAGTGTTAACTAAGAAAGCACAGCTGCCATCTATGTTCCTGGAAAGTTAATCTTTTCAATATATTTAAACTGTTTTTAACATTGCCCTGTCTTGATTTCGTGATAACATTTAGCTGCAATAGAAAAGAAAGTAGCTAAATGCATCTGTTTGTTGTTTGTTTCCTGCAAAATAAGTGTGTGTTTATGTTTCAATTAATCTACAATAGACATAAAAATGGACATTTAACATTTAGTGTAGTGTAGCCGGCTAAATGGGGTGAAGTTTTATGTCAAATATAGCTCAAGCTTTACACAGCATCATTTCACAACCTACATGTATAATGACATACATGTGAACTTTTTCTGAGGCCAAAGTGGGAGTTTCGTTATTTTCATATAAACTATGAAGGAAGTTATTTGTTTCCAAGTAGGGAGATTTCTGAAAATGTGTAAAACACCCCTCATTTTCAAATAATTTTCATCTATCATAGAGGGAGTCTCCCTCCAAAAGCAGGAGAGTTCACATGTGTGTAATGAGTGGAGCAACACAGATACATAAATCTATGCACTGGCAAAAATCTGTAAAAAAAATAAAATTAAAATATGTGTAAACTAGCACAAAAAACAGCTTCAGAAGAAGCAGGATGCAAGCCTTCAAACTGCAAGGAAAATAATTTCAGTTTATCATACATTTCAAAACAAAGGATCATTGTGCTAAATATTATTAAAGAAACAACATGTTTATCTTCATAACAATGTCACAAAAGGTTAAAATGGGTAGAAATACTGACATTCAGAAAAATAAGAAAAACAACAAACCAATGAACAAGTGAGAAAATACGTATATAACATACAAAAAAGGGGCAGTTGGATATAGAATTAACAGAATTAAGAGAAAACCCAGATAATTTTTAAATAGAATGTAAAATGTATTTGCTTAAAGAAATGCATTATTCCAAATCATAATTGGTATTGTCTTCAGAATAACATTAAATCCATGTGAACACATTATAATTAAAAAGGATATGTTAATTGGGTTTATCATCCCATTAAAAATTATAGTTTTGTTTAAAAAAAAAAGATTGGATTACAGCTCCAAATCACTGTCAGAGTAAGAATTTAACAGATGCATATTTAAAATTTATAAGAAAATGAAAAAACGAAAAAAAAAAAGTGAAGAAAATGAAGATAAGGTCAAAATGAAAGCAATGACACAACATCAAGAAGGGTACAAGGGTAGATACATAAAAGCATGCAATGTGGTCATGCAGCAAAGAAGCGGGATTTACACAAATTACCTTGGCAACACTTGTTTTATTAAACATTAAATACATGTTACATTGGCCTTGTGTACTACATAATAGTGATCAACAGGAGTTGGAGAAAAGATTTTTGTATATGAAAAATGGGGAAAGTATGATGTGAATTTGTATTATAAACTGCAGATGATATATTGTCCATGCCCCCCCCCCCCCCCAAAAAAGTCAACTCAGGGATGGGATGGGACTAGCCGGCATTTTTGCCGTTACTGTGAGGCGACATTTCTATCTTTATAGCACAAGGGCACTTATGAGGTGCCCAGGGATTGAACCCGGCCGGTCCATTATACTGACACTGACGAGTCAGGCATAATGCTGTCCCCTTAGCCCCGAGCGTCAGGAGGGAAGCCACTACTACCAAGTTGAAAGTTTTTGGTTTGACCCGGCCGGGGTTTGAACCCACGACCTCCTGATCCGCAAGCCGACGCTCTACCACCTGAGCTATTGCAGCCGGTTCAACTCAGGTTATGCACCCTTGGGGGTTGTATATGGAAAATATGGATAGGTTGTAATGGCAACAATTCAAATGAAACATGTGTAATAATCCATCAGATTTAATCTTTCTCCTATATTTAATCTATGTCAAAACTTTAACTTATTTAAGTACATAAAGTAGAAGAACAACTTGAAAGTGTATTTCCTTATGATTAATCATTCTGTTAATACATGGATCAATGTCTTCTTAGATGAATTTTTAACTCCAGAAAGAAACTAAGGTAAATGCTTAAAAATGTTGTTACAAGTTGCAAGCTAATAGTAAGCATATCCTGATACATCTTTAATAACCAATAATAAACTGTTTGTTGACTGCTAACATGTTCCTTTATTACGAGATATGAATGAGCAGAAAATACTAAGAATTAAATGTTACTAGCTTAAAAATGATTTAATTGGTCACTGAAGTGTAGCTCAAGGTAACTGTATGACTCCAAAAAAGGGTTTTGCAACATTTATAACTACAGTGCTGACAACACATGCAAAGCAACAACAAAGACAAATATAATAAAGTCATACAGAATAGAAATACAAGAAAACCAGCAATAGAACTTACACAAACAAGTTATTACACTCAGCTCCTTTTTGCAACACTATATATTTTGGTATCATTTCCTTAACCAGATAATACACATTCTTCCAAAACGTTATCTGAATAAGTTGAGTTCAAGCAGATAAATCCCAACAGAAAATAAGCCTGCCCATTTTATATAGGTACACTTTTTCTGGGATTTTAACCACAAAATAGAAATGCGCACAATTCATGGTATTCTATGGTAATAATGCTGTTATCTGAATAGGTTGAGTTCAAGCAGGTAAATCCCAACAGAAAATAAGCCTGCAGATTTTATATAGGTACACTTTTTTTTCTGGGATTTTAACCCTAAAGTAGAGGTGTGCACAATGCATGGGTGTCTATGGTAATACTTCTGTTTGTCTTTTTCTATGTTAACCATTAAAATATGGGCATTGATTTAGTCAATCCTTCATATATTTTTTATATTTATATATATATGTCTACATACATTTTTCATGTGTTCTATTAATACAATATATAGCATTATGATGGAAATTGTTTAACAGATAACACAATAAAGGAGATTTAGTCTAACATATTACATTGGATTTAAGATATTTTGAAATCATTTTTACACCTTATCATTTTAATCTTCTTACTATGATTGCAATACATTATATGTTATCATTATGTGCTCTTGCTTTTTTAAATATATATATATATATATATATATATATATATATATATATATATATATAATATAATTTTTTTCCTGGTAATGAATACGTTCATAGCCTGTTGGGTGACCTGTTTGAAGTTCAAAGATGGAAAGATGGGGAGTTCATATCAATAAAAACGAAGCAACTTAAGCCTGAAAGTTGAATAATGTACCTTTTAGGAATCTACCAGATCGACCCTCATGGCAGAAGTTAGATCAGACTAAACAATGTTAAGTAAGCTGGGACAGAAAACATATCTTCACCCAAAGCAATACTTGGATGAATAAAACATACCAGTCTTTCTGGGCATACATGTATCTGCTCCCACCCCCAGACACTTAAATACACATACATGTTTATCCCATTTTTCCAAGGTTTATATGTATTACCATCATAACTCTACCTCCGTTGTCATGGAGATAGGTCATGTCATGTGACTTACTAGATAGAAGGTTCCATCCACTATCTGTACTGCTGCCCAATTTCGTCTCCATCTGACACAACAAGATTGTGAGAGCAATTAAGGCGTTATAAATACTGACAAATGAAAACCTATTAATGTAAACTGAAAATAAAAACCTATACTATTAATGTGGTCACTGTGTTTACGGTGGTATCGTATACCATTTATGTGGCCGCAGTGTTTACAGTGGTATCATATATTATTAACATGACCTGTGTTAACAGTAGTATCGTATACTATTAACGGGCTGCTGTGTTTGCAGTGGTACCGTATACCATTTATGTGGCCTCAGTGTTTTCAATGGTATTGTACATGTATGCTATTAATGTGGTCCCTGTGTTTACAGTGGTATCGTATACTATTAATGTGGCCGCTTTGTTGGCTGTGGTGTGGTAAACTATTTATGTGGCCCCTGTGTTTGCAGTGGTATGGTATACTATTTATGTGGCCCCTGTGTTTGTAGTGGTATGGTATACCATTTATGTGGCCCCTGTGTTTGCAGTAGTATGGTATACTATTTATGTGGCCCCTGTGTTTGCAGTGGTATGGTATACTATTTATGTGGCCCCTGTGTTTGCAGTGGTATGGTATACTATTTATGTGGCCCCTGTGTTTGCAGTGGTATGGTATACCATTTATGTGGCCCCTGTGTTTGCAGTGGTATGGTATACTATTTATGTGGCCCGTGTTTGCAGTGGTATGATATACTATTTATGTGGTCCCTGTGTTTGCAGTGGTATGGTATACTATTTATGTGGCCGCTGTGTTGGCTGTGGTATGGTATACTATTTATGTGGCCTCTGTGTTTGCTGTAGTATCGTATAGTATTTATGTGGCCCCTGTGCTTGCAGTGGAATGGTATACTATTAATGTGGCCCCTGTGTTTGCTGTGGTATCATACACTATTTATGTGGCCGCTGTGTTTGCAGTGGTAGCTTAAGGCATAACATTTTCCATGTTTGATTTGATTCTCTCATACATACAAACACATGTTGTGTTTTTTTTTTAAAGAAAAGCTACTTTTAACACTCAGATGAAGAAAAAATTTCTTTTGCCTTTCCTTTGATCAAAAAGTTATAATATATATAAATATTATATATTCTGTCCTAATATAACAACATTTTTGTATAAATAAGTAATTTGTTGACTTCCAGGAAGTATGTGGGCCAAAGGAAGTAAAACTTGCTTTAACTAAAATTGTGGTCAATTAAAAATGCAGCTTAAATAAAGTTAAAGCTTGAGAAAAGTTGCAGACTGTGGGTGTTGACTGTTGGCAAATCTACTGGTTAGTTCAAATATACCAAAATTGTACAAAGAAAAACAACAACAACAGACATCTGAAGTCTAAGGCATCTGATTCAGGATTGTATAAAACCTAAAATTTGAAGAAACAGCTGATGAAAAACGTGCTGTCACAGGACAGTGGCTTGACTATTCAAGTGCTTGATAGTATGTCAAATGCTTGGTAGTATTTGAATGTTAAACATTTTTTGTTTCATTGTTGTTTTTAAAATACATTGCAGCGACCATTTATGATCATTATAATGGCCAGCTTTCTGGTAGAGGGAGACTCCAGACACATGTCTCGGTAGAACCACCGGCGCACCGCTAGTCAGCTGGAAGACCTTCTCACATTAAGTCCTTCGCCCCAAACAAAAACACTTTTTACTTGAGCATAACTACAGGTTCCAGACAATAAGCAATGATTTAACAACTACTAATACTATTTAAAATAAAAAATTCAACTTAAATTTTAACAATACACATCTTAACCTGTAACCTGCTACAGTTTGAATGACTTTTTCTGTTTCAAGGTTGTCATTACTATAAAACTCAAGTCCTCGCAGATTCCAGCAAAAGCTGGCTTCTCTAGAACAACACTCTTTTCTTAGGTCCAATCAAGGTATAGATAGTTTCCATGTGATGTCATCGACACTGATAAGACAGTTTAAGGCAGCAATCTTTGTGGGCAGAAGCTTATGCAGGTCGAAATCGGGAAATATGTGCTGTATTAACTCACCACTATGTTTTTATTTTTCAGTCTATTTTACTGAATTTTATATCAAATTTAACAGCTTTTATGAAGTATTTTAAATATCAAAACTATATTTTGATAGTTTAAAAGGTTAAAAAAATACAACCAAAAATGATACATTGTTCATTTTGTTTTAGGGATGAGCCAATAGTTTTATTTATTTCTGTGTATTAATTCTGTGTGCATTTATCAATTGTAAAAATATTGTATTCTAAAAATATGAATTTCAAGAGCTTTCCAATGGTGTATAGCTTTTAATTTTGGGACCACAAATGAAGAAATTACAAGAAAATAAAATTTACCCTTCTATACAATTCATATGAAAATCCCCTGAAGTTACCATCAAAGATGGCTGCCAAGATAAGGGATTTTCACTGATGTGGAAAATATCTATACTTTGCAGGTTACAAGTTACTTTTTCTAGTAGCTGAGACATATACAGTGTAAGAGAGCCGCCATGAAGGGAAGCAACTGGCTGTAAATAAATGAAACTGGTCATGAACATGTATATGCAAGTTATAAAGGAAACAAGTCATTCATTGTCTAAAAGTAGGATGGAGAGCTAGAATAAAAACATGCAATATATTTCAATAGACAAAAAGCAAACTTTCCAACATAAAAGTAAAGATGTTATATTTTCATAATGCCTTACTGTATTCCCTCAAATATTGTATGCAGTTTTTTGCTCATTTTTTTATTTTGAAATAGGGTGCACATAAAATATACAGGAAGTTTTTTTTTTAACTGTCATTAAATACAAATGTGTTAAAAGGACACAGATGCTCTAGTCATAATAGACTGCTAAACAATTGAAGTCAAATGGCTGCAAATTATCAGAGGAATGTGTTTTTATGTAAATTTTATCCCTGTAATAGTTTATGGGGGGTTGGATTCATGGCCTTCTAATGCCTAGCCCTTCAGGGTTCGAGTCCCGGTCAGGTCAAAGATTGTTTATATGGGGATGTCTTCCTGCAGACCTGTGGTGCACATTTGTCTGGGGTCTTCCTCTATCAAAGGCAAAACATGCTGATTCCTCGCAATATTACTATGATTGTGTGAGTGTGACATATCCAAAAACTGAACCAAACATACAAGTTTTGAACACATGCATTGACAGATAACTGCCATGCTCATCTCCAACTTTGGTGGGGAGGGGAGAGGTGTGAAAGTAAAGGCACAAGTAGATGCATGTGTCAATATATCTCATACAATACAACAATATGCAACTATTAGAATAAAATTTGAAAATTACTTATTTTGTTACTTTATTTTAACGACCTTAGAAATAAGAGCTGTCTGTAGGAAGCAGTTTTTACCTTATTCATTGCTGGATAGTATAATGGAAATTCTAAGTCAACAAATGCACACAGGCAAAGTTCATTCAAAGGATGGATCTACCTTTGATAGTGGACAAGGGTTCCAAGTTTGAAGTCAACATCTTTGATGTCATTTGAGAAATGGACCTCAACAAATGTTTTAACCAATACAGAAAATTCTTCGTTGAATAAGGGGGAATAATTCTGCCAAAATTAATTTTAGGGCTACTGGCAATTTTTTAACGTGACAAAGTATTCCAGGTTTGAAGAACAGAGAAATGGACTTAAACAAAGGTTAACCAACAATAATGCTGATGAAAGGATCTTGAGAGTAGTTTCCCTTTGTTTTTTATCCAAAAAAAAAAAAAAAAAAGTGGAGCAGAAAAAAAATCCACTGGAAATCCACTGATAATTTGTTGTTAATTGAAGAAATGCTTTTCTAATTAAGAAAAAAAGAAGAAGTACTTTGTTCGTACATGTAATATATATATACAATGTTAAAGTACACTTCTACATATAGAAAAACAATACATGAAAAATACATTCTTGAAACACCAATATGAACGTTGCTACTAACCTGGTGTTGGAATATAAACAACAAATATACTATTACTTAAGAGACAATAATAAAACATCTATAAAATGGTTATACAATAAAATACATACAACAGCTTATAATTTATAATAGTAATAAAACACAAATAATATATAATAATGGAAAAAGTACTATATCCTTAAAATAATTATAAATCACTTACTGAAAATATCTAACAAATGAACTAAACAATTTTACATGTCTTTTAATCATATTTTATAAATCCAGTAAAAACAGCTTGAAATCTGGAGTCAAACTATCAATGAAGAGAAACTTAAACCATTTTATATCAGCTGTAAGTAGCAACCTTCTTTGTTTTATTTTTTGATACATCATAGCAACATAATCATGGTCATTATAGCAGCAGCAAAGTACTCATTATAACCACTTGTTCACAACCAGTCAGTTGGAAGATGTCCACCCATAAAAAGACTTTGAACCAACATGGCCCCAAACAAACCTATGGAGTTTGTTTGTTTTGCTTTTTAGTTACAAGCACCAACATAAGTATGGTCATATTGGTGACATCCAGCTACATTTAATTATTGAGACCCCAGAATTACGTTTGGATAGAACCACCGGCGCACCACAGGTTAGCTGGAAAACCACCCTACATGAAAGTTCACGCCCTGACTGGGATTCAATCCCACGCCTTTAGGGGCTGATGAGTTTCCAGTCAGTAACTGTAACCGCTCTGCCATGTGCTCACCTCCACTCATGGAGTTAGAGGAATGTGATGTTTAACCGGCTAGACCATGGCAGCCCCCAAATGGCCTTAAAACAAGGACTCAAATTTTCATTATTCTTTATGTAACATTGTTTGTTTGTTTATAGGATTTATCGTCCCACGAACAGTATTTCAGTTATCTCCCTTCACTGTGTAAAGCATGCCGTGAACACCTGGCATGAATCCACACCCAGTCACATCCTGACACCAGGTTAACCAGTCATGGAACTACTATTTGCAGCACTACCATTTTTTACGACTTTGGTATGTTACGGCCCGTGATCGAACCTGGGCCTTCCGTACCTGGAGCCAACGCTCTACCGATAGCGCTACCAGGTACAGAATGTTACAATGGTTAAAATGGCTGTAAACTATAAGATATGGAATTAAATCAATATGGAATTCTAAATAATTGGTAACAAAAAACATTTGTGCTAATTACATTTAAGGCATGTTTAAAATATTTCACTGTCCTGAGACATCTAAAATTCAAGCAAAAAAACAACACAACTTCTCAAATGCAGCAAAAGCACTTGTTACAAACAAATGTAGTAAAGCTGCTATGTTGATCTTTTGGAGAGAACAACAGCTGCAAGAAAACAAATGTCAGAAAATATCACACTCATAAGAACATCCAACTAAATACAAAAGAATACCATAAATTTTGGAGCAAAAATGGCTGCATATTTCTCACAATAACTCTGAAATATACTGTGCTGTTAGACAGTTCCACTTTTAAAAATGTCAAAGTAAAACATACAGTGAACTTCAATTGTCAAAGAAAAAGTAAGATGACAACAGAAAAAAGACAAAAAGATTAGCTAATGCCTAAAGGGGTGAAAACTTAGTCAAAAAAGGTATATCTACCATATGCATAATGATAAAGCAATCTCAACAACTGACATTAGTGGGATTTTTTTTTTAAACATTTCATTCACCAACATGACAAAATATTTACTACCTTTTACTATAACAAAAAAATTTCTTCCTTTATTTGTCATTATAGGTGGCACTCTATGACTACAATCTTTCTCCTTAGCCATTTAAGAAGCTCATTTTTGACATGTACATCAAATGAACACAAATATGGTCATATTGGTAATATCCTGCTATTATTGATGGAGGAAAATGTACAATAAACTTCAATTGTCACAGAAAAAATAAGTTATTGGTGGAGGAAGATGTTTTTGTTTTGCTTTTGACATTCATTGCAGCTACCGTTTATTATATCAACGTCCAGCTTTTTGGTGGAGGAAGACCCCAGACATATGTCCAGGTAGAACCACCTGCAAACCCCAAGTCAGCTGGAAGACCTTCTCACAGTAAGCCAAACGGGACTTGAACCCATACGGTGAGAGGCTAAGCAATCAGAGGAGTTACAAATTGTCACAATCACTGAAACAACAAGGATCATTTGGACAAACCTACATTCTCTTTCTGTTTATTGGGTTTATTGTCCAACCAACATTATTTCAGTTATCTGGAGACGGTGTCCACTTGAAGCAGATATAGTGCTGCCTTCACTATGTATAGCATGCCATGAACACCTGGCACGATACCACAGCCAGTCACATTATCCTGACACCAGGCCAACCAGTTGTTAACTACCCTTATATTTGCTTTAGCGTTAGAAAGGGAGACCACTTTTAATTACTTTGGTATGTCACAGTCCAGGATCAAACCCAGGGTCTACTGATTGCACAATCAGGCCTGGTGCCACACCTACATTATCGATCTCACTCATCCAGGTGTTAACGGCGCATGGTGGGAAGCAAAGGAGATGTAAGTTCGAGCCTCTGCTCTGCCACAGACACCCCAATCAGCAGGCTTAGAAGCAAGAGCATGTGGCAAACTTTAAATGCTTTTGATAAGCAGTTTTGGTGACAACATTTGAAATGTCAGCTAGCTAACCTGATGATTAAACTACTGTGTTATGTACTGGTGTCAAGTTAGCAAAAATAACACAAAAATTGATAAGGGGCCATCTCACTCATTTTGAAGCCTTGTTTTTTATTTTCATCCAATATTTTTGGATTGTCTGTGATCAAGTTTTTAATTAAAATGTTTAGCAATAAAGCAAAATTAGATTCTACTTACATTTGCTACAAATGTTTAAAAGAAATTAAACAATTTACAGCCATACCATTTTTTTCATTTATGAGGGGACATTACTCTCACAAGTTTAGATGCAGTGTGTTATGTGGGTATGTATTCAGTGTAAGGTAACTGTAGAATTCTTATAAAAAAAAAATCCACTTTTTACTAATTCCGACTTAACCATGCATAAAAAAACAGCATGTGGAATAAATCAAGAATGTTTTATTATAGTAATATTTTGTTTTTGAAACACATTGCAGCGACCAATTATGATCAATATAGCGCCATCCAGCTAATTTGGTAGACACCAAGTTCATGTCTGGGTAAAACGACCCGCACACTGCAGGTCAGTTTAAAGACCTTCCCACAAGTCCTTTGCCCCGAATGGGACTTGAACCCACACGGTGAGAGGCTAAGCGGTCAGAGGAGTTACAAGTCGGCAACTCCCACTACATCATGAGTGCCCTTATAATTTTGTTTCTTAATCATTTTTAAGCAGGTTTTTTAAAAAACAATGATGTACAGCTGATTATGTCAGATATGATATCTTGCTTGGTAGTTTTCGTAAGAAAATGATATTTCTGTGGGGTAGGTTTACTAAAATAATTAAATCCATTTTTTACTAATAATTAGTAATTTACATTATTCACATCGTGGATTTTAGGAAGAAGATATTGTACTCAAAGGGGGCATTAACTGCATTTTTTATGAAAAGAAAAATGTCTAAAAAATAAAATAACTTTTCATAGTTCTCATAAGAACAAGATCTTACTTTGTAATAAAAATATAATTTTCTTGTAAAAATAGAAAAAAAAATCTCAATATTACAATATAGGTATCTTTTTATTATCTTTTTTACTTAATTTTATATGACACATTTTTTTCATATTAACTAAAACAAATGTTTTGATATACTTACATTGGCTGGAACATAGTCCAATGATGTCTTTGAGGCGGACTTCTTCATGTTCGGTTGTTGCGGAGGCTGAGTTTTGACGGCCACATACTGTTTGTCAGTAAAGATGCAACAAAGGATAGCCAGGGTTTGAATGTCATAGATTTTCCAGCAGTGATCCATTCTGGAGTACAAACATAATACAATACAGATGGTTGCTGTACTTGGGTAACAAAAAAGTAAACTGCACATTTAATATGAAAATATGGCAAAGTCTTGTAGTATTGGGAAATCGGTTGCAAATCACAATCAATCATCGGTTGGAATCGGCTGCCACGTTCGATGCGATTTCACCGATTATAATTGGTTTATTAATCTACGCAGTGTTACGTTCACAAATGGTTTTTGATTAGTAGCTTACATAATATCTCCATTACTTAGTGTACTTGCTGCCACTTTTTACAAAACATTTGGTGTTTCAATGACAAATTACAATTTTTTTTACTTGCTTTCTATTTTTATATGCTTGTAAATCTCATGGGCCGCCATTTTAATTTTCAAAGTGATTTCCCTTTATGTCTTCAGGTCGAAAGCTAACTAACAAGCAGTTATAAAACAAACTTAAACTGAAAGACTTTTCTACAGCATCATCAATAGCGACCATTTTGCGACTCTTACCAAATGCGTCATGCATTACGCGCTCTGAATGGCTGTTATAAAAATAGTAATCAGGGAAAACCATTCTTGTTTATAGACGGTATTTGCGGGCAGTCATAAGATCTTACATTTTGTAAGATCTGACTTAAGTGAGATTGATCAAAAGCCTGCGCTAATACCATGCTCTGTTGCTTGGTGATGCTTGAACATTATATCACAGAACTGTGATTGACAGTGACCATGTACACAGTTGTTTATGAATGATATATGTCAGAAGGTAGATAGGGCTCCATATCAGTCAGAATTAACAGTAAGATGTCTGTATTGTTACAAAACAATATTCATTCAATATATTATATGATATATTAAAACTTACATGTAAGTGCTTTTAACTGTTTTTTCCTGTGTTTGCAAATGATGTTGATTAGATTTATCGTCCCACCAACAGTATTTCAGTTGTCAGGAGCTCTACCACAACATTTTTAATGACATTGGTATGTCGCAGCGACATTTTATCACTATAGCACAGGGGCACTTATTAGGTGCCCAGGGACTGAACCCGGCCAGTCCATTATACTGACACTGACGAGTCAGGTGTAATGCTCTCCTCTTAGCCCCGAGCATTAAGAGGGAAGCCACTACTACCAACTTTAAAGTCTTTGGTTTGACCCGGCCGGGGTTTGAACCCATGACCTCCCGATCCGCAAGCGGACGCTCTACCACCGGAGCTATTGCGGCTGGTTACAAACAAGAAAAGAACCTGAAAGAAACTGACAAATCCTAACACAATCTCTAACTTACAGTGACTCCAGGAGAGGCCTGCCAAAGGGATGTGTAGCCCAGGGCGGACCATCGTCGGGATTCGAGCTCGGCTTCAGAGCTGGGCTGCTCATCACAGCTACCATCGACCACAGCTGGTAGTTCATATTATAATATACTTTTAACCAAAATAATTAATTAATAAGTGATTTAAAATCTTGATATTTGCCAACAAACTGCATGCAAAGTAAACAAATTAACAAGACATAAAATGCATTAAATTCCTGGTTAAAATTATAGGGGACCATAAGTTTTTGTTGTATGAACCTGCATGTTGATAAACGGCCATACTCTTCATCCTGTGTTTCTTTTAATAAATTGCGGGGGATTATGTTTTTTGTTTTTGAAATAGATTGCAGCGACCAATTTTGGTGGAGAAAGACACATGTCTAGGTAGAACCACTGGCACAGCACCAGTCAGCTGGAAGACCACATTAAGTCCTTTGTCCTGATCAGGACTCAAACCTATGGTGCTAAAGACTTAGCAGTCAGAGGAGTTACAAATCAAAAAGTCGACCACAATGCCATGGGCAACCCCTAGCAGGGGTTCAAATCATTGTCATTTTAGCAATGTCTGGTGACAAAACACAAAGAAATATTTGAGTAAAATTACCAGGCGCTGTCAGCTGCAAGACCTCCCTATATTAATAGGACAATTAAATCAAATTTAGTGTCTCTTGCAATTACACTTTCTGTTATCAATTAAAAGGACTGGTTAAGATCAAGCTGAAATTTGTTTTAATTGCTTCAAGCTTTTTTTTATGACTACACTGTTGTAACAAAACATAAAAGGGAGCTCATATATATAAATAAATAATTAAAGCACTTCCATTTTAAAAAAAAAAATTATAATTTACTTTAGTTGTAACATCATAATGTCATGAACATTTAAATATTAAAACATAGTCTGAACAAGATTCAGTGACAATTTTTATGATCATATTATTAACCCTTATTATATTTGTTAAAAAGCCATTGGATATTCTTGCTAATCTGCTAATATCTTCATGCAAAAGCTGAAGCTGGCTGTTCTAGATCTACACAATTACTAAACATCAAAACTTCATTAGTTTGTGCTTCAGTGACAAAAAAAAGCTTTGAAGGATTTTTTAGAGAATCTCAATTATGAGAGGCTTGGCAGTGCCTCTTAAGGAATGCATTTTTTTATGAGGCTGCTAGTGTAATAGACAATAACAGAAGATCATAGCTGCTCTGTGAGACCTTTTTCCATACAGAAAAGGACCAAGTATTCAGCTTTTAAAGGTGTAGCTTGCAACAATAAAGTATTACTTGCAATTATAAAAAAAGGTGGCAGACATTATTGAGAACTTGTAGTTGTCTTGCTAAGTCTTGTTTAACAAAACGGAGTATGCCAATGTTCACAATGCTGCTTGTAATTACAGATGTTGCAGACAACAATAAAGGAAACAAAGGGTAGCAGAAAGTCTAGTTCCTATCTTAGTAACTGTTTGTTACTCTCACATATTTATGTAATGAATCGACAGTGCGAGAGAGTGTTTAGTTCCCGGAATAGTCATTTTTTGTTTTGTTGCAAGTGTATGGTCTCTGCGGCGCCTTGGATATCTCGCATCCATTCGCGTAATAAATTATTGCTACAATAGGTCTCAAACCAGGGCCATGTTAGTGGGGTCTACATGTATCATCTCACCAACAAAACTTCATTTATGCACTCACAAACAGCAGAAATATTGCTGCCTTTACTGTAACCATTGCCAAGATACCACAGCCAGTCACGTTATCACGACAATGGGATAAGTAAACTTGCATAAGAGTAAGCAAAGATTCTAACCCGCCATGACTGACGTGTCAACCTACCCGCACTAAGTCTCCCCTACCAACAGCAGCAGCTTCCAGTCTGTTCTTGCGGCACATCTCCTCCATGTTGGTTGTATCCAAGCTGAAAATAGCAAATTTTAATCTATAATCATATACAGGTAACATAAATATTCATGAACATATTCATTGTTTTTCTAGACTATTCAGATTGAAGAAATAGTGTATTACTGTTAAAGCATTTTATTTCGTGGGGCAGAAATTTCGTTGTTTGAAGAGGACGGGCATATTTGTGGGTACTTGACTTCGTAGATTGCCCTACCCACGAAATTAAAAAAAAAAATTACCTTCGATTTTTGACAGATGCGAAACTGAGGCCTAACACTGAGACAGGGTCAATTGCGAAACAACGGATTAGTGAGTGACTCTGCCTATTGTCTTACGTCACGCCTGATGATATTGATCCACGGCAGCTGGTCAATGTTTTCACAGCCGAGTCTCATCAGACGACTTTTATGACACCAAACTGTCAATTAGCGTGTCATTTAAGGGATTATATTCATAAAGATGTTAAGGGCGCGGGTTCTTTTAAGGGTCTAATTTAACGAAGCCATTGACTGTCAATTAACGCCAATTAGCGTACTATGCAAACTGACACAAAACGGTTTACCAAATGTACGAAATTAAATGACATTATTGCACAGCTACTAAATAGAAATAATCAATTACGTGACAATCGAGCATACTTTATCAAGCGAACCTGGGTCAAAGGTTAATAATTAGAACACGATGCTTCACTTTATTTGAGCACAAATAAACACTTAATACCTTATTGAAAGCGAAAAGGTGTGATACTAAATTGTACAGGCCAATGATTTGTAATAGCCATTAATTACAGAGAACCATGGTTTAATGAACGTGTTACAAACTTGCAATATATGTGGCTCATACCAAATGTTGACATGATTTACAAGTAAATCTAGCATTCCAAAGTCTAACCGAGGGGATTTTATATTGTTGGTACTTTAATTCGTGGATTGTCTTGTCCACGAATTCCAGGTAATTAAATGCCCCACGAAACATAATGCTTTCACAGTACATAATATGCATCTGCACATGTTACAGCATTATTATGACAAAAAATATAACAAATTTGGATATTTTGAAAGGAATATATTAGTATTTTTTGTTTTGTATTTTAATTAAGGGAAATGTCTTTTGCACCTTAATTAAGATGTAGAAAAATTTAGGAAACATTTAAAAAAAAAAGTAAATTTATTTGAATTACCACTTGATCTATTGCATTACTTACAAATAACTCCCACAAAGACTGTTAAAAAATTGATGGACAACATATTAAACAATTCAACAACTAAACAAAGTAATTTTCTTAAAACATTTTCACTTAACACATAGTTTAGGATCATGTACAATTCCACCCCTATGATAATGGCCTCATATGGTGATACATGTATGATTTCCCCTTCGGACAACTGGGGGCCACAAATTACGAGTTTTAACCATAAATCAACATAATGATACGATGATGGCCCTTCCTTAAATAGCCAATGAGGACAAGTGCATAAAACTTCTCACGCTGATCAAGTTTTGGTATGTTACCGGAACATGAACCTGTGCCTTATGGA
Organism: Sinonovacula constricta; assembly: GCA_007844125.1. Classification (NCBI taxonomy): domain Eukaryota; kingdom Metazoa; phylum Mollusca; class Bivalvia; order Cardiida; family Solecurtidae; genus Sinonovacula; species Sinonovacula constricta. The sequence goes on from CM017565.1 coordinate 48,964,401, forward strand.
AATGAACATGGTAAGAGAGGAGGTCATTCTTGGAATTGGAATTTGCGGGAATTTTTGCCGATACTTTGCAGCGACATTTCTATCATTATAGCAAAGGGGCACTTATAAGGTGCCCAGGGACAGAACCCGGCCAGTCCATTATACTGACACCAAGGAGTCAGGCGTAATGCTGTCCTCTTAGCCCAGAGCATTAAGAGGGAAGACACTACTACCAACTATAAAGTCTTCGGTTTGACCCGGCAGGGGTTTGAATCCATGACCTCCCGATTTGCAAGCCGATGCTCTACCACCTGAGCTATTGCGGCCAGTCAGGAGGTCAATCTAGTGTACATTAATACGCAGGGTTTTCCCTTGAAAATTTTTTTAGGGGGTCACAGTGTCCCCCTAGGTTTATGATTTGGGTGTCATTGGTAAATTTTGGGGGTCACATTATATAATCACTTTACTAATAGTCTTGCACCTTAAAAAGAGACTAAATTGTTCATTTATGTTTTATACTAATAAAACAAAACAAAATCACATATTGTACATTTCAGATTTTAAAATGTGAAAACATTTTCTCTATCTGACTCACTCTCAGAAATATATCTCTATTAGAACATATAGCAATATAATCATTGTTGACAATGAACACCAGAACATTTAACAAGATTTGTTTAAATAAGTTCAAAGTTCAATTCTTCAACATGTTCACATGTCTTTCCTACATAACGTTAAATTTGATCTTGTAGTGTTTTTAATATATTGCCGTAGACCGTTTGGTTTCTAAAGCCAAACATATATTTGCTTTAAATTAATATGCAATGTATGACTTAACTATGTTCTAAAAGATTAATGCAGATAAAACTCATCCAAACGTTTGAAATGTAGCGTATTCACGGGCCGGTTTTAGCCGCGTTCTAAACTTTATTACTATTTATTACTATATTTATTACTATTACTATTGTGACGCTTTAAAGAAATGCTAAACATGAAACAGCGTCTAACTACACAGAATTCTGGTTGCCAGTCATCTAAACGCAGTACATGTATCGTATGGGTGGACCGGATAGCAGTATTAAGACAACAATTTGTTACAAATAATGGACGCTTATTTACAAAATACTTTGTCTAACTGAAGCAAATTGATACTTAAATGCTTTTTTGCAACAGTTTGACGAGCTGACAAAGATCAATGTCATTGGAGACAATAAATTATGGCTGTGGATTAATTCATTTTGTGCGTCCAGTGTGTCGCAATGTAAGTTCATTTTGCGGGTCATCTGTCGAAAATATGCGCCAAAACGCACAAATTTGTGCGTCAGGGAAAACCCTGAATACGGGTGTCAATATTTAAGTGTTCTATATGATCTTAAAGTAGTTATAACTGATATATTTTTATAATGTTTTTTGTTTTCTTTTTTGTTACATGAATACAATACAGGTCAAATTGAAAATGCCCTGCTAATTATGGGTGGAGAAAACCCCCAGACTGGGTGGAACCACCGGCTCAACACAGGTTGGCTGGAAAACCTTTAATATGTAACCATTCCTTAGACTGTATCGCTAGAATAAACTATAAAGGCATAATATTTTTAACAACTATATCAAAATATTATAATCTTGTTCAAATCTTGATGGTCAAACCTTGCACACTTATTCCTATTGGTGGGTATGGTTACTGTGATCTGAAAAGCCTATGATGTGGAGAATACACCCCAATCCCCCTCCACACCCCACTCCACCCCTCATAGGAATAAAAGAATATGTAAATGATATGATTACACGCCCACCCCGCCACTCCACCCCTCATAGGAATAAAAGAATATGTTAATGATATGATTACACCCCCACCCGACCCCTCATAGGAATAAAAGAATATGTTAATGATATGATTACACCCCCACCCCGTCACTCCACCCCTCATAAGAATAAAAGAATATGTAAATGATATGATTACACCCCCACCCGCCACTCCACCCCTCATAAGAATAAAATAATATGTTAATGATATGATTACATCCCCACCCCGCCTATCCACCCCTCATAGGATTAAAAGAATATGTTAATGATATGATTACACCCCCACCCTGCCACTCCACCCCTCATAGGAATAAAATAATATGTTAATGATATGATTACACGCCCACCCCGCCTATCCACCCCTCATAGGAATAAAAGAATATGTAAATGATATGATTACATCCCCACCCCGCCTATCCACCCCTCATAGGATTAAAAGAATATGTTAATAATATGATTACACCCCCACCCGACCCCTCATAGGAATAAAAGAATATACTAATGATATGACTACACCCCCACTCCACCCCTCATAGGAATAAAAGAATATGTGAATGATATGATTACACCTCCCACACCCCAAGTTTAAGTTTTTTTTTACTTATTTATGGTGACACAAAATCTCACATACCTGTATTTCTCCCCCAGCTCTCTATGGATGGTCAGCAGGGAGTGGACATCGTAGATGCGGACTGGGTCAAGCTTCACAGACGTTTTCTTGTCCCTTTTTGACTTATCACTGCTTTTAGACTTCAACTCCTGAAACTCTTTAAAATTTCGCGACTTTGTCCTTTGTCGTTGTTGCTAAAGAAATAAAAGAAAGTTTATCAAAAATATTTGGTGATAAGCAAAAATCTTAAATAGTTTGTGGCCATAAGACTTACCTTGATATGCTGTCTGATGGAATAAAGCAGTGTTTTCACAAAAAATTTCAAGACAGGGACAATATTACTACAGACATTAATAATATAAAATAAAGTTCCATGCTTTAAAGACCACTTTTTAAGCACCCTGATCAGACTTGGTAAGAAAAAACTGTAAAAAGAAGGATTACAAATCCAACTGCTTCAAACTGAAAAAAACAAACAACCTATGCAAAGATGATAAGAAAATTATTAAAAGTTTAATAGATGAAGCTAAAACATACAGAAATTAGTGTGTAATTAGTAGAAATTGTTTTTCAATTTTTTTTTTTTTTATAAAGAGTCAAAAATAACCAGATATTATTTTGAAATTTTATGTTGAATGATAAAATGGCCATTATTTTCTTCAGTGTAAGAAAAAGAATAACATTTGAAAGAAAAGTGTACAGGAAAAAATAAACAAAAAAAGTTCTTTTAGTTTTTTTAATAAAGTTGTTACTGGCAGTGGACAACCCTAGACACATGTTGGGTAGAACAAAATAAAGGTCAGCTGAAATAGTTCCTCACATGAAAGTTCCCACACTAGATATTTTTATGTTGGTTTGTTGAGTTTATTATCCTTAGCTACTATTTTCAGGAGATATTAACTTGAAGCTGATGTAATGCTACCTTCACAGTGAAAAGCATGTCATGACCACCTGGCATGACAGTATACCCACTCACTATGGGCTATAGCCTGACAAGTTGTAGAACTACTCTTACATTTCCTTGAGCATAACCAAGGAAGATATACCACTATTATTTTTCACTACTTTGGTATGTTGCAGACTGGGTGTATACAAATACCGTAATTGTTTTGTTTCTTGTAACTTGAAGGAAGACCCTATACATATACCTTGGTAGAAGCATACGCAGATATTAAAGGTCAGCTGAAAGACCTCCCAAAATGAATGTTCTAATCACGATTCAAGGGTTGAGTTACAAATCAACAACTTTAACAGCTCAGTTAAAGGGCTTCCAAGTCAAATGACAACAGTCAAAATACTACATCATAATTGTGTTAATTGAATGTTTATATAAAAAAAATATACCTTGGGCATGTAAAACATGCTGATAGACAGCGGTTCTGCCTTGGTTGATGGAGGACTACGAGAGAACATTGTGGTGAACCCACTGGTACTCTGTGATGACCTCACACGACTGGTTGAGGTGTAGGCAGCTAGCTCCGATAGGGCCCTGGGTATGAAATGTAGATTGTTTGATGAAATTATGAGATATTTATGTATGTCGGACCTGTCAATTCATTTCAAAACATATGACAAAACACATATCTGTTATATGGGACTTTAATGAGGCTGCATTTGCTACTTATGTATCAATCTAATTTAATGAAAACAATCATTCACTGCAAGACTTCTCCTTTCAACCAAATGATTACGTAGCTAGAAAAAAAATATGAACAAACAATGTGTCCTGCATTATAACATTAATCATACAAAACAACCTACTTGGGTGTTTTTTCTGAAGCCATGTTAGACTCTCTTGATCTCCCAAACTGAACCAACAGGCCTAAAATGAAAAATAAAATGTTACCAATATTATCGAGTTTTAATTGTGACAAAAATAAATATGCTGATCAGAAGTGGTTTTTACTGTTTACACAGGTGCAAACATGCATTGACCCTTAGTTTGCTACAGTTTGTTAAAAATGCATGCTAAATTCTCATAATGTTTAGCTTTAAAATTATATATGTTACAAGTCAGGGATGATATACTTTTAAACAGAGACTGGACAGCAAATAGTGTAGATCCTGATCAGACAGCTCCCAGAAAAACTGACTGATCTGGATCTACACTATTTGTCTAAGCCTTATAAATATGCAAATAGCAGGCTAATAGTTAAAATGGACTGGTAACATTACAGCAATAATGTGTATTTCAGTTGAGAAGGTTAGCAACAGTTTTTTTTTTTTTAATAAAAATAGCATTTACAACTGTAAACAGTAGCCTGAGGAAAAGAAATAATTTTTTTTTCTAAGTATGTTTAATTTAAGTATTTTTGTTTATAGTCTAGTTCTTAGAACTTAAATGACTCCCTATCGACTGCCCGTTTCCAGCTAAAAACCAGAACCTGACAAGTAAAAATTCAAGAGGCACTGTGCAGTCAATAGACTTACCCAAGGGCTATAATCGGGTGGTTAATTGGGTTTTGTTTTGTTTGTTTAAATACATTGCAGAGACCAATTATGATCATTATGCAGATGCCCTGCTATTATAGTGAAGGAAGATCCCAGACAAATGTCTGGGTAGACAACAGAATCATGTTCCATTTTTCTGCATCAGGTTGGAATCAATGCAATCTCATTAAAATCAGCTCCAGTATTACGCGTAATAGGATCTGATGACTTCCCATTACGGTTTACCTCAAATTGACCTTTTCAGTAGCCAATGAAATTCTCGGCAACAAAATCTTGTGGTATACTGCGAGCAACGTTCTACACGCTATAAAATTTTAATGGTAAAGGGTCGCGTTTAACTCGTGATTGCATGCAATCTACACACATTCTTAAACTTAACTTTACATATTTCAAAAGAGACATATATAACCTCTACAAATATGTATAAACCATCCAACAAAAAGAAGTTTTGAACTAGAAATCCTTATTTTAGTAACACTGGTAAATACATTCACAACTCGCTCGCCGCAATTGTCATGGCGAATAACGAAAGCGTTTTCGCAGTGGGTTGCGTTGAAAATCCTTTCGTATTCTACTTAAAAATGGAATTATGAAATGTTATGGTAGATACCGATAGATAAATTGTTGATTGAACAAAATGTGTAAAAATTAATGCATGCCAATAGAAAGGATGGCTGATTCAGCGGTTTAAAAAGTGGTATGTGTTGACTGGTGTATCGGGAAGGATTCTATAGTAGTTTTGAAAGGAGCGATTGCATTGGTAGAAATACGGGCACTTGTCTATGCATATTCAATTACACAAAGGTCATTTTGACACGACCTCTTATGCGATGTAGTCAGATCCTAATCACGGACAGTAGATGAGGGAAATTAGGATATGATTTTAATGAGATTGGAATCAATGAAACAAATATTTTAAAATGACAAGCTTATATTGATGATCTCATATCACAAGTGGGCAACAGTTCATACTATTTATTGCCTTGTCCACATTTGCTCGGAGTTGTCGGGTCACAAGAGGGCTTTAGTCCTCTGTACAGAAAACATCAACCATTTAAATGTTAACAAAAACACCTCTTTGTTTGTAAAAGCTCTTTAACATACTATTCAGATATTTATAAGCGTGATTAAGCATGATCATACTTAAGAGATCTGTAAAAGATCTGACTTTTTTCTCAATTGACAGATCCATGGCAGTTGGTTTATTGGGCTTATCGTCCCACCAACAGCATGTCAGTTCTCTGGAGACGGTGTCCACTTGAAGCAGATATAGTGCTGCCTTCACCGTGAATACATGCAGCATGCCATCAACACAAGGCATGATACCACACCCAGTCACATTATTTTGACAACAGGCCTACCTGTCGTGGCACTATCTTTATATTTGCTTGAGTGTTAGCAAGGAAGATGTACCACTTCTATTTTTAAAGACTTTGGTATGTCGTAGCCTGGGATCAAAACCCGGGGCCTCCAGTACCTGGAGCCACCCTCTACTGATTGTGCTACCAGGTCTGGTGATCCAGGCAGTAACTGTTGGGTTTGATCATATTTGTTATGTCTCCTCTATTTTTTTTTGTCACTTTAACATGCAGTTGACATGTGAATACCTTTGTTGGTGCATTTTAAAATTTTGATAAACATTTCAATATTCATAGAACCTTGTCATTATTTTCGTACTGTATGAAAAACTTTCAATTGGTGAATGGAATAGCTGTCCATAATTATGGAAAATTAGTTACTTTGTTGGGTTTGTAGTCACACAAACAGCATTTCATTGATTTGATGAAGGATATTGTGCTACTCTCACTGTGTGTAGTACATGTATGCCTTGAACACCTGGCATGATAACCCACCCAGTCTCATTACCCTGACACCAGGCCAACCAGTCCTTGTCCTAGCCTTATATTTGCTACAATGTCAGGAAGCAAGCTATACAACTTCCAGTAGCTTACCCTCCCCCACCCAAACCCCACTGAATGCATTACCAAGTCCGGAGAAATATATCCTGTACTTCACATCTGGTACTAATATTGCACAGGAACAAGAATTCATACATGTGAACTTTCTCTGAGGCCAAAATTGGACATATTCACTTGCTAAGTGGGAGATTTGTTATTTTTATATAAACAAAAAAGGAAGTTATCTGTCTCCAAGTAGGGAGATTCCTGAAAATGTGTAAAACAGCCCTCATTTTCAAATAATTTTGCATCTTACAAGTGAGAGTCTCCCTCCAAAAGCGGGAGAGTTCACATTGTATGCAAGATACCTACCAACCGAGTTGAACTGTGCTCCACAAGTTCTCATAAATGGTATACTGAAGTCTTGGAAGTTTGCAAACGGCAGTTGATTAAAGGAATGTTGTAACTTGTTCTGCTGAGGGAATACATCAGAGTCTGGGGTCTTCCTCTCCTCGATCTTGAGATAGAAGTAAATTTAATGAACAATGTGGTTTTATGTCATTTTTTTTATTGTTGATTTGTTAACCTTTTCTTTTTCATCTTAAAAAAAGAGAATTGTCCTGGTTTATGTGCATCACTCTAAATGTGTTATTAATACATGCAATTCTTAGTTATTTGCTTAAAAATATCATGTTTTATGACCCATGATTAGAGATGAATGAGATTAATATGCAGAAATACAGTGTCTGAGATATATACTGATAAGTACAATTAATATGAACTTTTTTACATAATAGATAAAAAAAATCACAGGATGGAAAGAAATGAGTTCAAATTTGGAGTTTCATTATTGACGATCTGCACATTTACAGTCAGAATCAAGTTTTTGCAGTTTTCACAAAAGAAATTTAAAAACACTGGACCTTTGGTCCACCAAGCTGGCAATATCTACTGGACTGAACCAAATTTTACTGGACCAGTATGATTTTGGCATTTTAACACAAAATGTTGGTAGGCTAACCTACAAGGTGTTATGAGTGGTTGGGTTCAGTAGAAGGATGTAAAGCTGTGTTTAGTTTAAATTAGTAAATATATTTACACATTAATTCAGAATTTTAAAAATGTGTCTGACAATTCAGTGGAACATCGGTCCATTTAACTTATAAAATATAATGGACCAGACATTTTTGTGGACTTGGACCAACGATCCACCAAGTTTTGTCTTTGACTGTTACTGTAGGTGGATTATAATGATACATGTACCACTTGAAAGAGAAATACGAGCTAGAAGTGTAGATCCTGATTAGACTCCTCCAAGGGGGAGCTACCTGATCTGGAACTTCACTGTTTGCAGAGGTCTCTTCAAATAATGTACAGGAAACAAAGAGTTTACATATTCAATGTAAAGTGGAATTTTTTTTTTCACATACTGTTTGATTCATAGACAAAACCAGTATATAGAAAGTACTTTCCTGGAAGAATGTGTTGTGAAATGTAATGGAAAATACGGTTTATACATTAAGTCATTGCAGCTTGAACTCATGACGTAACAGTACTTAGTCTTAAGTCATATCTATTTAACTATGAACTTAAACGAGTTACTTAACACTTAAATATCTTTGTACCCTTTCTTTAATGCTTCACTTTCTGATAGGTTAAAGTGGTAAACTTAATAACATGATTGAAAATAAATAATGTTTTAAATTTTATTTAAACATCCTAAAATGTTTAAATGCTTTCAAGTTCTTTTAGTAAAAAATCATTTTCTACTTTTATCTATGCAAACAAAGATAAACACAGACATAGGCGGATAGCATTTTTTTTTTATAAATCTTAAATTTTTTTCAACAAATAAAATGACATATCCTGAGGAAAACAATCCTACTTTGACGTGAACATTGAGCAGTTATATGTATTAACCCTTTCACTCATGGTTTAGCGATTTTTGGCCTTGTGAGTCAGGCTCATAGTTTGGCAATTTTTGGCATTGTGCGTCAGGCTCATACTTTGGCGATTTTATGCTATGCTGTCATTTGCATAGCTTGGCGAAATTATGCCCTCAAAGTTAAGTGCAAAATCATAAGTGAATACTTCATGTAAAGTCTTTCTTTTATCTTTATTCAGTAAGATTAAGCCTTTATTTATACATTTAGTGAATAAAAAAGGGGGGTTGTTCTGAAAAAATTGAGACAATTTGCTCAGTTTGTAGAGCATCCTAATGGAATTTTCCTTTGTTTACACTCGCTGGCAAATCTTACCATTTCTAAACCGCAACAACTCTCACATGGTCAGCCTTACAGTAAAAGCTGAGTATGCCGATGTAATAAACATCCGCTTCCTTCACAATAAATGGAAGTGAAGTATTTGATGTTGAAAAGTTTTGCCGACTTACCGGAACCCCCTGTTGCTTCGGGGCAGCATTGGATCATAAAACCCACTGACTAATGAAAGGGGCATTTTGTTTTATTGCTCTGTGGATCAACTTGGAAGGTATTTAAGCTTCATTTGATTGCCTCGTTCATTAGCATTCTAATCGCTGCATCGTTAACACCTATTGAAAAAGATCTTGTACACAAATTGTTTGATAATATTTATTGATAGTCTAACTTTATCTTGCTTCAGAAGTATGCCTGATGCTTATGATATTTTGTTTGGTAGTGACACTGAGTCAGAATTTTCTGTTTTGGGGAATCAGATTTAAATGTTGTTATTTAAATAAAAAACAATAGCAATTAATGAATATTTCAAACATAAAATAAAGAAATTGCCTATGACATATTTCTTTTGTTTTATTCAAACCTTTCTTCTAACAATTTATATAACCTCAAATGCATGAAAAGTATATCATCAGAAAGAAAAATTATTTCTGAACAAACTTTTTAATTACATAAATATGATTAAATAACTCATTCTAGCTTAAAAAATAGCTTAAACATAACTACTGTCAGCTTCCCACACAAAACCAATAATGCTCTATGAACCTGAGGTACCTTTGTCACCAGTTTACCTATGCATGCCAGGTGGCCTGATAAGCCATCTGGTTATGCATTAGGCATATGGTTATTTAGGAGAACTGTATGAGTGAAAGGGTTAATAACATTTTCAAACATTATTTTTTATTCTAACACTATCAGTATTTTTTCTCTATAAACAAAGAAACATTTTGTCATGATAAAATATATCCCAGCATAAATTGCTACTATTTTACTGCAATAGAATGGCTGTTCATTTTACTTTAAGTACTCTTTCATGCATACATACAACCTTGAACAACCAAAGAAGAGGTTATGCTGAACATTACTGAACTCATGCAAGATACAAACTTAAGGTAGATTACTTACAACAATGTTTATATAGCCAGAATATACATCCCATTTCCTTGCGGAAAAGACCAATATTTCTTTCAAATTGCATTAGACTTTACATATGTTTGTCAAGGATTAGGGTAAGTGATTAGAAAATACACTTACCGTCATACTCTCGAAGGTAGTTGCAAACTGACGTATACAAGCCTCAAGGCAGTTCATATTTCGTTTTACATGTGACTGGGCAGTGTCCATTAAAACCTACATAAATAGAAAACATTCTTTTACTCTTTATCAATGAAGGTGGATAATTAGAACCTTTGTTATCAACAAGCAATATAAAATGTTAGCCAAAGTATCTTTCAAGTGTCTGAAAGGAGTTGCTTTTTGCCTAATTATGATCAATTCATGATCACTAGGCTTCACAACATTATTAACATAAAATAGTTACCAGACACACTCAGCAGTACTATTGGTAAAACTTCCTCATTCACTATTACTAATACTGATAGATACAAACAAAAATGTTTTTGTTTTTGTTACACTGCATCAACACCATTAAGGTCATAGTGGCGACATCCAGCTAATTATTGGTGGAGGAAGATGCCAGACATGTGTATTGGTAGAAACACTGGCGCACAGCAAGATAGCTTGGAAAACCTTCAAACATTTAGGGATGGGATTAGCCGGCATTTTTGCCAATACTGTGCAGTGACATTTCTGTCATTATAGCACAGGGGCACTTATGAGGTGCCCAGGGACTGAACCCGGCCAGTCCATTACACTGACACCGCAAGTCAGGCGAAATGCTGTCCCATTAGCCCCGAGCATTAGGAGGGAAGCCACTACTACTAACTTTAAAGTCTTTGGTTTGACCCAGCCAGGTTGAATCCACGACCTCCCGATCTGCAAGCCTATGCTCTACCACCTGAGCTATTGCGGTCCTTCACACATTTAAGTTCTTACACAGACTGGGACTTGAACCCACACCATGAAGAGCCTAGGAGTTATAAGTCAAAGACTTTAACCACTGGCCATGGGCACCCTCTAAACATAAATGCTTAAGTACAAACCAGTCAAAAAAGTCGCCTGACAATATTTTAAGAAGAACAATCAGTGCTTAGCAGCTCAGCTTGAAGGCGCCATACATAACAGTTCTCCCATACATATCCCCTTTTGGGACTCAAACACACCTTGAGGAGTCTATGAGGAACAACAAGTTTGAGATTTGTAGATCTCAGTCCCAAACATCTATGCGCAGTATAAAGAACATATGCTAGCAGTTTACTGTTAAAGAGTTTTTTAGTCTGAAAGACAAAGAAACATACCCTGTGTAATTTCTTGATGATACCAATGGCTACATTTGTTCTTGGCGAGATATCAAATATCGGGGGTATCCCATTGGGGTAATCGTTTGGAAATGTGACAGTCAGAAGTAGAGTATACATATTAGAGCCAATTGTCACTGTACAATGTCGCTGGGTAGCATCCATCTGAAACAAACAGTCAATCCAAATGCATGTTACATCTAGTTTATCAACAACCAATCAAAATGCATGTAAAGTCTTTATGAATGAGCAGCCAATCAATATGCATATAACATCTTATCAAAATGCAAATAAAACCTTTCCGAATGAGAATTCACATTGACATTACATATAGGTGAATGAAAAGCCAATCAAAATAGCTGTTATATTAGTTTTGTTTTTTAAATACATTTCAGCAACCAGTGATGATCATTATAGCAACATCCAGCTACTTTGGTGGAGGAAGACCCCAAACAAATGTTTGGGTAGAACCACCGGCGCATCGCAAGTCAGCTGGAAGACCTTCCCACATCAAGTCCTTCGATCCAAACGTTAATGTTTTTTGTTTTCAGTTTTTGTTGTTTTTAGATGCATTGGACCAACACAATTACCATCATGTTGCAAACATCCAGATATTAATGGGGGGAAAAAAGATTTCAAACAAATATCAAGACAAAGGCACCAGCCTAGCAGGTCAGCTGAAAAAACACATGAAAACTAACATCATCAACAGGACCTGCCAAGTTTCAAGTCACTCTAAATGCGAGGCCACCACATACATGTGAACTTTTTCTTAGGCCAAAGTGGGAGATTTTTACTTGCAAAGTGCGAGATTTATTATTTTCATATAAACAAAGAAGGAAGTTATCTGTTTTCAAGTAGGGAGATTTCCGAAAATGTGTAAAACACCACTAATTCTCAAATAATTTTTAACCTTAAAACAGGGTGTCCTCCTCCAAAAGCTAGAGAGTTCACATGTATGCCCCAAAAGTAATTTAATTCATGCCAACAAAAGAACTAAGTAAACACCTACTACCTTCAAGTGACAGATTCTTTATTTACTTTTAATTTATTTATAAAAATTTATGAAACTTACCATTTCTATGTTCACATATGGAATATTCTTATTCAAGAGAGAGAACTCTTCGTATAATGTCATCGGTTGTCTTGAAGAACTATCATTGTTTTGCAGGGCATGGTCTTCTCCCTTTTCTGCATGTCCGTTCATTTCAATCACAGACTTGTTTCCATCAGTGAGATCTTGGAAATATGTGGATTCATTTTCTGAAGAATCTATTGCGTCGTGGCCGCATAGCTGAAATAAACATGGATACATCAAGATTAACAAATAATTATTTTATTAATATGCAATTAAACATGTGCTAGTGATCATGTCTCTTAAGGAGTCATCAAGATGAAATAGGCAATTCAGCTTGAGAATAGCTTAAAGTCTGACCAATTAAATGCTAGAGAATAATTTTAGACTCAGCCTCAGAATTTAATCACTTTGGAACCAGTTTGGGTTTAATTTGAATATAGCTCAAAATCTAAATAATTAAGTAATTCGCCCCAAACGGGACTTAAACCCATACAGTGAGAGGCTAAGCGCAGTCAGAGGAGTTACTAATCGCTACCACTACACACATACACCCCATGAATTATTGATTTATGACTGAATAATTGTATGCACAAATAGACACAAATGACATAATCATATTTATCACATAACCTACTGCGCGACCGTGAGGTAACGCTCATGCGTTATTTTTGGTAACACACAAATAAGTTATCGTAGAGTGACGTCATTAAGTAAGTGAAGAGTATATGCCGTTTCCTGATCACTATGTTGTTTCCATTTTATGCATTTTGCTGGACAATGTCATTTTATTTAATAAAAAAATAACATTTTAGTCATGTTATGAACAAATCTGTTCCTTTTTTATGGAAAATGGTCTTAAAAAGAGTGGAACTATTTTTGTGTGGATTTTTCCAAACCAAACAGTAAGCCATAAGTAAATGTCAAGGCCGACTGTTCATACTATAAAAAGATGATGCATTGTAAACAAAAAATAGCTAATGTTTTGGTTATGTGATAAATAGAATCTAATATTCAGGTTCATTAGGTACTGAAAATATTAAACTAATCTAATCTAAAATTATACAAAACTAGACACAGCCTTGTTTCATATTATTTCATCCAACTCGTGTAATATTTTCAGCATCTAATGAACACTCATATCAGATCCTCTATTTACTTGACTTGATGTTCTACTTATGTTAATTTTAAAACTCTTTTAAATCCTGAGAAATACCTCAGTATTGCAATACCATTTAATCTAAGAAAAAGTTTAGCTTGTTTTAGATGCTCAAGCCATAAATTAAATATTGAAATAGGTAGACATTATGGTATTGATAAAGAAGATAGAATATGCCTTTATTGTTTTATTAATGAAGATAATCTTATCATCGAGGATGAATACCATGTATTTTTTAATTGTCCTTGTTATGATGATATAAGAAGAAATTATCTGTTTAATTGGTATACAGACCCTACTGAAGTAAAACATTTTTATAACATTATGTCGAGTGATAATAAAAACACTATAATAAACACTGCGTTATTTATCAATAAATTACTGAAAATTGTTAATAATACTTAGAGGTATGTTGTTGATAAGGGGGATAAATGTAACATGTCGATGTTAATATTTTGTTATATTTTTGTTCTCATGTTGTATTATGGGCTGGAGACCTCTATTTACAATAAAGATTTGAATGAATGACTGTATGTAAATAAACTTGAATTATTTTCAGGTACTCCTGGTTAAAATCTTGTTAATATGATTTATTATAACTTTTTTCTGGCCATTATTATGCACTACTCACCATATTTAGCTGGAGTAGATAAACAAAATGCCATTATATGGCTGTCCCCAAAAACGATAGTATACTTTCAACAACTAAACTATCAATAGTTTGACAAAAATTTTAGGACAGTTTGTGCAAATATAAAATTTAAAAAGATTGTATTGTATGTGACCTGGCCAACAACTAGGGAGCAATATTATCTTTGCTTAAGTTGAGGTATCTTTCTTTAAGTTGAGAACCAACATTTACTACAGCAGCATATGCTGTAGCTAAAAAAAATCTACTAAAATAATTCTTTGATCAAATTTGCAGAAGATGTATTACTTTTAGTAATACTTATTTCCAAATACACATATTGATAGGTAGATTTTAAACCAATGTCATATTTTGTTTACAGCAGCTACCGCAAAATACAAATTTAACAGTAAAAGTATGTATCTGTATTACCTAAGTTAAATAGAAAATATAAAAAATAATGCTATGACTAAAAAATAATTAAATCCAAAAGAATTTATCCAAAAGAATTTATTTACAAATAATGAAGTTATTACAACAAATACTATGAAAATTAAACTATTAATTGTTCATTTTATGTTCAACATTTAAGCAACTGACATACATTTAAACAGAGTCATAAAGATAAAACTTGGCCAAAGAATGAAGGACAGTATAATGTATATTATATAACTGTATGTGCCAAATTAGAGATTCCATCTCAGGGTAAACAGATAAGTGCATGTGGAGACTCAACAGACTGAAGGTCTGGAATCTCACATCACATTCGCCTTTGTTTCATCATGGATGGTTAACCATTGCCTTGAGAACCTTGTTACATTTGTAAGGATCATTTTATTTAATTATGTTTGTGAAAACACCAACCAAATTATGGCCAAATTGGCTATTGTTGGTAGAGAAAGACCCCAGACAAATGTCCGAGTAGAACAACCAGCACACCGAAGGTCAGCTAAAGGCCTTGCCACTTGACCGTTCTCGCCCTGACCGGCACTCGAACCCACTTGATGAGGAGCTGAAGATGATTTTGACAGCTTGACAGCAGGCTCTGCTTCATAAAAGCAGGATTGTAATGACTCATAAAGTAAAGTTGACCTTTAGTCATTGTCTACAGAACAAGTAAATTAAGTATTCAAGAAAATGAAATTTATATTTCATATAACAATTTAAAAATTAATATAAGTGAATCTTTACCATAAAAAAAAGATGTCAAGAGTGTGGTCCCTGCCTGCTTGATTACAAAATGTCAAAAATGTGGATCGAAAAAATTTAATGAAAACAGATCAAATATTGTCTGCAACTTCAAAATTGCATGGTCATGGAGGCCAGACTTCAACTATAACTGCTTGATACATAATTATTATTGATTCTTGTTTATTTGATTTATTGTCCCACAAACAGTATTTCAGTTATCTCTAGACGAGAGACGGTGTCCAATTGAAGCAGATATAGTGCTGCCTTCAATGTGTATAGCATGCTGTGAACACCTGGCTTGATAAACCAGTTACAATATCCTGACATCTGGCCAACCAGTCATGAACTACTTTTATATTCGCTGCAGCGTTAGCAAAAGAGCTATACCACTACCATTTTTATCGACTGACAAACCAACCAAACAATGAAAAGGTTAAATTGCAATTACAAATAACGACACCCAGTACATTAGCCTGACACCCGGCCAACCAGTCGGGAATCTACCCTTATATTTGCTTCAGCGTTAGCAAGGGAGCTATAAGCCTACCAATTTTAATGACTTTGGTATGTCGCGGCCAGGTATCGAACCCGGGGCCTCCCGTACCTAAAGCCGACTCTCTTCCGATTGCACTACCAGGTCAGGATGCATAATTGTTATAAATAACTCTTTTTCTTAATTATTAGCATGCTCAGCTCGACTTTATCGGCCTTTTGTAAATAGCCAGGGAGCTGTCTGATTAGGATCCACACTATTTACTGACATGCAAGTCGATCATATCCACCAAAGGGTCGGAACAAAAATTTCTAAGCAATAACTATGAATATAGTGTGGGTTGAACTTTTTTCAATGCTAGATAGTAGCATTTATATACTCAGTTAAAAAAGGGCCATAACTCCAAATACTAATTTAAGGCTTACCTTCCCTTTTGAAATGGGTTCCTCTATGAAGAGTGAACAAGAAATTCAAGTTTGAAGTGGATATCTTCAGACGAATTGCAAGAAATGAACAAAAAACAAAAAACAAACATTGATGGGAACGTCATAACAATAGCTCTAGTATTTTCTATGAAATGTGGAGTTAAAAATTAGACTTACTCTCTGTAGCGACGGGTCCACTTTCCAAATCTTAAGATTTTGGTCCTTCGACCACGTCACAAGTTGATAGTCACGACATTCTGTAATAGAAATATTTTATAAATATTTTATTTTAAAATCATTAAACAATATTATCTTAAATAAATGTTGAGAGAAAAGAGACTACACATGAAGGATATCCTTTACAACAACAGTAATAGCAAAGATGTTTTCAATGCAGCAAAGGATGCTGACTGAGCATACCATTTTACACAAACTCTAATCTAAAAGATTTTTATGATAAATTTCATAAAATAAAATTCATTAAGTGCTTTTCCTGCTTAAAGTACCCCAAAGTCACAAACTGGTTTAGCTGAACTTAAAATAGGTCAATACAGTATATATTTCTCTTTATAAAGCAATGGTTAAATAAAACACATGATGGTTTCAAAATTGCAGGTCTTGGTGACACTTGAAACATTAATAAATCATGATAAATAACACACAATCAAGTGTCAAAATATTTCAATGTGCCATGGCACAAAACCAGGTTTTCAATTAGTTAACAAATCCAATCTCAAACTAGGTCTTCATGCAAGCTTGCTACATCCAACGTTTCAGCAAGATTGGTTTATCCAAACTGAAGTTACTGACCGGAAGCTGTTTTTCTATTTTTTTAGTAACAGTGACCTTGACCTGACTGGCCCCTTATCCAATCCCAAGCTAAGTTTGGACACAAACTACTTACAAACAACATTTCAGCAAAATACCTTCATTTTAACACAAATGATTAGGCGGAAACTGTTTTTCTATTTTTAGTAACAATGACCTTGACCCTACTGGCCCCAAATCCAATTCCATTCTAGGTCTTCATACAAGCTTGCTTTATCCAAATTTTCAGCAACATTGGTTTATTCGAACTGACGTTATTGACCGGAAACTGTTTTTTTCTATGTTTAGTAACCTTGACCTTGAGCTTGATCCGACTGGATCCAAATCCAATCCCGAGCTACATCTTCATGCAAGCTTGCTATATCCAAAGTTTCAGCAACATTTATTTATTCAAACTGAAGTTATTGACCGTGAACCTTCTGTTCGACTCCGCACGCACACAAGCCCGCTATATTCCAATCTAATCACCTTGAAAACCTGGTTAAAAATAGAGGAGCATTTCCTCTGAAATTATAAAGGTAATAAAATAAATAATGCCCTCCAGCATGCTTTTAATTTACAATCTAGGACACCGGGTCACATGAGGTCATGATCTTAGTCAATTAGGTGCTTATTAACTTGGTATAGAGAAGAATTCAAGCGCTTTATGATTCTGATCAATGTGACAGGTGCCAAAACAAACAACAATCAACACTTTCCTCAAGTGAACTCTTGTAAAATAAATAATACGTGACATTAAACTGTGAATGATATATTATGGACATGTTCAAGTAACATATCAAAAGTGGGATCATACATTTTAATCTTTGCTAAAATGACATATATTTCAGTGCATCAATGGCTTGCAAGTTTGTTCATTATATTTATGATTATAATAAGGAATTTTCATTGAATCAATGATTTATATGAGTTTTCATCACATAAATAACATAGCACAGTTTTGTCAGAAACATTTTGAAAAGAAGTGTGTTGGTTTGTTTTTTGTTTTACGTCCCTTTTTAAATGGGTCAGCGGTGTATTAGGCGGACACTCTCAAGTGCTCATCTAAATTTACTACTGAGACCAACTCATTAAGACAACTTTGAGTTGAAATGGAAGGTGGTCTTTATAGAGGGAATACATATATATATATATATATATATATAGAATAAAATCAAATCTCTAAACCTTTTTTCTTTAATCTACAAAATAAACCATTTGCTAAAAACAAATGATGGGAAAAAAAACTAAAAGATCCAAACCTTCTTGTTTTCTTCTCCACTGGAACTCTATGACAACAATTTTAACCATTAAAACTAATGCAACTAACTCGATAGAAAAAACAACAACAATCTAAAACAATGAAGATCATAGAACAAATAAAAAAAATCACTGACTCTTTTAAGTACATTTATTTTATTTTGACTGTACTGTGTCCACAACTTGAGTAATGAAGTTTGGTTGGTGAATACAACCAACCTACATGTAAGTGGATAGTGAATATTGTGGAGATTGACCTGTATTTAAATATTATACATTTATACCCTTAAATTAAAAAATTCAATAAATAAAATTCAGAAATTCAATATTCTAAATAAAATATCCACAGACAGATGCCAAATTATCTGACAAACTGACAACGGGGGTAACTCTTAACACTACTTCACCTTTATTTAAAAGAAGGCATAATAAAAGAATAAATTTTCTGTACCTTCTTGTTTCTTGCGCCACTGGAACTCTATGACAACATCACTATGGCCCACAAACTGGTGGACAGGTTGATCTAGGGCGTCACAATTCCACAGGTACAGGCTGTTCTCTCCCCGTCGTAGAGTTGGCAATACCACCGTCACAAGACCCTCACCAAATGGCTAAAATAAATATATGAATCACCATATGAAAGGTATCTTATTGACATCAATGACATTCCCGGGAATCAATTAAAGCCTGAACTTACCAGAAACACTTTTAGGGTGGGATATGTTTTATGCCAATGTAGTTTGTTTATTCTTTGTTAGGTTTATCGTCCCACCAAAAGTATTTCAGTTATCTGGAGATGGTGTGCACTTGAAGCAGATATAGTGCTTCCTTCACTGAGTATAGCATGCCATGAACACCTGGGGTGATACCACACCCCAGTCACATTATTCTGACACCGGGCCAACCAGTCGTGGAACTACCCTTATATTTGCTGGAGCGTTACCACTACCATTTTTAACAACTTTGGTATGTTGGGGCCTGGGTTTTATAACATCCGAGAGCAGACAGCGAAATGCATAATGCATTCAGTAAGAGTCGCAAAAAGGCTGCTATTGATGATGCAGTAGGAAAGTGTTTGACAAAATTAAGAATTCGCACATAAGCAATCTTTCGACCTAAAGATGTTACTGATGTTGAAACAAATGGGATATCGCATAATGCACCTGTCTTCAGTGACACAAGTTTTACACGGAGTATCCATTCTTTGTCTAACAATTTTCTGTAAATGGGCGCAGCCATTAAAATGATATAGGAACGCTTCCAATCATCATTTACTTTTACGATTTTGTAGGCGACAATCTGATTGGTTGGGAAGGTTTTATTGAATCGTCTTCTGATCCTGATAGCAGGGCGGTTTTCAGGCTATTTTTTTAATCAGATTGAGTGGTATAGGGTTTCCTGTACCTAGAGTCATATCCAGACAGAGTTTTCAGTTCATAACTCTACATAAGGATTAGTTGAAAATTTCACTGTAAAGTAAATTGATATTAATAGCTTTGTTTATTGATAGCTAAGTGAAATGACAGCTCTGTTTAATGACAGCTAAGTGTATAATTATATCAATATACCAAGTTGTTTTTCAGAATTATTTTTTTATTTGACATGCTGTGTTTTTGGACTCCCCAAATCTTATTTCCTCTTAACTGTTTATTTAGCCTTGTCAGAAGGCCTACAGAGGGATGTAGTCACCTCAATGATAAAATATATAGATTTGTTCTCTTGGTTTCTTATTTTTATAAGTGTCAATCAATCCTTTATCGAAATCTCCAGAAATCTGTCTCAACAACATAAAAATAGATTGTCATGTTTGCTTTAAATTAAAAACATACCAGTAATAATTTTTTGCAATTTAAAATATTTTTAATTAAATAATTATAGATAAAAATGCATAAAACTCAAATATAAAATACTGTTACATCAACTTCTTGCTCCACAAAAGCAAATATTTACTCAGGTATTTATGTTCGTTTAAAATGATATTCTCCAAACAACTAAGGATAAAATATTTTTTTGTATTTTGTTCGTTTGTTGTGTTTTCCAGAGATGATGTCCTAAAGCAGATATAGTGCCACTTTTACAATGCAAAGCATGTTACGAATACCTGACATCATACCACACAATTTATATCACAATGACACAGATACAACACTTCCCTTTTACTTCCTTAGCAAAGGACCTTGACCAATTCCTTTTTTGTGCAACTTCAACTTGTCAAAGAGAGAGGGTCTAAAACCTTGGCCTCTCCACCAGGCAGTGGTCGAAATAAGCGCTAGCCCAACAACAAAAAACTAGTAAATTTTTTCTTGGGCTAGTAAAAATTCCCATTTTACTAGCTCGAAGGGCTTCTAAGATCCTGATCGTTAAAAAAATTATTGTACTTTCATTTTTAATATGTAAATTTTTGAGCTGCCTATTTCATTCGGCAAGCTGTCGCTTGTATCATAAACATGTTATGCGCACTAAACCGATAATATGTTTACTGTGCAGGAAACACACAGAATTCTGGAGCCCTCATGGTACATTATGTTCTATACCAAATTAAAATCATCTGGGCCACAGAACAAAATAGCACAGAAAATTAAACTGAAACATATTTCTGGAGCAAAAACCAGGAAAAACAACAACAGATATAAGGCAATTAATACTTAAATGGTGCTTTTTTCTGTATTTATCTTATTTTTCTTTTTCTTTCGCTTACTTGTAAAATTAAAACAGAATTTAATTCAGGCTAATTAATTTTCTCTCCGGCTAGTAAAAATTGCTTAGTTACTAGCTCGACTTGCTTGTAAATTTCAATCCTAATTTCTATGACTGCTACCAGGCATTGTCTTTTGTATAAAAAATTGCTTTCAAATCGATAACTTGATATCTTTGTATTGTTACTATTGAAAATTATCAATGTATTTTCTTTCAAAGAATATGTTTACTGTTTGTTCAATCATTATCAGCTTATTGACAATATATTCTAAGTAAGAATTTTTGTTCAGCTCTGAAAGTTCAACCTTCATTGTTGTATTCTAATAAAAAAACAAAAGCACATTTTTTCTTTACGATATCACTTACTTACAATTAAAACAACTTATTTTCTATTTGCTTACTGCATATATTGTAAACAAGAGGGCCATGACGTCCCTTAATCGCTCAACGATGACACAGGCTTTTAGAAGGCAAATTTGGCATCAAGTAATTAAGAATTTACTTTAGAAATCTCTGGTGAAGATTGGACCATTATTGTGGCCACTGAGTTGATAACATTTTCTAGAATTTAACCAAGTAACCTACTGAATCCACATGACCCACTTCAAAACATATGTGAGATTTCATACTGGTAAACATTCTGGCCAAATTTGGTGAAGATTGGGCCATCAATGTGGCCTCTAAGTGTTTTCACATGATTTTTCTAAAATGTGACCTAGTGACATACTTTTTGACCCTATGTGACCCAATAATACACTCATCTAAGATTTCATGCAGACAAACAATCTGATCAAGTTAGGTGAAGATTGGGCTATGAATGTGGCCTCTGGTGTGTCACATGCTTTTTCTAAGTTTTGACCTAGTGACCTCTTTTTTGCCCCCACGGACCCAATAATGAACTCGTTAAAAATTTCATGCAGACAAACATTCTAACCAAGGTTGGTGAAGATTGGGCTATGGATGTGGTCTGTAGTGTGTTAACAAGCTTTTTCTATGATTTAAACTAGTGAACTACTTTTTGACCCCACGTGACCCAAAAATGAACTCATTTAAGATTTCATGCAGACAAACATTCTGAACAAGTTTGATGAAGATTGGATAAAAACTGTGGCCTCAAGCGTGTTCACAAGCTAAAATGGTGACGACGGATGACGCAGGAAGCAGTATCACATTGTGCTCAGGTGAGCTAAAAACACAAACAACTCTTCAAATATAGGATGAAAAATGCAGGGATTGGAGGGGATTAAAGGCAATTAAAGGAGACTTTTTGTTGTTCTTTGGCAGGAAATGGGGCATAATTTTGGACCCTGATTGATCTACATAAAACAATTATTTCAAGGTCATCCATTTACACAGCAACTAAGTACATGTACTTACAGTGAACCTAGCGCGCCACACTGGAGAACCAGAGTTCAAGGTGCCCTTGCTCTGACGAGGGTTTGTGTAATCCCAAAACTGGAATAGAAACATCAATATGCCATAATGAAAAAAAACAACCCATAAGTAACATCATAACAGATGCAGAAAAAATAGTATGCAACTTCCAAGAACGGTAAGAGTAACTTTCCTTACAATATTGGCGGTATGGAGGTTACAGTATTTTTGGATACAGTGGGTACACAAAGTTCATATATGCTGAAAAACATTTTGTTAATCTTCTTTAATTTCTGGTTCTTGTAGGAAAAAAATCAAGAAAGGTTTATAACTCCACTTATATGAAATGAATAGTAATCGAAATTAAAGTTTACCTATATTGTGATATTATATTCCTGTCTACAAAGGTTATTGATTGGAAATGATATATTCATGAGCAAGTGGAGAGGTGTTAACAAGATGATATTCAGAAATATTCAAATGGAGGGAGCCTTAAAACTCTAAAAATATGCTTTTGTTTCAGCATGGTACTTTAAAGCTATAAAACACATTATATAAGTACCATCTCCAGATTACTGAAATACTGTTGGTGGGACGATAAACCCAATAAACATAAATATTATATAAGTCCAGAAGTAACGTTTGTTTGTTTGTTTATTGGGTTTATCGTCCCACCAACAGTATTTCAGTTATCTGGAGACGGTGTCCACTTGAAGCAGATATAGTGCTGCCTTCACTGTGTATAGCATGCCCTGAACACCTGGCATGATACCACACATAGTCACATTATCCTGACACCGGGCCAACCAGTCGTGGAACTACCCTTACATTTGCTTGAACCACTACCATTTTTAACGACTTTGGTATGTCTCGGCCAGGGATCAAACCTGGACCTCCCGTACCTGGAGCCGACGCTCTACCGATTGCGCTACCAAATCCGACCAGAAGTAACGTACCTTGACGGTTCCCTCCTGACTGGAGGTAGCAAAGGTGTGCTCATTAAGAGGACTCCAGTCCAGCCCATGGATCTTAGAAAGGTGAGCTGTCATATATACAGCAGGGTGGCTTCCTTTCTGTTAATGGAAAGGTACAGGTAGAAGAAGAGTATGTTATTCTATACAAAAACTAAAAGACAATACTGGAAACTGTTAAAAAGACTAAAAAAGAATATAAAATATATAGAATCAATTAAAATTGAATGTTATTTTATTGAAATAACGGTAAAATTATATCTGAAGACATGATGCACTTACATGTCTGCAAGCAATGGAGGGTTTTGTGACCAATGCAACACATGTAATGTAACATGTAACTCCTCCAATTGTTATTTTGGGTATTTTTTTTTTTTTTGTGTGTTTTTTTTAAACCTGAGTAAAATGCTTGAAATGAATATCCAAAAGTAAAAAGCACATGCTCTTGGGTATAAAGTAGGTTAATCATTCACCATGTGCTTTGCAGCACCATTGATTGGATAGCCTGATTATAGCAGATTGACAGGTTTTTAAAATCAGTAAAATAGTGTTTTATAGCAAAGAACAATGGTGCTATATAAAAGGATTTCACAGAACTTTCAGCACTTTTCTTCCTTCAAGCACAACAAGAGATTCTCAGGTCAGCGCACTCAACTATTCCAGTGCTTGATAGAAGATGTCACCTTATTCAAAGAATAATCAAGCCAAACATATATCAGTTCTTCTATTTTTTCCCTAAAACTTAAGTAGATTAGAGTTCTAAAGCATATTTATTTAAATACGTATGCACATTGCTTACTATGACAGAAACTTAATTTTTAGTAGAATTATTAAGTTCCTTTATAAGTTTAATATAATTGCTCATCTGAAAACACTTCATGTATTTGTTACTACTAGAAATCAGAAAAAGTATTTATTTTTTAAACAGTTGATAACTTTATGAGATCTTCAGCCTAATCTTTAAGTTTTTTGTTGATTTTTTTCCGATAATTTATCTTAATAAGGTATTAAGTCAATAAGTTAATACACTTTATGTTAGGCCTGATGTGTCAAACTAAGTTTAGGAATGGCTTTACCCTTGGGTCCCAGATTCTGACATCGCCTTCATGTGCTGTTGCAAACAAGTTGTTAGTCACTTTGTTCCATTTTACTTGGGACACTCCACCTGGAATAGAAAGGCTCATTTTGTTCACACATAAGTTTATGGAGACGTCCTTTTATATGATGTTTTGGCTGGGTTTATTGTGTTGGTTTTTTTACATACATTGCAGCGACCAATTATGATCATTATAGCAAGGCCCAGCTTTTTGGTGGAGGAAGACACCAGACACATATCTGGGAAGAACCACCGGCGTTCTGCAAGGCAGTTGGAAAACTTTTCTCACATTGAGTCCTTCGCACCAAATCGGACTTGAAAGCACACAGTGAGAGGCTAAGCAGTCAGAGGAGTTACAGATCGGCGACTCTACCACTATGCCACGGGCGCCCTGCTGGCTGGGTTTATGATAGCAACAATAATCTTTACGTTATCTGGGCCTGTTGTTCACTTCAAGTGTTGTCTTCACTGTGAATAGCATGCCATGAACATCTGGCATGATACCACGCCCAGTCACATTATCTTCACACAGTGCTGAAAGTCGTGAAACTACCCTCATCTTGGCAGAAGGGTACACAAGGAAGCTATGTCACAACCATTTTTATAATTATGCTTGCCTGTGTCTGAACTCAGGCCCTTACTGACCTGAGGGGGATGCCTTCCAATTGTGATGCTAGGTCTAGTCATATATTTGTACATCCAAACAAGCAAAGCGAAAATATAAGAATGACTCTGGCAATGTGTCAGGAAAAATGTTAATATAATTGAGGAGGTTTAGGTCAAAATAAGAATGGCAGAATAAATTGTTATTCTTCTTAATAATGATATATTGTTCAGGAATCATCCTACCGGGCGATTCGGGCAAAACCGTCGCCCTGCAGTCGCTCACTTCGCCTATTTCATACATAAAAGCAAAATCGAAATCGCCTTCAATTTTGATTGTACACAATAAACTAGACAGCCCGTGTGATGTAGTTGCCTAATCAGTCTCCGTGTTAACAGCACTGTACACTTTCACGCATTATCGATTTTAAACCCCGCCCTAACCACTGCGTCTGGGACTTGATTGACAGATTAACAAACCGTGAAGTCGTCGGTGGTTATCACCTGACTGTTTTGATCTGTTGGGGTTTCCCAAAACTGTGAAAATAATTAAGGCAACAACATATGCGTATAAGTAGGAATCTTAAAGCTAACAGTAAGGCACATCGCCGTTTTTCTTTGTCTCGACATAATTAATTCATTGTGTTTACATCCGGGTTACATGAAATTCCGATATATGATGTAATGAGGTTTCTGATTGGCTGAGGTCGATGTATAAATTAATTGTTTGAAAACTGCTTATACGATCATATTTCAGCCGTGAAATGTTTCAAATGAGATGTGAATCTGAGAAAATGTCGCCAATTTTTCTGTTGTCTCGCTACAATAAATGCAATAACAAAAAAGGATTTAAGCCGGTAGATTTAGATTAAGATGACATTTGCATTATCGATACTGTGATGCCGAGACTCGAAAGTGTTTGAAAACATGTGTTTTAACCAGCATATATGATGCGCGCATTAACGCGGCGTTCGGCAGTAGCCGAGACATTTTCAGAAAAATGTACTTATGTAATTACCTCCTATTATGCAAAGTAAACAGAAATGCAATATTCTCACCAAAAATTACTTTGATGTGGAAGATATCTGGATAGCAAAAAGTTATAAAAGTGGAATAGTCTGGTTGGAAATCAACAAAAATGTGTTTCCTCCCTTATTTTAAACCCATGTAATATCATTTTTCATCTAAATGATTTAAATTTTTTTGTTCAGGAATTGCAATATCTGTAAGACTTACAGACACTCTGGAATGATGCTGCAGGTCGCTTGGGGTCTCTTATGTCCCACAGGTAGGTGAACGTGTCCACAGAACACGTGGCTATCACATTGACATCAAATGGCGACCAGTCGATGTCACTGTCACACAAATACACAAAAACCAGTCAATATCAATAGATCAACATGTATATCTAAGCATAAATAAATACTCGGAATAATTGTATGATTGAATAAATGAAATTGTTTGATATGATTTTGATTTTGAAATACATTACAGCCACCATTTATGATCATTATAGCAACATCCAGCTTTTGGTGGAGGAGGACCCCAGGACCCAGACACATGCCTGGGCAGAACCACCGGCACACAGCAAGTCAGCTGGATAAATACAGATGTTGTTTTTTTTTGTATTTTATAAAAATGACTGACAAACCAACCAATGAAAAGGTGAAATTGCAATTACAAATAACGACACCCAGTACATTATCCCGACACCGGGCCAACCAGTCGTGGAACTACCCTAATATTTGCTTGAGCATAAGCAAGGGAGCTATACGTGTACCATTATTAAAGACTTTGGTATGTCAGGGCCGGGCATCGAACCCGGGGCCTCCCGTACCTGGAGCCGAAGCTCTACTGATTGCATTACCAGGTCCGGTGATCATGTCAATGATCATTGCTGCAGACAACTAAGTCAGAATTAACAAAGAGGAAATGTTATCAAATGAGGCTAAGAAATACCTTAACCATCAGGATTACACCTTCAAAACCATATTAATCAGAGACCTAAATAAGGAGAGAATTTCTAAATATAACTTCTTTATTTTCCATTCAAACCCTATATACCTGGTATACATTATACTGACACAATTATGGTCATATTGGCAACATCCAGGTAATTATTGACGGAAGAAGACCTCAGACATATGCCTTGTAGAACCACCGATGCACCGCAGGTTCTTGGTACTCTTTACAATTGTCACAACAAGATATTTTCAATAAGCCCCAGCAAAAAAATGTTTGGAAGACAATTAAGGGATGTACTATTAAACCAAGCCCATTATCTGAAGCTCTGCTATTACAGGCCAAAAGAACTTAATAAAGGTACCTTATATTTCTAGAGTGTGCCTTCATAGAAGACACCTGTTTACTAGATGCTTCCTCCCAGGATGATACATCTAGCCGCTGGGTCGACTGAAATGATCAAAAAGTCCACAACTTACTGACTTACATAAATGTATCCATTCATTATAGGTTTTTTGAGCGACAAACAAAAAAACATAACCTGCACATATATGCCATTTTATGCCTTAACAAACCATTCACAATTATATGCCATTTTATGCCTTAACAAACCATTCACAATTATATGCCATTTTATGCCTTAACAAACCATTCACAATTATATGCCATTTTATGCCTTAACAAACCATTCACAATTATATGCCATTTTATGCCTTAACAAACCATTCACAATTATATGCCATTTTACGCCTAAAACAAACCATTCAAAATCATTACCGGAATCTGCATGACTAAGGGTTTTTGTGTAGACTGGTTCAGCCTTAAATCTATCATTATAAGTTCAACATGCATTTATTAAAATCATTTAATCTCTGTAAAAAAAAACAAAGTCGAGTGAATTTTCAAAATTATATACGAACTATGAATGAAAAGGACATTTAAAATGTTTGTTTTTTTATAAAATTGTGCATTTAATAAAGTCGAAAACAAAAACAAGTGTTATTATTCTGATACAGCCACTACTGCTGTGTTTTTAATCATATCTTGCTGGATTACTTATCAACATATAGTCTCTCTAAATATGTAATAACTGTTTTCAGGAATCTTACTTATTCTTGCAACTTGACTAATCTTTTGTTAAGAAAGCCTTACGAATAAATAATTTAATACGAAAAGTGAAGAATCCAGCATGAAAATAAACACATCTGAAACATTTCAATCACACTAATGTCCCTTGTAATCAAAGACTATCACAAAAAAACACACAAAAAAACTCACAGCTGTAGCAAAAAGTTGAGCATGTGATGCGTGGGGGTTCCATTGTACACAGCTGATATCCCACTTGCTCTGCCGAGTCAGTCGATGGCTCTTCTCGCCAGCCTCATCTAGGTCAACCAGGGTCAAGAACCGGCGTCTATAGAAAGCATTTATATTAGCTCTTATTTGTTTATTGGGTTTATCGTCCCACCACCTGTATTTCAGTTATCTGGAAATGGTGTCCAATGGTGTCCACTTAAAGGTGGAGAAATGGTGTTGCCTTCACTGTGTATAGCATGCCATAAATACCTAGCATGATACCACACCCAGTTACATTATTCCGGCCAACCAGTCACGGAACTATCCTTATATATGCTTGAACATTAGCAAGGGAGCTATACCATTACCATTTTTACTACTTTGGTATGTTGCTGTCCAGGTTTGAACCATAAACTCCTAGGGGACTATTCCATTGATCTGTCTTGTGACTTGATCGTCTGTCTATGATCGTTCATAACATGGAAACTAAAAGTTTATAGGTAATTTTTCATATAAATATTCCATATTTCAAATGACAACTGTGTACACATCTCTCCTTCAGTCATTTGATAGAAGAAATTAATGTGAACAGCAACAACAACTAAATAAATGCTGTTGAAAGGAGTGTGATTTCAAAATAATTACACAAAGGCAAAATAAATGGCTTAGTCATCAAATTCACTTAATTACCATCAATCCTGGGCTAGGAAACAACGAAATCAGTTGTGTTATACATAGCTGTTTTGTTAGATATAACCCTATTTCCTAAACTTTACAACTATGTGTGAATGGAGTGGATATATGTGAGGGAGAAGTATAAGGGTTGAGGACCAAGAACTGGATAGGTGACCTCTGTGACCGCCCTATGCTGGTTACATTACAGGTACTATGTTTTGACAGGATAATTTATTTCTAGACATTCTAGATGGTGGCTTATGTATAGAAAGTAGTATTTGTGTTGCATTTTATAGTCACATTTAAATCTAGTTTAAACAGGACAGACATAATATTGTTAACATTTGATGATCTTGTACTGCTACAGGATTTTATTTGTGTGTCTCTCATTCGTTTTACACCCTATAACAGAAGTACATGGAACTTTTTCTTGTTGCTCTAACAATAGTAGTACAGTTGATTCTGCTTAAATGCATACATAATTTCCCATAGAAATTTATGCAATTAACTGGAACATGCATTAAACCGAAACTCAATGTAGGGGTACCATTTCAATGAGCGTATTTATAAAATTTTATATATTATAAACTAAAAGTTTATAGGTAATTTTTCATATAAATATTCCATATTTCAAATGACAACTGTGTACACATCTCTCCTTCAGTCATTTGATAGAAGAAATTAATGTGAACAGCAACAACAACTAAATAAATGCTGTTGAAAGGAGTGTGATTTCAAAATAATTACACAAAGGCAAAATAAATGGCTTAGTCATCAAATTCATTTAATTACCATCAATCCTGGGCTGGGAAACAACAAAATCAGTTGTGTTATACATAGCTGTTTTGTTAGATATAACCCTATTTCCTAAACTTTACAACTATGTGTGAATGGAGTGGACATATGTGAGGGAGAAGTATAAGGGTTGAGGACCAAGAACTGGATAGGTGACCTCTGTGACCGCCCTATGCTGGTTACATTACAGGTACTATGTTTTGACAGGATAATTTATTTCTAGACATTCTAGATGGTGGCTTATGTATAGAAAGTAGTATTTGTGTTGCATTTTATAGCCACATTTAAATCTAGTTTAAACAGGACAGACATAATATTGTGAACATTTGATGATTTTGTACTGCTACAGGATTTTATTTGTGTCTCTCATTCGTTTTACACCCTATAACAGAAGTACATGGAACTTTTTCTTGTTGCTCTAACAATAGTAGTACAGTTGATTCTGCTTAAATGCATACATAATTTCCCATAGAAATTTATGCAATTAACTGGAACATGCATTAAACCTAAACTCAATGTAGGGGTACCATTTCAATGAGCATATTTATAAAATTTTATATATTATTAACTCTCAGCTACTGTGTTTCCTTAGACAACCATATCATGTCATATATCTATTTATAGTTTTCACTGAGCTCGTAATTATTTACCTCCAATCCCAGTTAAAAAGCCGATTCTTTTTCTAAAGGGCAGCCATTTTGTTTTTTATACAAAGTATTGCAAAGTGCTCTTTTCAGATGTTACTTTTTAATGAATCAGAAGTGATTATATCTTAATTTATGATGTAAATGTTTCATTGATTTCATTAACAGATGCATTTATGTTAAAACAGTATACATTAGTACTGCACTATTTTGCCAAGAGAACGTAATGCACTATCAAAACTTCAAGATGTTAACCTTCACGAAAACCTGTGAAATTCGTCTGGAAGATGTGATAGAAAGCACGCCATTGGCAGTAGACCGCAATAGGCTGCTGATCATGCAGTTGACACAGATTAGTGACAGTGTTTGCTAATTAGCGAGTTTCAGCAGGTAGGTGAGCAGCGTTGGATTTTTCTTATAACTGAATCTTGGCTGACACAAATTGCACATAACCATTAATTTTTTACAAAGGTTAAGTAGAAAAGGTTTGGTGTTTGAATTTTTTATTCAATAAAATGGAATATGCATATAACCATTATTCGAGTATCTGGAATCTTCAGTACTTTGTTCTGTCACCTACTTTTCCCTAAATGGTAACACGGTGAATAAAAAAGAATAACAACTTTTTTCAAAATTATTCTCATCTTGTTCAACTGAGATGCAACCATGTTTTTTATCATGGTGGCAGGGGTTACTGTGGACTAAAAAACACATTAAATGGAGTTGGATCAATCTTTGTGAGAAATAATGTGAAGATTCACTAGTAACTGAGAAATGGCACTGGGCAGTGAGATAAACAGCTCATGTGCTCAGAATAACCCAACATGAATAAAATCATGGTATTTTATCAAATCTTGAAATTATTAACCATAAAAGAAATATAAAAAAGCACTAATACATTATACATTTAATTAAATAAGAAATATTTTTAAAAATGTTTAAAAAATGTTTAAAAAATGATAAATTATCAGATATTAACATCCAACAACATTTTCCAATACATACCCAGCTAAAAGGGACCACTTTCCAAGGCAATCGACAGCCATGGCACTTGCCTGAAATCATAAAAATCTATGACTTACGATAAATGTCACAGTTTAAGATCATGAAATAAATTTGAAATTTATGACTAACCAATTTATTAGTATCCAACACTGTTTACTTTGAAACAAAAAGCAAAAGCTTGTAGTCTTTACAAATATTTCTCAAACATAAGGAGAAAAGGGTGATATCAGTTCATCGTCAATGCAATTTTCAAGAATAATTGCAGGAATAAAAACAAAATGTTGGGTGCCTGTGGCTTAGCCAGAGTTGCCAACTAGTAACTCCTTAGATCTTCTCTTGATCCCAAAGAGGGAAACTTAGGCTCCCAGAGAGGGAGAATGGGGTGCCAGGGAGGGAGATTTCTGTAAATGAGCGTTAAAGTGACCATGTTGCAAATTTCTATTTGTTAAACAATACTGTTTGTCTTTTTTTATCAATAAGCATAAAAAATGTATGTAATGAAATTTTCTTAAGTATATTTTTAAATGAATTTTGAAGATATTTCAGTTCCCTATCTAGACATGAATTGAATACTTTGGTTTTAAGCTTGTGGCCTAGAGAAACAACAACAGCCAAAAAACGTGTAAAAAAAGTCAAGTGACAACAACACTTGAAAATGGTTTCCAGAGTGATCTAATATAATCTATAGTCAAATTCAAATACAAAATTATAAAATAATTACATCATACATCTTATAAAGATGTTACTGTAAGATAAATTATGAATATGCAAGCATTTCATTTGTAAGTAAGTGACACATTCGAAAAGAGTTTAGGTAATTTGATAATTATAAAATATTAGTGGTAAACACTTTGATACCATTATTGCCCCCAAAAATTACAGTTCAAGAAATTAAGAATACATGATGTCATTGCACTACTCAAGAATAAATACATGTAGCATATATTTATTACTAAGTGTTTTACTATGACTAAATAGTAAATGGGTAACTGTCCTCTTTGTTGTAGATTTTTACATAAAGAAGTCACATGCTCAAATGATTTTACATTTATTGAAGTATTTGACCAGGTAATATCATACAAAAAAAGAAAAAATATGTAAACTGGTTTGAAAATGGAAAGTATGTTTTACAAGTGGGAAGGGTTGGCATTTTATTTACTATTCATGAACAAAATGAGATGTATCAACTGTCACGAAAAAACCATTTGCTTTTATGGGAAATTTACATTGCAGGAAAAGATGAATTTTCTTTCAAGAAACAAGAATTTTGTAAAGAAAAGATTTACTCCTTAAACAAGCTAAAGTCAAAGTTAGCTTAACATAATGTTGGGAAACTCTGCCATGTTCTACTTTTTTTAGCTTTGATCTGTTCCAAGGATCCTGTGACCCTTTCTGATTTGTCCTAATTCCCTCAGATATTTCATGGCCTACATGATTTTAACCATATGTTGTTTTTGCAAGAGTGCCAATAATGTCCTAAATGATATGCATTTAGCAAAAGGCCTAAAAAAAGTATCAAATTAAAATGTTTGTTTTAGTAGCACATTGTTACAAAGCTCTGTGCATTCAGCAGTGTTATTGTTTGAGCACATCAATTCTCCCGCTTTGATGTTCCCGACAGACTTCCTCCTAAAGACTGCCCCAGACAGTAGCTACCAGCCGATCATTTGATTACGCAATATATCCTACTGCATGCGACCAGCACTTGCGTGTGTATGTGTGCAGCTAATCAAAACAGATCACTGCCAATCATTGAGCCTACCAAGTGTTAATTGGTCGCAACGATAATTTCGTGCCTTGCCTTCTGTAGGCTACCGCCACAAACTGATTGAAACTATAACCACACTCATTTAGTGAACGGCGGAGATCATGCCCAATCAGTGTCACATGTTCTATTTTCTTACACAACTAATGGCAGCAATCGCACGTGCGGACAAAGGCATAGGACTCAGCTTCGAAATTTTAAATGTTCAATAACCCGTTAATAGGGTGATATGAGAATTAATTTGTATTTACCCAAACGCAGGTTCCTGATAATTAAACTAAACGTCTTCAGTTTTTTCCTTATCAAGACAAGATAATAATTTCCAGCATTTTTATCGCGATTGACAAACCTCCTGACTGCAAAAACGTACTCTGATTTCCGTTTACTTCGGTACTCTAAATACACGACGTAAATCATGTAAATATGTAGAAAAATGGACATGCATGCACTTGAATGCAGGCAAATTTCATGACAGAATAATTCAAAAACGTTTAACAGCTGACCTGCCTACGTGCATTACAAACAAACAAAAAACAAACTAGTGCTAATTATATGTGTGACATCATCTCGTCATAGCGCCATTTTGTCAGCAGACTACCACATATGTTGAAACTGATGCGTTCGTGTGTACTCATAAAACTTACTCTAGTATTGATTGTCTTTTTCTTAATCCGAGACGATTGTGTGTAGTTTTACTATGTTAAGGTTAGTGTCTAAATGAGCGACTCATCCTGGAATTAAAAACCAAAGGGAGCGAACGAAGCGAGCGATCATGGTTTCTTTTCCATGAATAAGAATATATGACAAAGTCTAGTGAGCATTGCAATATATACTAAAATTTGAAAACGCACAGGACAAAGGAATTCACGTGCAAGCCAAATGTAAAAGTAAATAAGTGATGAGTCATTTAACAAAATGAGCAGACCCAAATCCAAATGGACCGACTGGAAGAATCACCAATTTTGATTATAAACCTATACTAAGAACTTTTGTGTGTAATGGTTGGAAATAAACATTATGTTAAAGTAATAATGTGCATATGAAATTAACATAAAAACAAGTTTGCGTGAAAGAGATGAATGTGTGAAACAATAACACTGCTGAATACACAGAGCTTGCAACATGTATATTTGTGCATTGTGCTACTAAAACAATCAATGATTTTAATTTGATACTTTGTAAGGCCTTTTGCTAACTGCATATTATTTAGGACATTATCAGCACTCACATAACAACACATTGTGTAAGATATGTAGGCAAGCTTCTAGCCCTGAAATATGTCGGGGTTGGAATTAGGAGACAAATCTGCAAGAGTAACATTGGAACAGATCAAATCTAAGAAATGGTGAACATTTCCCAACATTATGTAAACCTTACTTTGACATTAGCGTTTTAAGAGTAGTAAACGTTTCTTTACTTTACAATAGTGTTGTTTCTATTTGAAAGAAAATTTGTCTTCTTCCTGCATATATATATTTATCATAAAAGTAAATGGTTTTCGTGACAGTTGATACCATTTCATTTTGTGCATGAACGGTAAATAAAATGCCAACATTATACACTTTTAAAACGTATTTTCCATTTCAACTACTGGTAGTTCAAATCAGTTTACATCATATATTGTCGAAAGATGAATTCTTTAATTAATGTAAAATAATTTTAACTTTTTTTTACATTAGTATGTGGTTTATATATGTAAAAAAAACCCCGACAGATATCTATTAACTACTTTGTCACAGAAAAACACTTGTTTGCTATTTATTCTTGATTAGTATAATGTCTTCATGTATTCTAAATTCATTTAACTTTGTTTAGAAGGTAATGGTATCAATGTGTTTACCACTAATATTTCATAATTATCAAAATTCTTTTGTCACTAAATTACAAATTAAATAAACTATTTTTATGCTTGCATATTCATTATTTCTTTGGAAACCTTTTTTCAATTCATTAGTAAGTGCTGTTGACACTTGACTTGTTTACACTATGTTTGGCTGTTGTTTTTGAAGGCCACATGCTTAAAACCAAAGCATACAATTTATGTCTAGATAGTGAACTAAAATATGCTAGATATATTCAACAAAATTCATTTTAAAATATTGTAAAGAACATTTTTATCACTGAAATTTCTATTATTATTAATAAAAAAGACAAAAAATACTGTCAGGGTGTTCGGTTGACCCGAGCTCCCGGGTTTTGACGCACGAAAATTCGGAAATACCCCTAACTGACGCACATCAATAAATCGGCGGGGGTCATTTTGACCCGTGACAATTTCTACCCGTGCGTCGGTCAAAATCGCCTACAGCATCATAAGAAGCGAGAAAAGACGACAATGGGCGGAGTCTGCATATTAATGAGAACAGATTCACACATGCACACACAAACACACGCGCGCGCATCGATTACCTTCTGCTATGAGAAAAACAATACAGTAGGCGGAGCTTGCATAATTAATAGGAAACAGGACGTGCTCTAATTCTGCCGATGACACGTTTGCTCGTATGCGCGGCTAATTTCAATATGGCGTTTTGACAGAGGTGTAGAAAAGTAATAAATCTTAATTTATCGGCATCTGTTTACTCGTAAAACATGTTTGTAGCATCCTGATGCATCGGAAGCAATTAAGGACGACTGTAGGCATTGTATAATTACTTCACTGGACCACCTTAATGTGTGATTACTGCAAAGGAACGAAGCGGTGCGTCCGAGTATAATTTTATTTGACAGCGATTTAGAACTATGCATACTAATACGGCAAATCGATTGATCGTATCTACGAAAGATGTACTTGTTACTTGAATGGTTGAAATTATGGCTAAAAAAAGCTTTTTTGACGTTTTGATATTTCAAAATTAGTTTTGGGCACAGACTACAGTTTGACACAGAACATTTTGTACTGAAAACCAGGTTCTTGTTGTCTTGCCTGATGGTGCCTTTAGATATATTTAGTTAGGAAATATGCGTTAGGAAATATGCCTTATTGGTTGGCCGAGAACGTCGACTCTTACATTTATAATTGGTTTTGGAGTGACGTCAGTTTTGAGAAGCAATATTATTTTAACGGTGACAATGTATCAATGTTAACAGATATGTTTCATTTTTTTATTTGATTGTCATAACTGAAAAAAATACTATTTCGCAATATTCTGTTTATTTACTTGTCCCAAGCAAACTATTAGAAATATCAATAATTCCCATCAAGGCTTATTTATAAAAAAAATATGGTCGTCGATGATATAATTGTATATACAATAATAATTATATACACAAAAAATGATGAATTAAATGTTATAAAGAGAAAAAGAAAAAGATCTGAAGAAAAACCTAAATTCTAAAAAAAAAGAAAAATTAATTTACTGTAAATAGTAAAACACAATCAACATTGATATAACAGCACATGTGCGCTTTATGATGTGCTACACGACACACAGATATGACCCTCAGAAATTTGAATTTGACCCCTGAAAATTTTGACTGAGGGGTCAATGACCATTGAAGTTCAGAGTCTACCGAACACCCTGTACTGTTTTACAAATAGAATTAAGCCACACAGTCAATTTAACGCGCATTCACGAAAATCTCCCTCCCTGGAACCCCAATCTCCCTCTCTGGGAGCCTAAGTCTCCCTTTTTGGGACCAAGGGAATATCACATGTCTGAATAATGTTGAAAATAAGTAACTTGACCAGATGAAATGAAACATGAAGATATTCAGTCTTACTATCCTGAGCTTTGTGTTTTGGTAAATACAGAGTAGTTCTCATAGCACTCTATTGATGGCTATTGAACATGTAAAATTTCGAAGCTCAGACAAATGCATGCATCCATGTATGTGCTAAACATTGCTTCAACAGCAACTGCCAAAATGATGTGTTCAAAAATGGAATATATGACACTGATTAAGCATTATCCCTATCATGCACTAAATAGGAGTGTTTATATTGTCAATAAAGGGACTACAGTTTGTGATGGCTGACTTCTTTACACCATGCGACCAATGAGCACACTCTGTACGCTTAATGATCAGCAGTGATCTGTTCTGATTAGCCGCACACTGTACGAAGATGCCCCAGAGAGGATATCAATACTTTACGGCATGTCGGATACCACCTTTAAATTAGGTGTACAAAATCAGAAAATGCAACCTGTTGAGCAGAAAATTTATTTGTGGCAATTGCTGTCTCGCTTATTGACATCCACTCTCATCAACATTTTGTTTAATTAAGGTACCTGAAGATCGCCAAAGTCGACGGAAATATAGTTTTCGCTCCATTCTGACATTGTTCAGCAAAGCTTTTTCCTTTAAGTCATGATCAGAGAGACGTTTGATCTTAAAATCCAATCGTCTGGTAAATGGAACTATGTGTCCAGCGAAGTTATTTTACGACAGAGCAATCCTATAAAATTTCAAGGTATGTGAAAGACTTTTTTCAAAGGCTTATTAATTTCAGTGTAAAAAATAGTTGATTTTACAACATTTATAATTGGAATAGCCTATATTTAACGAAATTACAACCATGAAATTCAATGGCAACACTCAACACATATAGCTTTCAATATTACAAATTAACAATTACATGTATCATATTCATATATAAAAATCATTTGACTCGTTTGGAATATGTGGTTGTTATTTATATCAACTAATGTGCAAAAATATACAAACGTAATTTAATGTAATGACTTTTTCGTCTGCCGTATGTTATAACTTTTTACGGACTCTTAGTCAATACCGTATGAAGGTCCGCGCTATAGTCGTAAATTAATAGAAATTAAATTTCTTATTTATTTTTTATATAGCAACCATTTACACAGGTGTTAATCAATTAAAGTAGTGTATGATGTGTTTTGTATATCGTTTATGATATATTTTATAACTTTCAACAGCATATTTTACGACTACCAAAAGTAAATAATCTGTCTGACCTAATTAAATCGATGTCAGTCCCATTAAAACTTTACTTTTGAAGTTGTATTTTGAAGAAGTAACTTGTAAATTCATGGTTTATAGGTAAAATAATACCCATGGAAGTAATTTTGGCGGTTGTCCGCCCTAAACAGAATCCAACTCGCCTTGATTATCGCAGCAAGTTGTACGATATTTTGCTTCTTGATCACAAGAATGTTGACAAACACGGAAAACCCACGAAATTCTTCCCAACTGTCTCCCTTACAGCTGAGGAAGACCCGCGAGATGAGATTTTGTCATACTTGTACAAGCTGACAGGTGGTGAACATGGTGGTGTCAAGGGTGAGAGAACCCTATTGATCCCATGGATGAAAAAAGATGACCGGAGAGAGTCCTTATCACGTTTCTCATTGTTTTGTGTACCTGTCAACATGCGAGACAAACTCAATAGTGCTTTTGTGGATAAATCACCAAACAGTCCAGGATTCTACTCACTGGATAGTTTGATAGACTCGTTAAATGCAGCTACGATGAATTTTCCACCACCTACGAAGACGTTTGTTTTGAACTTGGAAGAATGGTTGAAAGAAAAACATACCAAGCCAGGCGCTCTAGAGCTTGCATTCAGAACTCGAGCCGATTTCAGAGTGAAGCTTAGCGTTAACAGTCCAGTGTTTCTTCCATTGAGTATAGGTCTCTCTGATAGTCAAGGGTCGTTAAGAAATGGTGTTCCAGAAGAAATCATTATGGCTGCTAATGAGTCCCTAGCTAGGATGGTTAGCATTGAAAAGTGCTCTAATGTTGTGATTAATCCACTCTTTGGGTCTGGTCTCATTGCCAAAGATAGAGTGAGACCGACATGGGAGTGGCCTGACTGGTTTACCAATACACCGTCTCGTAAAAGTAGCTTGAACAGTTCGGTAGATCCAGAAGTCTACTTTGTTGCACACAACGAAAGATGTCCTTTACATATCTATGCTTGCAAAGGAGATATAGTGAAGGTGGAAGAGTATGTAGCGCTTTCAGAAAGTTCCATTCTTTCCAGAGACAGTTATGGCTGGATGCCTATTCATTGTGCTGCATGGTATGGACATGCAGATATAGTGAAGTTGTTCCTCAACATGCGATGCTCTCCAAATGTTGTTAACCCAGATGATCGTACGCCTTTGCACCTAGCTGCTATGAGAGGTAATGTTGAGGTGGCAAACGTCTTGGTTAACAATCCCGAAGTAGACATGAATCTTTTGGATAAAGATAACCGGACTGCCCTTGAAATCTGTGAGCAGAAGCTTGACTGGGGACAAATAAAGGTTGCAGAGGTGCTCGAAAAGGCAACACGACAACCCAAGCAAATTCAGGTGAGTTATTTCTAATCATTATGCCGACACCAACTTGTTACTTTCTTGCCTCCAGCAATTTGAATTTATGTTTAAAAACATTATTTGTACTGTAATAAATAAAAAAAAAGGATGGTCTTAAGCTTTTTGTTCTCAAAGAAATGGTTGGACACATCAGTTAACATTTTTGTCGATTTACACATGTAACAGGTATTTACTGTTAGAAAAAAGATTTTTTTTAAAAGCAAGCTGTTCTGGTTGGTTTCTAACAGTACTACTGCTTAATAATTTTGTCATTTTCTTAAAGTTTGGTTATGGAAACTCTTTAAAAAAAAAATTATTCATTGAGTTCTTAAGTCATAAGTAAAAACTTGTTATATTTCTTAACTATTATCTATTTGCAGGTCTTGACAATGGATGGCCAGAGCAAGCACTTGAACCTCGTCGATGGAGGCAATACCACTGTGCAACAGCTGAACCAACAGATGCTACAGGAGTTCAGCATGCCAGAAACACCTTATGCTGATATCTTCACTATATGGATCTGTTCTCCTAGTCTGGAATTGCAACTGAAACCTGAGCACAAACCTCTGGAACATATATTCACTTGGAAGACAAACATAGTTCTTAAACTGACTGATGGGGACCCCGTTGAGGAAGAACCCCAGCTGAAGTGGCGTAGAAATGCTAAAATAAGTCTCATTGTGGAACGTGAAGTTGTGAATCTGAATGCTATTAATTTGCTCTTTCACGAAGCAAGGCAGAACTACATAAATGCCTTATACCCATGCAAAGAACAGGATGTGTTTCTATTCGCATCCATTTTGTTGTACATGAATCAGAATTTGACAGATCCTCATGCTGCCAAAGTTTTTCTGTCTAACAACAAGAATCTGCAGCAGTTAGTTCCAGCACCAATGCTAAAGCATCGATCCCATTGGGCCAACCGCATCCAAAATCACTACAAAGAATTCTGTCGGCAGTTGGAGCGCACGGATGCCAGGTTAAGAACACAGCAAGCTCTGCAGAGTCACTTTCTGAATAGCTGCAGAAACCTGACTGTTTACGGTTCTGCATTTTTCACAGGCAACCTTCAGACCGCTGGTCATGGCAGGATGGTGAAATGCTCGATTGGCGTAAATGATGTTGGTTTGCACATTATCAATTTCCAATCTCGGGTGATGCTGCATAGTTACAAGTATTCTGAGATCAGTTGGTGGCTTCCTTCAGATGCCTATGGTGTTATGGAAATAAAGGTTGTACGAAACGATGCTCGTCCAAATGACCGACATACGCGTGGCTCACCATTGAAGTTGCATACAAAACAAGCTGGCATGATAAATAGCCTAATGAAGAAACTGTCACACATTACATACGGGATCATGACATCGCGATCATTGAATGTTAGTTGAAGGTCTAGGTCACAAATCAAACTTGACTCAAGATATAGCCAAAAGCCAATTTTAAGATGCGATGTCTAGGTAACAAATAGACATAAAAAATTGGAAAACAACCTGTGTCTGGATTTACAGTCTCATCTTTGACAAATCATATATTTTGGTCTTTCTTTAGCTTAAATCTATCATCCTTACAAAAAGTCTACCAAAAGCATGTAATTTTGATTTATAGAAGCAGTCAATACCTTTTCATTGTTTTGTGGTGTCGAGAAAGTTATTAAGCGTGTTTAAAATGAAATATGAATCATCTTGTGTTTGTAAGTGACATTTTCAGCCTTTTAAAATCGTTTCCAAAACCTTATTTATTTGTTGCCACAGTTTATAATATACTAGTACTGTGTTTCTTCAACCGGCCTTGCAGAAAGTTTTAATGGGTGTGTTTAAAGAAAGTTAAAGAAGTTTTTATTTGTCAGTGATAATAGTACTTCTACTTCAACTAGCCTTGCAGCAAGTCCAGTTGATTACTATGCAAGTGAAGTAGAGCTGTCATTGAATTGATGTTTTTTCCTTATATATTATTTTGATCATGAAAGAATAGAATCACTCGCTTCTCAGCCCCTCACCATGTGGGTTCAAGGCTCGGTTGTCGCAAAACCTTTCATTTGGAGAGGTTTTCTAGCTAACCTGCGGTGTCCCAGTGGTTCTATCCTGCCATTTGTCTGGGTTCTTCCTCTACCAAATTTTGAGTTTGTTTGTTGTTGTTTTTTGTACAAATAGTAACACTTTTTCAATGCAATTTATTTTGCATCACTGGTTTACAAAATACACGTAAGAACATAATTATAAGACAAACTGCAACAAATTAGACATAATTGTAATACGTCATTTAAATCAAGGAATATTGTTGAATGAGTAAATGAATATGTTCTTAACCCTTTTGCTGATAAGCCATTTTCCACTCCCTATGCTGAGTAATTTTCAATAAATTTCCTAAGAAAAGGCCTTACATTACTAAATCACTTATAATTTTGGATTTGTAAAACTATATATTATTAAAAAGGTAATTGTATATGGATTCTAAATAATATAAAATTTAATCATTGTCATGTGATATAAAAATGTTATCGACTTTCAAAAATAGAAAAAAAAGTTGAAAAAATCCAGAACTTTTACTTTTTTTCTTTGGCATTATTCTTCTACACCTTCATTAATATGAATATTTCTAAGAAAGAAAAAACACTTTATCTTACTGTCAAGGGGAGTAACTCTGGTCCTACTTTTATAGGAAAAAAGCAGTGCTGTAAACACTTAAAAATAGTAATAAACAGACGTACGGTGACCGTATAAGAGCATTGCTAGTGGTTAGAAATAGACGTATGCTGTACGTCGGACGGCAGTGAAAGGGGTACAGGGCTGGAAAAATATTATTTTTAGTGACTGGTCCCGGACTAGTAACCCGGACAAAAAATGACTTGACTGAAAATTTGGGTCATTTTGTCGTCAACTAACAAACAAGTTATAACAACAAATTGTTCCTTTCATTTTTTGTCTAGAAGCATTTATTTATGAGTGGCTGTTTCGGACTGGTGTGTGCATTGTTCATATACCGCCTTTACATGTTATTGATAAAAGCACCTGATGTGAAACTGTCTTCATTGCTAATTGGGAACCACTGTTTATTTGTTACTTGTCAGACTGCTAATTTATGACATGTATGGGACTTATTTAATGATCAAAGACCGGCCTCAATAGCTCAGGTGGTAGAGCGTCGGCTTGCGGATCGGGAGGTCGTGGGTTCGAACCCCGGCCGGGTCAAACCAAAGACTTTAAAGTTGGTAGTAGTGGCTTCCCTCCTAACGCTCGGGGCTAAGGGGACAGCATTACGCCTGACTCGTCGGTGTCAGTATATTGGACCGGTCGGGTTCAGTCCCTGGGCACCTAATAAGTGCCCCTGTGCTATAATGATAGAAATGTCGCTGCGCAGTATAGGCAAAAATGCCGGCTAATCCCAATCCCAATCCCGCCTTTACGTGTGTTGATAAATGCACCTGACGTGAAACTGTCTTCATTGCTAATTAGGAACCACTGTTTATTTGTTACTTGTCAGACTGCTAATTTATGACATGTATGGGACTTCTTTAATGATCAAAGACCAGTATCCCAAAACTGCATTTTGACTTGTCCGGAACATCAGACCACCATATTTTTCCAGCCCTGGGTTTACAAAATAAGGTTTAAATAAGCAACCGAATATAAGGAGAAGGTTGGGGGTAGGATGATCAGCAGAAGGAATAGAACATATTAATATTGCATCATAGAAATGTCAAATATAAACATGATGATAGTTGGATTTATATAAATGTTGACATTTTGTATAGAATCCAAAAATGGAATTCAATACGTCGTAATCATATAAAATGTTGTTAATTAAGTGCATGCTTTGAACACACATGTGTATTAATGCAACATCATATAGCAAAACAAAAATGGTATAATGCATTTCTCTTGAAATGTTTTTTGGTATTTTTTACTAGACTACTTTAGTTTATATCCAAACATACAAGTGAAATTTTTCTGAAGCCAATGATGAAGATGTTTGCTTGCAATGTGAGAGATTTGTTATTTTCATATGAACAAAGAAGGAAGTTTTCTGTTTCCAAGAAGGGAGATTTCTGAAAATAAGTAAAACATCCCTCATTTTCAAATAATTTCGAACCTTAAAAGATGGAGTCTTTCTCCAAAAGTGGGAGAGTTAACATGTGTGTCCAAAGTTTTATTATTGGTATAGTTTAGAGCACAGACACAAGTGATGCCCAGTGACTTTGGAAATAATGGTTAAAAGTAACTTGTTTTGTTATGACAGGCCTAAAGAGTATTGTGATTGTTTTGTTAGTTGAATAGATTGTTTTTCATTTTCAAGGAAATGACTGCTTGAAGTCTCAATTGTCAATCTTTCATTGTTTTAATAAATAGCTCTCACTCCAAGTGGGTATTTTACATAACCATTGTAGATAAATATAGTTATACATATATTGTTAGTGTAAAATACTGCTTTATATACATGTACTTTGCAGTCACGTTTTTGTTTGTGTTTTGAGAGAATTCAAGTCCGACTATAAAATACTGTGATATTTATAATGTTTTATAGTCTGATGTAAAAATCATGGGCTTGTTTATTTTAACATTACAAAGTTAATAAAAAGCAAAAATCAGTTTACTTTGAAATGGTTCATGTCTCATATAAGAGGAATATGGAACTATTTTAGGTCATAACACAGATTTATAAGTTGTCAGTACTCTGTTATCTTATAACTTGTA
Source organism: Sinonovacula constricta (assembly GCA_007844125.1). NCBI lineage: Eukaryota > Metazoa > Mollusca > Bivalvia > Cardiida > Solecurtidae > Sinonovacula > Sinonovacula constricta. The sequence goes on from CM017565.1 coordinate 49,008,659, forward strand.
GAGTCTTTCAGGAGTAATATTAAATCTTATCTTCCCAAGTGCAAATTAAACAGGCTTAAACAAATAGTGAGCTGTCTGATCGGAATCTTCCCTGTTGCTTACTAACAGTTTTATAATTAAATTTTATACTCTTATTAGCTTACTAAAATGAAATAAGATTGTTAACATTTATGTAAAAAAAAAACATTAAGTAAGAGGTTTGAAACAAAAGTAAGGCAGTTTATACTTTGTAAGTAAGAGTAATAAATGGTTGAATTTACATTTAACTTTTACAATAATTCATTTTTTTTTAATGACAAACAAGGAGTTTTGTTTGTCCTATTAACTATGGTGCTTTGGTTTTCTGTATTGATAAAGCCTGAAGAAAAAAATGAAAAGAATGTGCTTATTCTACTCTTATGCTTATCTGTTTTTGATACAAGAATTTTCTGTGTGAATTTTGGTAACCACAGAGCTCTTTCAATTTAAATGGTGCTAAAATGTATTTATATGGACGTGTTGATATATTGGTATGTATATACATAATGTTATAAAAAACTGCTTTGTAGGTATTGAAAATTGTAATGTGGCCTGGCATCACAGTGGTAGGTAAATGGGTTGGTGGAAGTAGTTGGATGAGGTGGAGTGGATCTACCCGGTTGGACATAGATAGTTTCCATGTCATGTCATAGGCACTGATAAGACTGTTTAAGGCAGAAGCTAATGCAGGCCGAAATCTGGAAATATGGGCTGTATTAAACTCACCACTTTGTTTTTCATTCTTTTTTCTGAATTTTATACCAAATTAAACAGCTTTTAAGAGGTATTTTAACTATCAATACTATATTTTGAAAGTTGAAAAGGTAAAAAAAAATACAATAAAAAAAGATACACTGTTCATTTTGTTTAAGGATGAGCCAATAATTGTTTTATTGTGTATTAATACTTTGTGCATTTACCAATTTTAAAAATATTGCATTCTAAAAATATGAATTTCAAGAGCACAATGAATTTTGACCACAAATGAAGAAATTGCAAGAAAATAAAATTTATGCTTCTGTACAATTTTTCTGAAAATCCCTTGGAAGTTGCGATCAAATATGGCTGCCAAGATAATGATCTTCGCTTAGGAAACTATCTATAGCCTGAGGCTGCAGTGGTATCAGGGAAGGTATCAATCGGAACTCCTCAGGTAATTCTGTTCTCGGGACAATCATCCCTCGGATGTATCTGGTGCAATGATACTTACTGAAATCATGATCATTTTTTTTCCAGGAGTCAGAAGAAGAATATGCCCAAAATGTAGTTCGCACAAAACAAAGACAATGCCATCATTTGACAGCTGCGTGTCTGCTGGGCTGGGTAAAATAAAATTGGATTATTTAAATTTGAAGCTGCCAGAAATTGAATTTTTACAGGCATCGTAATGTAGTGAGTTGTCACTCGAGCTGCCATCTTTGTTTTGATGTCTGTCTCAAAAGCAGTCCCATCTAGGGAAATGGCCGAGGTGATCCGACTACCTACATATATCCGAGAGATGATTCATGAATTATCCGAGGTGTTCCGATTGGGGATTTGAGTCTTGCTGACCAATGGCAGGATCTACACCCCAGGTGCATTAAGTGTGATATATTGTTTTATGACTTTTCCCTCAATTATAGCCCTTACATTGTTTTATGTATCTTCTTGCACCAGCATGTTATCTTGGGGGTAAGGATGGACTGAAGGAAGCCATTGAAACTTTTTTGATGCCTTTAAAATATGGTGTTGTACATTGTTCCAGGGGGCAGCACTGTATTAATTATATTTTTTCTAAACACGCTCTCGCTCATATTTTCGGCAAATTGCCTTTTTCAAGAGTTAACCATAAAAAAAATTTGTCTACAGATTTGCAAACATTGATGTATGCTGCCATCTTAGAAAAAATATTTTTTTTTAAAATAATGAAGAATTATTAGCTTTTTTTAATCAAATGCTTTGTGGTAATTTTTTCTAATTTGTTTATGTTTAACTCTTGAAAAAGGCAATTTGGAGAAAATTTAAGTAAGAGCGTTTTTTTAAAATATGTGTTTTGTTTTTTATGTACATCATTTTGTAACGGTCGGGTTGATGCTAAAGGGGATGTGACATTTGTATTCACATTTGTTATAGTAACATAATTTTCAGTGCATTTTTTTATATTTTAAATAATGAAGAATTGTTAGCTTTTTTTTAATCAAATGCTTTGTAGTAATTTTTTTATTACTTTTAATTCCCATTTGCTAGGGATGAAATTTGTTTTTTTATAATTTTAGTTTCTTTGGAAAGTATGACAAAGAATGGAAGGTTACTTAAAAGACCAGCTTAATAATTTTTCGTCATACAATATTGCTTTTTTGTTCTTCTGTTATTACTTGTGAAAAAACAACCCAAAATATTTTGGGTTTCGATTGGACTGTTTAGATTCTAAAAGATGTTTGAACATATTGCAACCAAGGTTTATATTTTTAAAAATGTACTTTTCATGTTTTAAGCAATTGCCACTTAATAACAAAGGCTTAAATTTGGGTGTCAAAATACAGAAAGTTACAGTTGTCGCCCTTGTGTGACTTTCATCTCGTAACCCCTTCATCGCCTCACAAAATGTGCTATTTTGTCTAGGCCAAGGCATGAATTTTCACATGGGGCAACTTCAAGCTTGCCTTTGTGCATTGATGGTTCTACCCAGATAATTGTTTACCTGCCAGGTTGAATCAGCTGGGCACTACTGGATGCTTCTGTGGATATACCCAGCTGGACACACAATGGTAGCAGGGCAGGGGTGGGAATTAGAATCTTGCTGATCAATGGCAGGGCAGTAAGCCCAAGTGCATGAAGTTATTATTAAACAATATCTCTCTAATGGCATCATTGACTATAATACACAAAGTAACTGTTTTTGCTTTGATCTTAAATGTGGTATTCGTCAGTTTGCCTATATCTAATATATGTAACAATATCTGACCTCTGTTTGGGGTATTTGTGCATAATTTCTGCAGAAAGAAAATCATACTTCAGTTTCAGCTTTGACAATTTTCAACAGTATCTCAGTTTTAGTGCTGTAAAACTTGTTAATCAACACATTAATGTTCATTCTTGAAATATCTATAAATAAGAATGATTGGGATTCCTGCTAAAAATAGACATCAACGTCACCACGGATGATGTGGATGAGCTCAAACATAAGTGGTCACATGGTTTTCTTGGTTTTAGTTTTAAAATAGCTAACTGTGCAGCCTGGCTCAGACAGGAAATACATGTTTGAAATGATGATTGTGGCGTTATGGTTCACTTTTTAAACAGGTGTAGGACATTGGTAAACAGCATTTTACTAGTTCTTTTAAGTGCAGTTTGTGTTATTTTTATGAGTGAAGTTAAGACATATTTATTTTGTTATGAGATATTGTACATGTACAACCATATACTATACATGTTCAGCAAGCATTGTTCATCATGGTTAAAACCATTTATTTATTAAAGTAAAAATAATAAAATATTTGTGTCATTTTTTCCCTTAATATGTTTGTTTAATAAGATTGAAGCATGCGCATAAAATGGAATCTTATTGATTGCAATAAGAATTCATTAACAATTAAAACAGCCCGAGCGCCTTTTATAAAATAAACACATGAAAAATAAAATGTATTATATTTCTTTTATAAATTATATGAAAATGCCTTCCCACAAGGGAGATAACTAAAACATTTCTCACGAAAATGGGGAGTAATTGATAGAAGTATCAGTTTTTCTAGCTGAAATTATGACATTATTAAGAAATAAATGTTATTAGGAATAGAAACGAGAATAAAACTTACGGGAATTAAGTAAAATGATTAAAACATTGCTTATGTAGGTGATGATGAAAAAAAAAATATAATTAATGGAAAAAATACAAAAAAACAAATACCAAAAAAATTATCTAAAACAAATAATCTATGTTTTATTTTTGCTTCGAATGAAAGGAAAAGTATAACGTCAAGCCAGATAATGACACGTATTGCACTGGAGCTGTATGCCTTAAAAGTACAGAAAGGTAGAAAATCAAACAGAAAAAATGAAATTTTTAAACGTTTTTTTTTTTTTTAAATAAAAAATATATCCGCATTGGCATTTTCTTCCTCTCGAAAATAACTAAATCTAGATCAGAGTTTTCCGATCCCCTTCGCTGTCGAGAATGCTGCAAGAATTGGGTTAATTAGAACTGGCTGGAAGTTGATCGGAAAGAAAACCCGAAGACTGCAGAAAGAAGCTCCAGCTATCTGCCGCTCAGGATATAGTCTACAATAAAGTAGCTGGAAGTCATCCTGTAATGGGTAGTGAACGATTGCCACTACTGACTGACTACTGAGCTGGTCAAAAGGCCAAAACTAGCAATAACAAGTGGTCAACAGCTGACGACCTAAGCAGAAAGCAAAATATGCTTCAACAGCAACTATATGATACTAGTTTTAGTGACATGTTTATCTTTGTGTGTGTGTGTGTGTGTGTGTGCGTGCGTGCGTGCGTGTGTACACATGCACATAATTGCATGTAAAAATAAAATATATATATAATGTAACATGAAGCTATATTTAAATGGTTCCCTTTTGCTCGTTCTCCATGTTAATCTTATAATAACTTTATATAAATAACATGTACATTCTGACCGTTTAATAAACTTATATACTAAATATCAATAACTGTTCAAGAAGGGTGAACGATGACAAAAAATACTTTTTTATATTTAATAGTACAAAACGGCCATGGACCGAGGTGGCCAAACATGAGGTGTGAAATATCTGGATAGCGAAACATTTATCATCCGAGATGTTTATCGTCATAATATGACTTTGCCATTTTTTGTTCTTGCCTTATACACACAGTAACTGTACATGTCAATATCACTAAACGGTGGCAACGAAAACAAATCATCAGTTTAATATGCGCCATTATACCGTTCAAGATGCAGAGAATGGTCAAATTGTGAAAGCTTTCCCACACCTTTAGCTCGCAGAACAAGTTCAAACTTCTTTTCTGTCACCTGCTAGTTGTGAAAACGCAAATAGTCTTTCAATTTGACTACCGAAAGCTGATCTTCCATTGAATCACTGAGAAACTTAGAATTTTCGTCTGATTCGTCTGTTATCTTGCCAAAAAAATTACTAGAGCAGAAGCGTTTCGAATATTCGACAATTATTAAAGGGACGCAACTCACTTTTTGGAAAGGTCTATATACACGGCAACACTAAGCAATATAAAATATATACGATTAATAATATACAATCATTCTGTTCCGAAAGATATATTCCCATAGTTAAACGTGTTGTTAAAAATTGTACCAATCTCCTTATTGTATATGTATACAACCGATTGATAGTTGCAACTATTAATAGGTACAATTACAGCATCAATTCTGATCCAGCATGTTTAAGATATAGAGAATACCAGGTTAGTGTTGATATAGATAAATGTTATTATGCGAGGCTAAGAAAATCAGAAAGCACGAGTGATTAAATTTACGCATCTGAACTGTAGGCATACCAACCATATATTGTGTGTTAGATCATGCAAACTTAAAATCCTTTCCCATTCTAACAAGTTCTACAAGAAATTTTGACTTACAAGGGCCACAACTGCGCACGACAATTTACGCAATGTTGTTAGATTGTTTCCCCTGCGTGGCTGTTCTATTTCACGCCCGCATACTGCCTGGTATATCTATGAAAAATATCAACAAGCGAAAAAAATGAACATATATTTTTATTTTTTATTTTTTATTCACTTTTAATACTTATATACCTAGTAAGGTAAATTCTTACTAAATAACAACACCGCTTCTTTCCAAGGGTAAAGTTTCGAGTGAAGGTCGTGTGAACGAAAAGAAAATAGTATGCCATGTCAGCTTGGTCAACATACGAAAATGGGTAGGGAAAGTTAAAAAGAACAGCTATTATGTCTCAGTAAAACAGTCCCGATTTATGCCATGTTATTTTTTTATCAGAACAGAATGCTTCTTTGTGTATGCAGGAAATATATTAATAGTGTTAGAATGTAACATTTACAATTTTTACATTACATTATAATAAGTTTGCAATCATGACTTTACATGAATGGACAAACTCCAATTTTTAATTATGCATTTGAACGGCTTGTGTGAATGGTAGACGGACCGAATTATAACCGCTTACATAAGTTCCTGTGACATTTTTCTTTTTAAGGGGACTATATAATGTTGTTATCATGATTTGTTTGGGATACCTTTATAAATTAAATACCTAATATTTTAAGGAAAGAAATTGCAAGAAAAAGAAAAAATCAATTTTAATGTGCCAGTATGAAATAAATTAAAATATATTTAAGACATTTAGTGCAAAACTGGAGCATTGTTTTTAATTTCACGTCATTGCTACACTTATTAGCTTTCAAATACTGTATTAAAGAACTAGCATACGCTTCTAGAAACAGCGTAATGTTGAGTCTTAAAGCGTCTGCATGATAATAAATTTGACCAAAATATGTATTTATACAAAAGTGAATTAATGTTGATAACTTTACTCCAATGCGGAAGTCAATTTAAGTTTCACCGTGCAAAGACCTATATATGTATAGATGGTTTCCATACAGTGAAAATCCCCTATTTTGGCAGCCATCTTTGATGGAAACTTCAAGGGATTTCCAGATGAATTGTATAGAAGCGTAAATTTTATTTTCTTGAAATTTCTTCATTTGTGGTCCAAAAATTAAAAGCTATACCCCAATGAAAAGCTCTTGAAATTCATTTTTTTAAAATACAATATTTTTAATATTGATAGATGCAAAAAGAATTAATACACATACATAATTAAAATTATGGGCTCATCCTTAAACAAAATGAACAGTGTATCTTTATTGGTTGTATTATTTTTACCTTTTAAACTATCAAAATAGTGTCTTGATATTTTAAATACTATATAAAAGTTGTTAAATTTGATATTTAATTCAGTAAAATTATAAAATAGACTAAGAAAAATACACACACAGTGGTGAGTTTAATATAGCACATATTTCCATATTTCGGCCTGCATTAGCCTCTGCCTTCAAAGATGGCTGCCTTAAACTGTATCATCAGTGCCCTTGATATCACATGGAAACTATCTATTGAAAAATTATGGTATGACCAACCCTTCTAAGTTTTAAAAGGATATTGAATGACGTGTTAGAATATAATTAAGCTTCAAAAGTTTGGATTTAGGACAATAGCCTATCCTGTATGATGTGGAATAAAAAGTTCGCCGACTAAAATGTGAAACTGATAAGTTTCGATTTCCGCTTTTATTGCAAAGTCACTTAATTTAAACAACCTGCCCTATGTACAAAAACTGGAATTTCGTAAAAATTACTTGTTCGTCGGTCCGAAGAACAGTACAATGTAAGTACTGATATTAGAACGTTAAAAATTATGTTTTCTTAATGTCTTTTAAATTAATTGTAAATGTGACACTTTTTAAACATGTGCATTAATTTTTAACTGTCTTTTCAGGGCTCACTCATGTCAACTTTTGATTTTGATTGTGGCAATATATTTGGGTATGTATTGGGTATTAGTGACCACATGCTTGCTTTACGTACAAGAAAAGTCATCAAAGTCCCAGCAAAGAGGCATAACTATGTTAAAATAAGGTCTTTACCCATTACAATAAGGATGATCTTTTATCCAGGCTAACCAATGCTGATTGGAGTCCTTGTTTCTTTTCCGATAAACTCAGCATGGCTTTCTTTTAAAAATGATTATACTAGTGTTTTAGACTATGTCACACTAGTTAAAGAGAAACCTGAGAGAACCCTGGTTGAGTCCTGATATTATTGAAGCAATCAAACAAAGAGACTCTTACTTATTTAGATTAGAAAGTATGGGATAGGGAGGATTTGAAGTCATTTAACAGGATTAGGAATCAAATCCAAAGAGATTTGAAGACAGCTAAGTCTGAATACATTAATTATAACATGAAAATAAATGTAATACCAAAAACTCTGGAAAAATCTATTTGGATGTAAGAATAATAAAAACAATTACTTAAATATTGTTTTGTCAATTGACGATGAAAATTGTCATGACTCCAATACTCTTTCAAATTATGTAAATAATTTTCTTTTCACAAATATTACTGCTTAACTTGTAGAAACTTCCACATAGTAACAAACTGTATGATTTGCAGTCTGATAAATTGGCTCAGCTCAACAACAATAGTAATACTGATAGTCATGTCTTTTTTTTGCGATATGTAACTGAAAATTATGTATACCGGAAGAATTGAAAGTCGCAAGAGTCAAACCATTGAATAATAAGAACAGTGCTTTAATAAGCTGTTAATAAGTGGAGTGTTTAAGATATAAGAGGAAGCGGTTTATGTTCAACTTGAAGCTTTTGTTTTTGTTTCTAATAATTAATGATATGAAAAAAACAGTCTGGTTTTAGAAAGAGCTATTTTACTGATAGCTGTCTTATACACTTACAAGATACATTTAGAATCAATTCTAGTAAAGGTTTATACACTGGCATGGTGATGCCAGATTTGCAAAAAGCGATCGACACTGCTAAGTATGCCATTTTATGTGAAAAACTAGATCTCATGGGTGTTAAGTCTACAAAATAGTTAAGCTCATATCTCCCTCAACCTTCACAAACTGTTAATATAGGTAAAACATATCTCAAGGCTATTTCAGTGTAACCTCCGGGGTGCCACAAAGAAGTATACTGGGACCTCTGTTTTTTCTTGGTAATGAGACGATATGGTGTTAAGTATTGACAATGATTGTCAATTAATTTTATACGCTGACGTTAACACTATTTTATTTGTACATAAGGATCCAAAAGTTATTTCTGCACAACTTGATGCAGTACTTTAAATAAGTTCAGAATGGCTTGTGGATAATAAACTGTCACTGTATTTTGGAAAGACTGAATGCATGTTGTTTGGTGCAAAAAGAAAAATAAAAAATCAGGAAAATTTATACACTGGCATGGTGATGCCAGATTTGCAAAAAGCGATCGACACTGCTAAGTATGCCATTTTATGTGAAAAACTAGATCTCATGGGTGTTAAGTCTACAAAATAGTTTAGCTCATATCTCCCTCAACCTTCACAAACTGTTAATATAGGTAAAACATATCTCAAGGCTATTTCAGTGTAACCTCCGGGGTGCCACAAGGAAGTTTACTGAGAACTCTGCCTTTTTCTATGTAATGAGACGATATGGTGTTAAGTATTGACAATGATTGTCAATTAATTTTATACGCTGATGATAACACTATTTTATTTGTACATAAGGATCCAAGTTATTTCTGCACAACTTGATGCAGTACTTAAAATAAGTTCAGAATGGCTTGTGGATAATTAACTGTCACTGTATTTTGGAAAGACTGAATGCATGTTGTTTGGTGCAAAAAGAAAAATAAAAAATCAGGAAAATTTTACAATTACATGTAAGGGTAATAGTATTAAAGGTGCTAGTATAGTAAAATATTTAGGCTTTTTCATTAACAGTTATTTGTCTGGTGAAACCCTAGTTAATAGAATTAATTCTAAAGTGAATGCAAAGCTCAAATTTTTATGTAGGCATCGTAGACATTTTGATACCAAAACTAAACAACTGTTATGTTCATCTCTCGTACAGTGTCACTTCGATTTTACGAGTTCATCATGGTATAAATGTCTTACAAAACAATTAAAATGTAAGTTACAAATAACACAGAACAAGGTTATACAATTTATTTACACTCTAAGACACAGAAGCTCTGTCACAGTGCAGGATTTATTTTAAACAAACTGAACTGGTTAAATGTTGAAAACAGTTGAGGCTTAATCACATGTTTAAAATTTACCATAATAAGAGTCTATCATATCTTAAAGCTAACTTTATTTCTTGTTCCATTGTAAGATCTTACAATACCAGATCAAACAATTTTAACTTCGTGGCACCACATTAAACATACTTTCTTAGATAATGATATTAAATATTGGAATGAGTTACCTGAAAGCATAAAGTCCACTAGTAAACTCAAAAGGCCGGCCTAAGAGGTTTATCTCCACCACGAATGTACTAGGCACTATAATGTAATACAGTCTATCATCTGAATGTTTTAAGTACTATTTTAAAAGGGCATAAATTTATATTCCGTTTTCACCCAAAATTCAGACCAAAAATAACTTATTTATTCTTATTACTCTGAGGTTAATTATTGTTTTTTAAAACACTCACAATGGACCCCATTGGAAATAAGCGTTAAGCTTATGGGCTATCCATAGGTACATAGTACATCTTAATTTCTTATCGTTATTATACATGGAAGTGTGCTCTTTTGTGCTCTTAATTTGTTTCTCATTATGTTATGTGTATAAGCTACATGATTTGTGATATTATTTATTTTTAATGTACTATGCTCCTAGGAATAAATAAAGGAAATAAAAAAATAAAAGTTAATTTGTCTGCATATAATATCCTTTAAGCAATTATAATTCTAGAGGCAAGTGTTTGCTTTAGTTGGTTCTCTGTGATCTGATATTTTTGTTATTATTTACACTGTTTGCGAGAAAAAAACCTTCAGGCTGTGGGAGGTTGGTGCGCACCTCAAAGAAGGTTTTGATGACTGACAGTTCTAGGGCGGCAAATGCTGGTATGTCTTTGTGTGTGTAATATCACGTCTCTGTGTTTTTTGCCACTTTTATATTTTCTCTTTATGCCATTATGTCTAGAGGTATGTCAGATTGAAATATGTATGGTAATTCTTACAGGACCTTTCCATATTTTCCCATACTTCTATAACCCAACAACGAAGTTGACTTCCTATCAAGCTCGAGGCAATTGAGAGGTTTTAGTAACACATCACTTCAGCTGAGTAGTAGTCATCACTCAGTATTTCTAAGTAGGTCAAAAGTAAGGTTAAACCGCAACGTTTCCGGTTATATGCAGTCTCTAAGGCAACTATAATTGATGATTTATTAACAATAAGCATGCAACGAGATAGTATATACATTAAGAATTTACTGTTAGATTTGAAGCTCCTTTACCTAGCGATATCCAAATACCATGGGGAAATGAAATATGACAAATGTAAATTATCCATACCTCATAGTCATCAGATAGTCGTAAGTCGTGAAATGTTACTAAACTTAATTGTTTGGCCTCGTTTAAAAAGACTGAGTGCGACAATACAAATTATTGTATCATTCACGATTCCGTTAGATTACATCCCATTAATATTTCATTCAAATGGTGCGCCTTACTGCCTGACTGTCTATATTGGTTGACGAAAACCTGCCAAGGCCGTCAATTTTGCCTGGATGATGCAAAGTACAATGGCGGCATCTGAAACAATAATCGTATTTCAGAAAGGCTTTATCAAGTAGCCTGTACTTTAAGGTTAACGATACGTTGCGTTATCTTCATTGTTATTTCTTGATGTAAGTGTCAGTAACCACCTTTAAGGGTGTGTCAATCTTCCCAATCTTCCCAAGAAACAAATCATTTAAGGCAATATAAACAGAGTTTATTGATGTTGCAGAACATATATCTCTCAGGATGAAGATTTTTTTGAGAATGATTACATACATCTCTTATTAATGGTTTTACGAATACTTAATTCTTAAAGTTAATAAAATATTTTATTAAATAACTATGTGTTATAAGCCCTGTAAATTGTTTGCTGCCTGGCATAATAATGCAGTGGCATTTCAAATAAGCGGGCCAATATCTATATCACTTTCCGGCCCGGGGCCGAAAAGTCGTTTAGATATAAATCCCGCATTTTGGGCAATTTGATCGGCTGCTAGCGCAGGGCCAAAAAGTCAGATAGATTTTATCTGAAATGACGGCCATCTTGTATTTTTGTCGATTGAAGTTACTTTTGCTGGAAATCTTCAAACCTTAAACCAGTTCGAGACCATTTGATAGCATGAAATAATTTTAACAATATGGTGGTATGTAACCTTTAACCTTAAATGTACGTGGCGATAGCCACTGATTTGGGATTTTCACGACAGTGAAATTTACATGCACACAAAAAACGACAGCAGACGATAGCACTCAGACGATAAACGCTGTTAAAGAAGTACATCGTAAACAAATAAATTTATCCTGTTGTTTTAAAACATTTAAAATGAAAATAAATTAGATTATAAATAGTTATTTAATAAAATAGTCAATAAATAAGTGATTTGATATAGGCCCTGTTATTTGTCCTCGGGACAATACGACTGCCCTTGGACAAATAACAGGGCCTACATCAAATCACTTATTTATTAACATATAGTACATGTTATCTTTAATAAACACAAAGGCTGTTGTGAATTAATTAAATGACAACATGAATTAACGTGCAGTGTCAAGATGCCTATTTGTCTACTTGCCTATTTGTCCAAACGACATATTGTGAACCTATACCTACACTGTTAGATATAATATGTCAACAGTTTGTATGATTTTAGTTGTCTTATTTAAGAGAAAAGCCAAAGTTAATATACCATTTATCAATCTGAATCATGCATATAATTTATTTCATTAAGAAATAAAGTGAACATTAAGGAATTATTCAAAAAAGAGAAGCATTAGTATGATGTGTACGCCTGTTATGGTAAACGTATCTTTGTTTAACGTTATAACCAATAAATTCAATCCTTTGGCACTGTTTATAAACTTTGCATGATTTGTGTTCATATTCAAACAGCTTACACAGTGAATTATATAAACTGTATAAGCTATTTCCTGTATACACATTACTTCATTTATCTAACAATTGCACATTTAAACCGCACTTACATCATGTGTATGTCTCATTACCAGAACACTCATTCTGTTGTTGCAGGGCACATTTAAACACAATACGTGTCGCTTTACGTTTATATTACGTCGCATATGTACGCATCGATATCCATGCTCATAAATACTTGCTCATATGAAAAGGTAACAAGCGTAAATCATCAACAGGAAGTGATAACGAGACTACAAACTTACGTTGTTCAAAGGTACCTTTTCACCTGTCAGGAGATTAGCCCAATGTAAGTATAGACATATTATAGTTATAAAATTCTTTCTGCATTTGGATTTTTATAACCTGGACTGTAAGTCGCATTTTCTTCCATTCAGCTCAAACATGAATATTTGTAGCGATTTTTTAAACGACATGATCACAATGTTATTGTTTGCAGCTTTTATATTCACTTGAATCATTGATTCAAAGTTAGTTTTTATTATTTGACGAGTTTTCACTTTAAAGACTGTGTTATAGTAAGGCTGTAAACATAAAAAAGCGTAACAAGTTTTTTTCAAACTAATTTACACATTGTTTCATTTATCTAACAATAGCACATTTAAACCGCACATACATCATGTGTATGTCTCATTACCAGAACACTCATTCTGTTGTTGCAGGGCACGTTATTGTCACCTTTCACTCCTGATGATGATAATACATGTATCTGTGGGTATGTATCCTGATCTTTATAAACTCAATACGTAAAATGCAGAATTGTTTAATCCAGTTTACATTTTTAAAGTAAGTCATTAGAAATATTCATCAATGCTAAACTGACTTACATTTATAGTTTCTTGTAGATGCGCATATGTTTTTATAACATTTTTAATTCATAGTTACAATGAACCTACAAGGTAATGTGCATTTTTTATGATACAAGTAATAATTAGACAAACTGTAGCTTTTGCATTTTAATTTAATTGCTACAGAAATGATGATATTCTATGCCTTCGGAACACAACTTGCAGAATTTGGTTCCATCCGTTGGTTTGATGGTACTGTATATATATATTTCAAAGGTTACAGATGTTTATACGCCATTTAAAATTAATATATTGTTGTTACTGTTCTTTTATTTATATTTTTTCTTTATTCCACGTATGAATGCAGATGTGACCCAGAGTGCTTGTTCCACGGCCTGTATTTCCTGCACCTACGACACATGTGCGTCATGTGATGTAGGCAGTTACCTGGAGTCAGGGTCATGTCACACCTGTCCGAAACAATGCACTTCCTGTTCGAACTCTGATTTATGTAATAACTGTGAAGCGGGCTATTTTGGTTCAGGGTGTGAAAGAACATGCTACATACAAGGGTGTGTAAATATTACATGTGATAAAGATAGTGGAAGATGTACATACGGATGTATTGATGGATACTTTTTGTCTGGTACAATGTGTTACCCGTGTGCCGTTAACTGCAAGAAATGTGTCCAGTACTACAATAAGTGTACAGAGTGCAAGGAAGGTTTCTATGGGCCTAGTTGTCAGTATCCATGTTCACATTGTAAAGACGGCATCTGTTCTCGTAAGAATTGTACATATGGTTGCTCTCATGGGTTTTTTCTTGGCGACGGACACTGCACCAAGTGTCCTCATCTGTGCACAACCTGTGATGCTTTGGACAACTGTCATTCCTGTGTAGATGGGTACTCCGGACCATCATGCCAATCCAAATGCAGCGTTTGTAGTCCGATAAGTAGAGTCTGTGGACAAGAGGACTCAACTGAGCTCAGACTGTATCTTGCCATAGCTGGTTGGTCCGTGGCAGCAATACTTGCAGCTATCGTCATGACTGGCTTAATCATGTACAGACGAAAGATCAACGAAAGCAAAACAACTGAGACTCTGCATATTCGATCGACGGAAGAACACGCTGTGTCGCAAGATTACACAACATTGGCAATGGAAACAAGAGGAGATGGTGACTTGTATTCAAGTCTTGACAACACAGACAACATAGCTATTAGAGAATGATTCATGTAATACTAAATTTACTGCTCGCGATCCAATAGCATGCTAAATTTGTAATTGATCAATACCATTATTTGACATTTGTTGGCTAATCTGGATCTGCTAAACACGAATTTGCATAAGCAGTGGATAAGATAGGCAGCCCAACGTGTACTATAGAAATACATGGATATAACATGTTAATAAATGATAAATAAATGTTATCTAAAGCAATAGGTTGAATATGGTAATTGAAACTACTACGGTCCAACTATAAATTTGATTCATGTTTGTTAATTAACCATTATTTGACACTTACACTTAAATTGTATGGCTTGAAAAGTATGCAGCAAACATTTACTCTTCTCTGGTCATTTTTTTTCTTGATTCCAAAAGCTATTTTCACTTATAATCAACATTTTGCGTAGAACTTCTAATCGAAATAATACCCTCTCTCTTCTAAAGACTATGTGAACATTATATTTCAATGACATCACTACTTTCGTCATAACTTTTCAAAAAGAAACGTCAGCGCTTGGACATTTTTTATACAAAGAGGACGGGTTTCTTTTCTTTTCTTGCAAAGTAGAAACCCATCAGAAAGTGCGAGGTTAGAGCTCTGTAGGACGGGTTTAAGCATCCCAGTCGGTCCATATTGCCGACAGGCCGTTATAAGGTTTGCTCTTTTTGTTCAAAGACTCATCACAGATTTCTTTTCGTACTTTTACATTTGGCTTGCATGTGAATACCTTTGTCCTGTGCCTTTTCAAATTTTGGTATATGTTGCAATGCTTATAGGACTTTGTCGTATATTCTTATTATTGGTGATGCCTAAGTGAAGGCACGAGCTTAGGAATTTGAAGATATTTTTTCAAACTAGTATATCGTAATCATGTTCGTAATTGTAATTGTTCTTTTGAAATGTTTGATTTTAATGGCATTGTCTTAGCAACATTTCTTCTGATTTTCTCAACAGATGCAGAAAGCTGACTATGAAATAATTCATATGTTTCGAATTCTATGAATCATTTTCTTATTATTGTAGTTTGTTATACTTTTTTATTTTCATATTCCTGTAAGTTTTATATTTAAAATACATATATATACAACTTTTGTCTTATATCTATTAAAATTTATTTCGAATGTTCAGTAGTATTTTGTGAGTTTGAGAAAGTATAAAAATATGTATTAATATTCGTAATAAGGAAAACAATTTTAAATGACATGAAAATAAAAATTACCCATACTGAAACATTTCGGACGTTTTAAAGTCGTCGTATATCCGTGAAAAAAATAATTAATAGAAACAAACTCAAGTTAATAAGTATATGACACAAAAGACAGATCAAGATAAGAGAGGTTGGCTTCTCAATGACTTAAATCCAAATTAATTTGATAAGCACGTGTTGAAGTTTGCCACAATCCTAACATAAAGACTATGTTGAAATGTAATGCTCCGTCGCAATTTTGTATTAAAACACTTAAGCCTGTGTGTACAGGGGCTTTTTAAAGGATTTCCGTAGATGTCCATTGAATCATGCAAAGTCAAGCCTTTTAGGGTTTTGTTGTTGTTTTTCTCTTTCTTTCTTTTGTCAACAAACAGCGTCGAAATTTAATTGAATTTAATTAGTTTTTTTAATATTTTTTTAATTCAAAGATCATTTCACACTGTTATGGAGAAAGGAAATATCGTGCTTTAATATGAGTTATTATGGCTTTTATAAAATCTAAGATGACAAAAACACTATTAACCAAAGTACACATATTGCTTTTTGGGCAATGTAGGTCAAAGTTGAACGAAATAAAAATACAAAGTCGCTATTTACTAATCACTATTGCCGTTTATTATCTTTTAAACGAAATTATTTTCACTTTATTGCATTAAGGTAATGCAGGCCGTGATCATTTCGGCTATGTTTATTCCTTGTTAACAAATGCCTTTTCATGATATTACCAGATCTTTAGAACTTTTTCTTCCTCTAACATATTTTTCTGAAAACTCGCTTATGCCCCTCCATATCAATTGTGAATACATGTTATACACACATATTGTTTAATTGTGGTAATTGTAACATACTGAGGGCCGACTCAAAATGAATATAGTATATAACTAAATTACTTTTACATGTACTCGCAACAATTTTTATAAGACCAACTTAATGAAGATGATGTGTTAGACAGTGAAGGAAGACGCTTAAGAATGTAAAGATATTTTTTGAATTGGGGTATCTTCACAACGGCGGCAGAGTTTTGTATTCCTAATATTTCAGTTTTAAGTTTAAAGTTAAAGGCAATATCTTAGTAAGGTCTATATTTGCGATCTACTCAACAATTACAGCAAAAAAAATTGTGTTATAATTCATATGTTTTGAGCTGAATGTGTCATTTTGTAATCATTGTATTTTTATACTATGAAAAGTTATAGCATTTTGATGTTCCAGTAATACTGTATTTAAATTGCGTTTACAATGAATATAGCATTTTATTTTTTATTCCTCAAAATATGAATATCATTTTATATGTACAAAATAGTAAGCAACATATTACAACTGCTATCTTATTTCATATTCATTGTATTGCGGATACTTGCTGGTTTATCGTAAGCTTGCGAAATATTTAAAAATTTATAAACATTCATTATAATGGCCTAAAAACAATAAACTCTGTGTATACATTTATTGTTGTTGTACTTTTACCTGATCTGTAATATTTTTTTGTTAAAATCCTAATATCAATGAACACACTCCAATGAAATTAATATACGCTGGTTGAAGTCTGTCACAATATTTTAACATAAAGGTTATGTTTAAATTAAATGAAAATATTTTGTCTTCTCGATTCAAAGTACAACTGCTTACACCAAGCATGCTTTAAGTTTACTTTTGATACTAACGACGTCTGAATTCGACGAATTAGATTTTGATATTTTTCTAAAACACTAAGAATATAAAAACTGTCATGGATAAGGAAATTATGTATTTGCCGAAGTTAAGCTTTTTTGTTTTTTATCATATATAAGATGAAATAATAGCATTGACCTTAGCACACATTACTGAGAGGACAATGTAGGTCAAAGTTCATCAACATAAAATAAACAGAATCACCATAAATATTTTTAACATTTACGTATAATGTACGTTTAGTATATTCGTAGCACAGACAAAAGAAGTAATAAAGTACAAATAATTGGTAGACATACACTGCGACACCGCCAACAAAGGGGATAAAATTGCGATATTGTGATTAAAGTCAAAACTTTACCTTGCAAGATCTGAGAATGATAAAATAGTAATGACATGTTTATTAAAGTGCTGTTTCATCCCAACATATGAATTCATTTTGCACTTGATATTGTAAATGTGATATAAAGTACTATTTTTTTCATTGTCATGTTACAATTTCTGATCGGTTGATGTTTCGTATTTATGGGATTCATGTGTTAGACTTTTGGTCAAGTAAACACAACTAAAATGTGAGGCATTAATTAACATTCGTTTATAAAAACAAACAAACACTTCACCAAACTTGATGCAACCGACTTGTGCTATTGTTGTTTATCTTGCACCTCTTTTTTGATGATCGTTATTATTATTATTGTTGATAAACATATTCAAATCCTTGATTTGCCGCCATTTGATATGTTTACTATATTTCCTGTCAAAGTCATCGTGAATCTGAATTTGATTCATTGGTTTGTAGAACGGTGACAGTATAATTTTAACACTTTATGAGAATTGCAACTGATGTCACAACACTATACACAACACGATGTCGGAGGAGTTCTGTGCGATATTTTTCAGTGAAATGAACCAAGTGTTCCGTTTTTTAACAGGGTAACTTGCAACAATAAAGTGCAGTTTGCAATTACAAAAAGTAGCATAAAAACGTAGCTGTTTGGCTAAGTTTTGTTTAACAAAAGAAACTGAGTATACCGATTTTAGAAATGCAGCCTGTAAATGCAGATGTATCAGACAAAAAAGGAAAACAAAGTAGGGAAAATACTCTACTTCCCATCAGAGTTATGGTTCGTTACTTTCAATGTTTATGCAATTAATCAACTGTGCAAGAGAGTGTTCAGATCCTAGGACAGTCATCTTCTTGATTAAAGCGCATGCTCTCTACGGCACCTTGGATGTCTCACATCCTGGCTCTTTCTTGTTAAATACTGGCAGATAACAGGGCAAAAATGGAGGTCAAACTCCTCACGTCGTGAACAACAGCTAACCTGTGTCCAAGGATGGTGTATGATTGGTAAATAATAAGAACAGCCAGGAACATAAATGTTATTAAATAATAACATCATAAAATAATGACGCTAAATTCATGACAAGCGTAACGAGATAAACAAGCAATTTAGACATTTTTCTTCTTTATTTTGCATGAAAGTTAACAAGACATCAGGTTTTAAAAGATCACATGGTTATACATGAAAAATTGTATGAATTTAAATGGTTAACAATGTGAAAGGGGTGAGTTTAAATGAATCAATGTTTTACATGTATACTGGTATTCAAATATTTGACCATTAGATTGTCAAAGGAGGCTAAACGCTGTCTTCTTTATATAGCTGAGGATATATATAGCAATAAAACAAAGAAATACAATTAAAGTTAAAGACAACCTAAATACTCCATTCAATAACGCTATGAAGCGCGTACAGAAATTGTTTAACTGAAAACATATATAAATTAAAAAAATATGAACAACGAAGTTTTAAGATATACTTTAACACGATAAAGATTTAAACAATAAGTAGGATAACACAAATAATAGCGACAGTTCGGGATCTTTTGATAGTTCCCACATCAGTGAAGATCCTTTATCTTGGCAGCCATCTTGGATGGTAACTTTAAGAGATTTTCAGATGAATTGTATAGAAGCGTAAATTTTATTTTCTTGTAATTACTTCATTTGTGGTCCAAAAATTAAAAGCTATACACCATTGGAAAGCTCTTGAAATTCATATTTTAGAATACAATATTTTCAAAGTTGATTAATGCAAAAATAATTAGTGCATCTTTTTAGTTGTATTTGTTATCATTTAAACTATTAAAATATAATTTTGATATTTAAAATACTTCATAAAGGCTGTTTACTTTGATATAAAATTCAATAAAATAGACTGAAAAATCAAAACTCAGTGGTGAGTTTAACACAGCACATATTTCCAGATTTCGGCCAGCATTAGCTTATGCCTTCCAAGATGGCTGCCTTAAATTGTCTTATCAGTGCCTATGACATCACATGGGATATATCCATTTTTCAACCCCCAAATTACTTCTTTGCCGTGACATCGTGCAGCAGGTACAGTGTTGAAATTAATTTAATGCAATGACTGTCGGTGCTCACGCATTTGTTGAGTTTTATTCTTTTAAACATTTAATAAAAGCTGTCAACATGTCATAAGAATTTCTACGCTTATTGGAAAGTCTCTTAAGAGAATTGTAAAAGCAACACTTTTAATGAGGTGCGTGCCTTTAAAAGGTTTTATATATGTCAATTAATAGCAAGTTTGCCATCCGGTTTCTAGATATTTGGCCACTTTTCTAAATTAAAACTCTAACATTGAAAGATCCTTGGGAAAAGAAAAAAAATGAGGAAACCCTAAATACAGTAGATAATATTTTGTACAAACGAATTTGTAGCTGGGAAATGTTAGGCATACAGTTCAAACGTGTAACCTGGTTATTTGTTTATTGGGTTTATCGTCCCACCAACAGTATTTCAGTTATCTGGAGACGATTTAATCCTGGTTAATTTTAGTCGAAATTCAGGAAATATGTATTATATCCGTAACGCTGTCTAGTTATTTAAAAACAAAATAAACCATTTAGTCCAAAATTCTTTTGTTAAATATCTTGGTTAATCTGTTGTTTTTTTAAATATTTTTCGAAATTTGACAAAATAAGCTCGATTTATCCAAAAAATACAAAGAAATGTGGAAAAAGAAGAAATAATACAGTGTACAATACATACATTATTTACCTTCCAAATTGTGCATATGTTAAGAATTTATGATTGTAAACGCGAGTTTTAAGAGCAGCAATGTTAGTTTATTTTCAGATATTCTTTAATTCAAGGTGCAGCGGGTACTTTTAAATTAATTCATAGCTTGAGTGTTAACTTTTACGTTTATAACTGTAGCGATTTAATGTTCTATGATATTTACAAATGGGAGCCTTTTAAAACTTTTTTTATAATATACATATGGGGTCTTTGTACTACTAGGAGCTTTGTACTACTTACACATATTAGCTGGCAATGAATTGAACCATGTAAGTTACATTAAAATACTTAATGAGAGACGGTAATGCAGTCTCCTCTGAATAATTCCTAAATGCAAGTAGGTCTTTTGATTTGTTTTACTCGGTTTTTATGCTTATGCTCTGTGGAGTGTATGTTGACTTTTCTGCCTTCCTTGTGATACCCAGGTTAACCATAATCAATTAACACTTCCATTTTCTTCTTTTTTAAATAAATATCTCTGTAAGTATTTTTATTAATTTTAAGTTTATATTCTTGCAAAAGTAACAAATGTCACTGTTTGTAATTGCAATATCTACAAAAGAACAGGTGATAAAATCCAAGAATTCCAACTAAAGGATCTACCTACTGTTTGGAATACCTCGGATATTAACTAACAAGGGAGATAATTTCCCTTTCGCCAATGTACCTTATTTCCTTACGTATTTACAAGAAATAATACCCCGTTTAGTTTTATTCGTTCTTGCTGTAATAGACAGTTTTCGCAATACCCATAAGTCGGTGTAATATGGTGTCTAGTTTTCTATGACAGTCGAAAGCTATCTGATATTCATTAATTTTAAATACATTTTTGTGACATCACTAGGGCTCATAACAATAAAACAATCTGATAAAACGTATGTGTTTAGAATGACAAATACTTATAGAAAAAAAGGTCTTAGCTGGAATGAAAAGAATATATGGCATGTAATTTGATTGCGCTGACAGCGTTTTTTAGTGTGAGTGTGTGTGTTTTACATCGAAATCTGCACATGTTCGATTTTTGGGAATAAACCTGATATTAGTTTCAACTCTAACAACTCTAAACACAATATGATTTAATTAATTTTTCACCGAAGAATATTTTGCAAAAAGACTACGTGATTCTGCTCCATTTGCATGCAGGTAAAACTGAATTAAAAATAAAACAAAATATCGAGCTCTTATATTTAAAAAAATCTAATAAACAAGACAAATAGAAAAAAAAAATGGCAATGGTAAAACACAGTATGTTTGAAAAGAAACGAAAACGATGCTTACTCCCATTGACACATAACCTTTACTCTCTGGTTTGTAATGTGCTATCCGACAGTTTGGTCCAAAACGTTCTTTTTTGTCTCAAATAACCAAATAAGTCATTTGTACCTGAAAAAGTCTTGCAAAATGCTGTTCATTGATGCAAAAATCTGTGTGAACAGTCAATGATAAATCCCCAAATGACATTGCAAACAGGTGTTTCCTATCAGAGTCACGCTGCAGAGATGCTATTTATAAAACTTACAAAAAACACATGACCATTTACTTTTATATAGTCATCTAGGTAATCCACTCTGACGTCGATATCTATTTTTAGCAGAGACCACTATCGCGCTTTTTACAGTTGGAAAGAATGGATATTTAGAATATTTTCTTTCGCGATTAGTACGTACTAACAATAAAGTTAGTTTTTAAAATCGTCTTTATAATGACGAAAGTATGGCTTTGTGCAAAAAAATTATGACCAAATTCCCCAAAACGGTGGTTAGATATGGGTAAGTGTATTTAATATTGGCAAACAGTCGGATACACCCTTTAAGAAAATATTACATGTAACTTATCGCATTGAGAGTTTCTATTCAATCTGTCTAAGGCAAGTATTCACCAACTTTATTTAAGTAAGAAATGCTTAAGTAATGGATTTCAATCCACAATTTCTTCATTATATATTCAGCTACAAGGCTTTATTTTTGTGTGACACCTTAACTTTGCTGCTTTGAGCTTAAAATCACATTGAAACTTTATAAATAAGCTTATTTTTTTGTATGAAAATTGTTGACTTAGGCTTAAGTCGTGACTAAGGCTTAAAAATGGTTGCTGAATACAGGCCTAATGGTTTCCAAAACAACACAAAATGTAAATGACAAACTAGCAAAAAACATGTCATTGTTAGCGTTCGTCTTGCTGAATTCTTGTGATGGTGATAATCAGTCACTCATTATGACAACGGCTGAGATACTAGGATGACTTTTCATCTGATGAATGCTAAATTATTATTTACCTCTATCGAGCGGACATACTACATGGACACACAATCGTTGAATGAAATAACAAAAAAAAATGTACAGCTTGACATAAAAAGTTACAAGGTTCAAAGTAAAAAAATATCAAACGAATTGTTCAAGCATAAAGAAATGACACAGATTTAAGTGTACAATAAAAATAAGAAACAATAAAATGGTACATGTATATACAAAGCAGTTTCATATATTTGGATAAAATGGAAATTATCAAATAAAAATATGAAAACAAACTAAATAATCACTTCAAACTAAGAGTGGTAATGACAAATTTATATGAGTGTAAAGTTTGCAAAAGGAAAAAAAACACAATAAAAATAAGATATTTAGAAAACAAACAAAAAATAAACAAAAATCGTACATTACAAACTACAGCCTTAATCAAAAATAATTGTTGCAGGTTATACAATATTTACAGTAAGAAGCCAAATATGTAATTTAAGTCCACATAAAAAATCAGAACAATAAAAAAATAGATTTTAAATGTTGACATGAAATATTGGGCAATTTCATGCGCAGGTTAAACTTTTCTCGAATGGCAATGCCACCAATAATACTACTACTAAAACTTAATGTAAATTTGATTAAAAATAATTATAATATATTACAGAATTAAAACATTTACAAACTAAATCATCGAAACGAGTAGTTGGTGTAACATATGGGTTGAGTCTAAAAATCTTAAAACAATATCTTTAATATATTGATTATGAAAGGTTATATTTATATATCCTTCAAGTAAACAACAAAACAATTGAAAAAAATGAACAAAAATAATAAGAAGAGCAGTTTAATAAGTTTACGCATAAGACAACTTGTTACAAAAATTGAAAAAAATGAACCGACACAGTCTCTTTCATAGTGATCTCCCTTGATTTCATTTGAATATTGCGAATTGACTAATTTATCGCGTATGCTTTTGAAAAAAAATGAGATGTGTCCAAAATGATTGAAATGAAAAATGTCATAATTGTAAATATTAACATATGTTAATCAGTATCATCTTCATCATTGTCTGTTTTATCAAGGCCACTTCTTTCTGTAACGTTCACTTCCACGTGAATATCGTGTTCAGACGTCAAGGCACTATTTTGAGACGTCAGCACATTCGAATCACAGTCGATGCTATTAGTTTCTACATGTCTTTGTCGCGTAAGAATACTTTCGTCCGTTCTTCTCGGATGAATCTCAATGTCATTTTGAACGTCATCGTTTGAACACGAATCTTTGGCGTGTTCTTGTCTATCTTCTTCTGGAATATCACACAAATTGGTCGCAGTGTTTTTCTTTTTCAAAGGAACGTGGCGTTGACTATCCTCCGAATCAGAGCATTCCGAAAAACTACTTGTGGAACTAAGGAAGGAATCCGACGTTGTAGAATCGGCTGGAAATTGGGATAAATTTAAGAAGTATGAATTATAAACGAATTCGAAAGATAAGATTTTGCGTAATGAAGTTTGTCGAACATTTGCATTAGCAATGACCTTGACCACGGACATAATATTGTAAAGAATGACTATAATGTAAGTCAATTTGATACTTATTATAAATATAAATACTTCAGACTATGTTTAACCTTAAGAAAAGGTTGAAAAATAAGTTTCAATGTATTTTTGCTTTAACGAACATGTTTGCAAATACGCCAAAAACTATATAAATATTGGTTAAAATCTAGACCATACAAAGAGTCTTTATCCTGTACCTTCAGTGTTTTTTTTTCTTCTTCCAAAAATCAAAACAATAAAGACTCGATAGCCAAACAGCCCTTTATTTATTTGTTTTTTTTTCTAGCAAATTTAAACTCTTCACAAAATTAAGCTTTTACCCAGATTCGTTTTGTATGGAGGTACTTTCCCGCCGAGAAGGTGAACCGTCTGCATCTGGTGTAACAGTATTGTTTCCATCTGTTTCGCCAATTTGTCCAGCCGACGGCAATTCTCCGTTGTCTCCATCTGCCGGACGGCGATGTGGTTCAACATCTCGTATCTAAAACTAGAGATGTCCTGCTTGATCTCGTCAAAGTCTGAAATGCAAGATTCATTGGTATTATAGATGCTTATTGTAACAACAAGAACATATTAAGAGTTGCTGAAAGGGTCACTTTACCTATCACTTTATAAATATGTTTGTGTACGTGCGTGCGTGCGTGCGTGTGTGTGTACGTGCGTGAGTGTGTATGTGTGTGTACGTATGTGCGTGCTTGTGTGTGTGTGCGTGTGTGTGTGTGTGTGTGTGCGTGTGTGTGTATGTACGTGCGTGGGTGTGTATGTGTGTGTTTGTGTGTGTGTGCGTGTGTGTGTGTACGTGCGTGCGTGTGTGCGTGCGTATGAATTTGGTGGCAAACGGGGACAGTTGTATGAATACACACCAAACCGGGAACGTCCCCGGTTGTACTACTTCTTGAATCCGTGCATACAGACATTGCAAGGTAACATATGGGAAATCGCAGAAATTGTTTCATGTCCCCAATTAACCACATTGGTACGTACCACAATATACACCCGATTTGGACATGCTATTTCTCATACACACGCGTCCCGGTTTATCGTTAGTTTCTTTAAAAAGTCATACACACTTCTAGCTGCTAGGTCCCCGTTTATGAGTAGTATTTTAAACATTAATACACACATGTGGCTGTCGAAAGGACCTTGTTTTTTTATACGTTGTATTAAAAAAATACACAAAAGAGTTGAATCTGAGTAGTTCTTTGAAACCACTCCATGTTGAATAACTCGCAACGCATTGGCGTTCTACAGTAATAGCGGAAATACTTCATTGCTATTTCAATCTACACATTTAAAATGAATTACATTATATCTTATACACTTCATAAATTTGGCAATAAATGATAAAACAATAAGGATGTTGTCATTAAAGCTTGATAGTGTCACAGTTTGTATTTGTTCAATCCTGTGAAGGATAGTTTTCTGTATATCTGTGTGTATGGGAGTATGTCATAGCGTCTGTATTGCGTGTATGTGACTGACTTAATATTTAAACTATACCTTGAACTTACTTTTAAAACTATCCCTTTAACTTACTTTTCAAAATATCCCATTTAAATACTAATACGTCATCAAGAATATGCATGACACTAACACTAGCAATAATTCACTGCGTTGGGATCTCACCTGTGCACGAACACAGTACCGACTTAACTATGTCCATGGCGACAGCCATGCATTACGTTTTTTCTAAATATTTTATACCCTGTGAATTTGAAGCATTTTGACTGGTCGAAAGCTTCGCACGCGTTAGTCCGAAAAAAAGTGATAACTATTCCGGGAATGAATACTGACCCGATCGGAACACCTCAGATAATTCACGAATCATTACTCGGATGTATGTAGGTAGTCGGATCACCTCGGCCATTTCCCTCAATGGGGCTACTTTTGAGACAGACGTCAAAACTAAGATGGCAGCTCGGGTGATAGCTCACAACAGTACGATGCCTGTAAAACTTTAATTTGTGGCGGCTTCAAATTTAAATCATCCTATTTTAATTTTATTCAGCGCAGCAGACACGCAGCTGTCAAACAATGACATTGTTTATGTTTTGTGCAAGCTACATTTAACGCATATTCTTCTTCCGACGTCCTGCGATTAAAAAGATCTTTATTTCAGTAAGTATAATTGCACCAGATACATCCGAGGGACGATTGTCCCAAGGATGGAATTACCCGAGGAGTTCCGATTGAAAATTGACCATTTTCTAACCGTTGCAGCTCAACTTATCCCAATCGGAATACCTCGGATAATTCACGAATCCTATCTCGGATGTATGTAGGTAGTCGGATCACCTCGGTCATTTCTCTAAATGGAACTTCTTTTGTGACAGACGTCAAAAAAAAAAAAAGATGACAGTTCGGATGACAGCTCACTACAGTGCGATGCTTGTAATATTTCAGTTTGTGGTGGCTTCAAATTTAAATCATCCGAGGTTAATTTACCCAGCGCAGCAGACACGCAGCTGTCAAACGACGCCATTGTTCATGTTTTGTGCGAACTACTTAGGCATTTTCTTCTTCCGACTTCCGGCGAACAAAACAATTGGATTTCAGTGAGTATCATTGCACCAGATACATCGGAGGGATGATTGTCCCGAGGACGGAATTACCCGAGGAGTTCCGATTGCAATAGCACTATGTCAAAAAAAAAAACTCGTCATGCGGAGAGTCATTAGAGCAATAAAAAGCACCATTACAACAGTAATTTATATGGTTTTCCGTCGAAATATCTTAATGAAATGTAAGCCATTGTCAAAATGGATAAGAAATACTGAATAAGTGAGCAAAAATGTGCACACAAAGTTCTTAAAATTATGCTCCAAGGAAAGTTAGTAAAAACTTACCGAAAGATTAATAAATGTTATAAATGTAACATTGTCACAATTCAGGCATGTATTTTCCTTTTCATAAATAAGTAAGTTCAAATGGGCATTGGTTTAAATTTGACTTTAGAATTCGCCCTACATTTGTAGCCAGTCAGAAACTATGAAAATTTGAATTCCTCAGCGTTTTATTCCAATAGAACTCATTTCTTTCTAATTTTTATTTTACAATGAACAATAAAGATGGATCTATTTTACTAAATGGTTTTATTTTCAACTGCACATGTGCAACAAACAACGCATTCTGGCTTGACTCCTCCCCTTGTGACAAGTTTGAACACGTCAAGACGATTGACATTTTGATTGACAGTTTTATGGAGTGTATTACATGTTATTTTCTAAGAACAGGTTGAAGTGAGGCGGGACTTCTAAGACGGATAGAATCTATTTAGACGTTTCAATAGAAAATAGAAGCATGCACTCGCTGCGCTCGTTTCGGCTTTTATCTTCTATAGAAACGTCTTAATAGACTCTATCCTATACATAGCAGTCTAACATGATCAATCAGAATAAAACCAATAATTGAATATATTTTTTTTTTGACATTCACTTAAATATTTGAGAGAATTGACATCCCTAGGGTTAGACACTAGGAACAGTCTGAACTTTAGTAAATTTAAGTGAATAAAGGAGTTCAATAAAGTAGAAAGATGCAGCGCATTTTCATGTAATCTTCACATACACGTTCATGTACTTGCACCTGTGTAGAGTGGTCATATTGTTATTTGCCATGCTTAATTAAAAGGGACGGACTTGTATTCATTAAATGTCTACATTTCTAGACAAATTGTGCATTTACTGCATTTTTGGTCAATAATTTTCAATAATTGAAGCGTTTAACTTTAACTAGGACTATGTTTTGCTTAAAGTGTTTGTTGGTATGATTTCGATGTAAAATAAAATGAAGGTTATTTTTATATGTTTTAATTTACTAACAAATAATTCCACAATGTACTCTTGTAGGTTCATCATGATTTTGGTGAGTTTTCCATGCTATTGCTCGAGCTAAGGCTACAATATCATACTAAAAGCACTATCACACTAAATTAATGTATTTATTTATCCCTCTTTATGCTAATTGTTGAAATGTAACGTAGAATAGAAATAAACGTATATATATCCTCCTAAAACATTAAGTTAAAATAATTCAGGCGAATATATTTATATTAAATACCACGAAATAGCATACAATTAAAAAAAATATCAATGCTTAAGTAAAATGTTAATCAATTAAAAAATACGCATTGCGAGACTCGAAGTTCTATATATAGTAACAGAGCAGAGTTCCTAGCATATCCCATACGCTATAAATTCTTGTATACATTCAATTACATGTTATCTGTTTGCAGCGGACTTCGCAAAATACATCGGAAGTACCCAAGTAAAAAAGGAAACATCGCCGGAAACAAATGAGTGTCCGGTGAATCCTGTTTACAAATACTTGCGAGAGTGTAAACAATTGTCATTTAAGTGCATGATCCCGTTTTATTTCATTCATCGTCATAAAAATATGATACCTTCACTCGTGGTTGGGCCGGTGTTAACATATATTTTTCTACGACCACTCGTGAAATAAAAATACGATTATAACGCGATATAAACAAATATCCCATACTTTTTTATGTCGTCGAAATAAAAAACAAACAACTAAAGTCAACCCGAGTGGGTTATGATAAAGAAGTCTTAGATATTCATTACTGAACTATTTCAAAAAATCTAATGACTTAAACTCAAAATATCTGAGCTTATCTCCTCAAAATCAGTGACATGTGACATGATAATCGTGTTATCTTTGATATTTTTACAACAAAAAAACAACAACAAACAACAACAATGATTCTATATTTACTCAAGGTGTTGTTTTCTTAAATGTCTACATTAAACTTCTTATTGCCACTTATTAAGCTACTAAGTACGAATTGTTCTCAATCGAGAGCAAATTGTTCTATGTACATTCAATTTTCTAGAAACACACATTATTTCCATGCAGTTGTTAGTAGAAAAAAAACGAAAAGGCTGCGTGCGATATATATTATACCGATTTTCAATTATAGTTCACATTATTTTAACTTTATAGATTTTTATATTTTTTTTATATTTTACTTACATAGTTTAATTTTAACCTTATTATGCTCTTTTCACATTAAACTTTGTATTCGGCGCCGTATGACCTGTTAAGTGTCGGTGTGTCGTAAAACCCAAATAAATAAATTTATTTATAAATAAATAAATAAATAAATAAATAAATAAATAAATAAATAAATAAATAAATAAATAAATAAATAAATATTATACCGATATCACAGCCTACGATGAATGGTAAGTAGCACGCATTGTGAACCAGGGAGTGATTGTTTTTTGTTTCATCGCATCGACACAATTATAGTCATATTGGCAACGTCCAGTTAATTATTTGTGGGATGGGATGGGATTTGCCGGAATTTTTGCCGATACTGTGCAGCGACATTTCTATCATTATAGCATCGGGGCACTTATGAGGCGCCCAGAGACTGAACCCGGCCGGTCCATTATACTGACACCGACGAGTCAGGCGTAATGCTGCCCGCTTAGCCCCGAGCGTAAGGAGGGAAGCCACTACTACCAACTTTAAAGTCTTTGGTTTGACCCGGCCGGGGGTTGAACCCGCGACCTCCCGATCCGCAAGCCGACGCCCTACCACATGAGCTATTGCGGCCGGTAATTATTGGAGGAGGAAGGCCCCAAATCTATGCCTGGGTAGAACCACCGGCACACCGCATGTTAGCTGGCTGTAAAGGCTCCCCATATTAAGGTTCTAGCCCCTATATAACTGGAACCCACACGATGACGGGCTAAGGAGTTACAAGTCAGCGACTCTAACCGCTCGGCCATGGGCGCCCCCTATCCAGAGAGTGATACTGTCTACAGAGGCGTTAGATCATATCAATATAAATATTTTGAGGGGTGACGCCACGCACTTTCACCCTCCAAGTAGTATGGTATTTATTTTATAACTCCGAACAAACACTTAAATGCGAGGGAAATGTGTTTTTGGTAAACACAGGTAAGTTCCGAAATAACGCAATGCACATGATTATAAGCGCTCAATAAATTAGACTAGATGTAAAATGACGTAGTTACCACCTATGAATACATATTGAGGATAACAAGCGTTCTATTTTTGGCTTGTAAAAAGTTGGTATCCGACAGTTTGGAACAAAATATTTTCATTATACATCTTAGTAAAACATTGTTATCTGAACAGATCTCGTAAAATGATGTTTTTTGTGTCCGACACCTGTCGGAAATGTGAACCATTACGCCACAATCGTCATTACAAACATGTATTTTCTATCCGAGCTGCACAGTAAGCTATTTTTAAACCAAGAAAACCATGTGACCACTAATGTTTTTGTTCATCCACGCCATTCGTTGTGACGTCGATGTCTATTTTTAGCAGGAATTCCAGTCTTTCCTATTTACAGATATTATTACATATATAAAATATACGCAAACTGTCAAATACCACCTTTAATAGAAATTTAACGTCACGTGAGATATAATGAGACACACGCAAAATAAGGGCTAAAAAGAGCTCAACTTTACTAACTATTCAATAAATATCTTATAAATATTAACCTATATACCACATAAACAAATAGGGCATATGAACGTTTGTTTGCAATACATTACCATCGTTTGCGTCGTTTTCTCGCTGAACGTCAAAGATGTACCTCTTAACTATACGCTTCATTACTCTCTGAAAAAGAAAAAAACCGTCAGACGTGTAATACAATCGATGTAGAATATAGAGAAATCTCGAAGAATTGCTTTAAAAATTAGTCTCTCTTAACAAACAAACAAGACGTTTTGTTCAGAAAACACATATGCGTCCGGTAGCATAGTTTGTCACGATAAACCAAGAAATAAGGGTAGCCACAGTTATATAACTTGTCAGGGTCATGAATTGTGCACTGTTTAGTAAGGATTGCAAACTTTCATGCCATTGCTCTTTGAGAAATATCCAGCTTGCCGAAACAGGTTAACCATAATCTCTTAGTACAAAAAGGGGAGATAAACCAAGAAAAAAAGGTAGCCAGAGTTATGTAAATTGTCAAGGTCATTACCTGTGCGCTGTTTAGTAAGTGTGTAAACTTTCATGCCACTGCTCTTTGTAGAAAAGAGAAATATCCAACTTGCCGAAAAAGGTTAACCGGACGGACGTACGGACGTACGGACGGACGGTTCAATTACTAGATGCCGGGGGCATAAAAATCGAGAAAAAAACACAGTAAAAGCTATCATTTACTTACTTTATAAGTGAGTTTCTCAGCAAATATATTGGGATCGGAGTCACTCCGGACGAAT
This sequence comes from Sinonovacula constricta, assembly GCA_007844125.1. Taxonomy (NCBI): domain Eukaryota; kingdom Metazoa; phylum Mollusca; class Bivalvia; order Cardiida; family Solecurtidae; genus Sinonovacula; species Sinonovacula constricta. The sequence continues at coordinate 49,040,414 of CM017565.1, forward strand.
CCGTTTGATGTTTGCATCTTCTGTCGAAAATGTTTAATCCCCTGTCCAGGTTTTTCCCGCTCGTTCCACGACATCTGCGCATTCTGCTTTGCCGCGGGACCAACCTGCAAAATATGTCTTGGATTGAAACACCAGTCGATCAAAAATAAACATGAATATGCATTTACTATGTAATTTTATAACGTATGGTGTCTCTATGTCAACAAGATCAATGTCTGATAAAAAGGAAGCAATGGCTTTGATACAAACAATTAGATTAGAAAGTTAAATCTATTTTTTTTTCGAACTTATCAATTTCCTTCTATCAACAAAATGACTGCACGGAAGAACCTGCTGCAAAAATACGTCAATCGAATTACTACAAATTGCCTTAGTTAATAATTATTTATTCATATTTTAAATAAACGAAACTTTTCCAGTTTGAAGTATTATTTGGGCAACAGTTTATATTAAGATTAAAACTGTAGCAACTGGTACACCTGCCTGACTGCCCATATTAGTTGGCGGGAACATTTCAAGGTCCACAACTCTTCCTGGATGTCGAATAGTACTTTCTTCATTATCTCCCCCACAACAGCACCGCGTACAGAAGCGGATAATGGAAACGATTGACTTAAAGGATGGAATTATGTTGAACGGAATAGGCAAAGTGGACTCGTCCTTTATGAATTCCATGTACAGCTTGCTGCGCGCAAACTTCCATTCGGTATCTGCCTCACCCTGTAATGTAATGGAAGAATTTCATTTAAAAAAATAAGCTTAAACAAGATATATGCAAATATAAATCCAGCTGTTTTTTACAATGGCACGTACACTATTGTCATTGATTGTTGTAAATATGGCTTATTTAGTAGTAAGAACTTATAAGCATATAATAATCTGACGGATTTTAAACCACAACAACAACAACAAAACGCATTTTTGCAATTCGCATTTCCAGAGGCGGATTTACAGGAGGGGTTCAAAGAGGGAGGGAGAGAGAGAGAGAGAGAGAGAGAGAGAGAGAGAGAGAGAGAGAGAGAGAGAGAGAGAGAGAGACAGACAGACAGACAGACAGAGAGAGACAGACATACAGACAGACATACAGACAGACATACAGACAGACAGACAGACAGACAGAAAGAAAGACAGAAAAAAGACAGACAGAGACAGACAGAGAGACAGAAAGAGACATAGAGAGAGAGAGAGAGACAGACAGAGAGACAGAGACAGAGACAGAAACAGGGAGAGAAAGAGAGAGAGAGAAAGAATGACAGAGAGATACAGAGAGAGGGAGGGAGAAAGTGTGACAGAGACATAGAGAGACAAAGAGAGCGAGAGAGAGAGAAAAAAAGAAAGAGAGACAGAGAGACAAAGGACAGAGAAGAACAGAGAGAGACAAATACAAATTCCCAGAGAGACACAGAGAAACAGAACAATGGGTTGTCTCCAAGAAGAACTACGATATTCACCCACAAAAGTACTTCGCACTGCCCCTCAAAATGCAGTTTTTAGAAAGGTATCTTATTTCTGAAGACAATCCCGCATTTACGTGTCTTCTCGACATGTCGTGCTAACTTCTGAAGTATTTTGCTATGTAGCGTTATCATCAATCAAAGCAGCTAGAAACAGTTACACTTTAAGGTAGTTGTGCTCTGTGATATTTGACATGGATTTCAAGGCCAAGTCTTCATTTATTCATGTGATGTTTTATGCCTTTTAGCACACGCAAAAGTACTGCCTGAAATTTAGTAGGGAACTTTTAAAGCCAAATCGCCTCGTTTTTTTAAAGAATTGTTTGTCGGGGTGTTAAAAATGCACAATACGGTTTGCGGTTTTATCCGGAACTTCTATCAAAGAGAGTGAGTTAGCCAAGTGTGAATTAAGACAGCTACGCCCAGGAGACTTTGACATAAGAAATGATGAACAATACACATGAATGTGTTTTCAGTAAGGAAAAAAAGGTTGTTTTCAGATACCAAAATCAGACTTATGTCTATTTTCCATGTACTTTACATAAGAGCAGTTTCGCAATATGCATTTTACAAATTTAAAATTCCACGTCATATTTGCTCGTGGTGTATACGTGTGGCATGCATGTCTAATGATTTTGAATACCCCGTAAATGGATAGTCTGATACTCAAGGTCAGTGGAAAAATCAACTTTTGGCATCGTACTTAAAGTTTCGTTCTCATCGCCCACACTCATTTGACAGAACTGCACCCGGTAGCGCAATCGGTTGAGCATCTGCTCCATGTACGGGAGTCCCCGGGTTCGATCCCGGGCCGCAACATTCAAACATATATAAAGGTAGTTCGACGACTTCTTGGCCCGGTGTCAGGATAATGTGACTGGGTGTGGTATCATGCTAGGTGTTAAGGCATGCTATACACAGTGAAGGCAGCACTATAACTGCTTAAACTGGACACCGTCTCCAGATAACTGAAAAACTGTTGGTGGGACGATAAACCGAATAAACAAACAAACTAACTGATCGATTGTTGATTTAGAATTCATGCTACTGTAAAACAAGCTCCCGTGAAAGTACAAGCAATCGTTAAAAATACAAATTATGCAATAAGATCGAAAGATCAAAATATAGGTAGATAGCGTCAACTGAGACGCAGCTCGTGTATAGACACCTTCTCCAGATAACTGAAATACTGTTGGTTGGACGATAAACCCGATAAACAAAACACCATTTGACAGATATTGATATCAGAGCCAAGAAACCAGCAATGTATAGGTGTTTTTATTGTAATGTGTTAAGTTTATTGAGGAACCAATCTTGCACTGCCGCGCTATGTGCATGTTTATATTTTGTGTTTATGGTCGACGATGAACTGTCACATGTCCATGTTCAGTGAACAAACTTCTGTTCTGTTCTGTTAACGTGTCCAACCCTTTACGATTAGTAAGAACCGATAAAAAAACTTATTAATATCTATCTAATGTCAATGTATACATCGCACATTTGTCAACAATCTCACCCAGGTACGGGAGGCCCTAGGTTCGATCCCGGGCCGCGACATACCCGAGTCGTTAAAAATGGTAGTGGTATAGCTCCCTTGCTAACGCTCAAGCAAATATAAGGGTAGTTGGCCCGGTGTCAGGATAATGTGACTGGGTGTGGTTTCATGCCAGGTGTTCACGGCAAGCTATACACAGTGAAGGCAGCACTATATCTGCTTCAAGTGGACACCGTCTCCAGATAACTGAAATACTGTTGGTGGGACGATAAACCCAATAAACAAGCAAACAAATCTCAATGATTTGATTCTTTGAAGATCTGCAAATGCAAATGTTTTGCATATTACAAATAGAACTGGCCTAATGGCAGTGGTTTCGTGTGTTCTGTGATCGGAAAGGATGCCAAACGTACACTCTCGTCTAGACTAGAGAGATTTTCATGCACTTTGCAAATTGTATAAACGCAACAAATCCTAATGAAAGACCGGGCAGAGAAATAAAAATGGTTAAATTAATAAAATACAATGTTTTTATCATATATTACATTCATAGGATGCATCCATTGTTTTTATGGTATACACCGATTTCATAGATGGTAAATACCCAGTTCTTGTATGGAATAGACTCATTTTATTCTTAGATACATCCAATTTAATGTATGGGATACACGTATTTAATTCACGGAATAGACTTATTTTAGGGACACACAAGCATGTATTATGTTTATTGGATATATCCATTTCATTAATGGAATTCACCATTGTCTTTCATGGGTTACACTCCTTTTATTAATGAAATACCCATTGCGTTTATAAGATAAATGCATTCAATTCCCGGATTAAATCACACAATCTATGGGATTACCCATTTCAGCCATGGAATAAGCCTATTTTATTCATGGGATAAGCACATTTTATTCATGGAATAAGCCCGTTTTATTCAAAAGATATGTTCATTATATTCATGGGATAAATCCATTTATTCATGGAATAAACCCATTTTATTCTTGGGAAAAGCCCATTTTATTCATGGGATAAGCCCATTTATTCATGGAATAAACCCATTTTATTCTTGGGATAAACCCATTTCATCCATGCGATAAGCCCATTTTATCCATGCGATAAACCCATTTCATCCATGCGATAAGCCCATTTCATCCATGGGATAAGCCCATTTCATCCATGGATAAACACAATTCATTCATGGGATAAAAGCATTTCATTCATGTGATAAACACATTTCATTCATGGGATAAAAGCATTTCATTCATGTGATAAGCCCATTTCATTCATGTGATAAACACATTTTATTCATGGGATAAGCCCATTTCATTCATGTGATAAAAGCATTTCATTCATTAGATAAACTTATTTTATTTATAGGATACACCGTGTTAATAGAATAAACCTGTTTAATTTAATAGAAACAACCATTTTAGTCGTGATGTACATGGACTGTATTAATATATTAGATTTCAATGACCTTTTCTTGTACGCAATTTAAAGTGAAACAAAGTTATTTAAATTTCTCCATTTGTACCTTACAGTGGTTGACCACATTGCGAGATTGACCGATTGGCAAACAACGCCATAAATACCAGGACAAAGGTCAAAAAAGTAAACAGTGTGTCATGTGTATTTAAAGTCAAATCGGAGACACGGCACTTGTTATTCAGAAATCCGAACAAGTTAAAGTAAATAATTGAATATTAAGCCATCAATAAAAAAATGCTGTGAGTAGATAAATTACACAAGAATATCTGATAATAAATATATAAATGAGCAACTCTTAACGATATTTTAAAAAAACACACAAAAGAAACAAAATATACTGTTTTAAGCCAGTGCAATAAAAGGGTCAAAAACAATACATTGAGCGCAACAGGACGAATAAACACAACATTGAGTGCAACAGGACAAATATACACAACATTGAGTGCAACAGGACAATTATACACAACATTGAGTGCAACATGACAAATACACACAACATTGAGTGCGACAGGACAAATAAACACAACATTGAGTGCGACAGGACAAATAAACACAACATTGAGTGCGACAGGACAAATATACACAACATTGAGTGCAAACGAAAAAAACAACAAAAGATTGAGGTCAAAAATACAGACTCTAAACAAAGCTGGTTTTTGGCAAATCGTGCATTGCTTCTCTCAAACAACACATAATGTTTTCTTTTTTTTTGTGCAAAAAAGCGCAATTTGAGAAAAAAATACAAGTTGTCAGCCACACCAGCTTAAAGTCTGGTTTTCTCAATTCTAAATCCATTGAACAATTCAGATCGTCTTTACGACAGACAATTTTCGAGATGTCACTAAAAATACAAAATTAATAAACGTTGTGACATTTTCTTGCATTCAGGAACAATAACTCGTTTAGGGAAAACAAAATACGTGAAAAATAAATCTTTATTCTCCTACTGATTATAAACATCATGTAAATACAAACCTGTATAATCTCGAATGACCTTGACATCATGGCAATAAGCATGTTGAGGAGCACGATAACGAGGGAGATATTATAGATGCCAAAAATCCAATAGCCGACCGTCTCCGTGAACTTGTGTCCAAATGGATCAACCTCGACGGCGGTCGGTTCACCTCGACCGAAGAGCGACCAGAACACCGTCCGGAAAGTGATGTGTGGTCTGTGCAAGAGAAATTAGAGAAAAAGTTAAGTTTGTTTATTGGGGTTATCGTTCCACGAACTTTATTTCAGTTATCTGGAGACGGTGTTAACTTGAAGCAGATATAGTGCTGCCTTCGCTGTTTACAGCATGCCGTGAACACCTGGAATGATACCACACCCAGTCACATTATCCTGACACCGGGCCAACCAGTTGTAGAACTAACCTTATATTTGCTTCAGCGTTAGTAAGGGAGCTATACCACTACAATTTTAACGACTCGGGTATGTCGCGGCGCGAGATTGAACCTAGGGCTTTCCGTACCTGGAGCCGACGCTCAACCGATTGCGCTACCAGGTCCGGTTTGACAAAGTGAATCATTTATGTCAAAGTTGTCAAAAGTTAAATTTTTGTAGATATGCTTATGGGACACCCATATCCGAGCAGTCAGAGTCGCCGACTTGTAATCGGCAGCTGCTTATAAAAACACATCGTTCACTCCCTCACTGTCAAACTGCTCCGATCGATATCACCTTGACAACAGCTTATCTCAGAGTCAGTCACTTGACCTGTGTAATGAGGCAAGTCTACACAGAAACGCTAAGTAAATTACAGCTTGGTGTATTTAGCAGACTGAAGTTGAAAGTTTGTCTAAGTGTTTACTGACGGATAATAAGCTGTGTTTCATGCAGAACATAGGGAAATGTATGTGAGACAGTTAATCGTACAGGCGACAGTATTGACGATATAGCGGAGCTCCGCTGTATAAACTGTGCGGCCTTCATATTTATTTCTTCAAATTTTGCGGTCATTTTGGGGGTGCGGCCATTACATTGAATTAGTATTTTTTCTTCAAATTTTGCGGTCATTTTAGGGGTGCGGCCATTACACGGGTGCGACCATTACACGAGTGAATACGGTAACTCTTCAGCGCATGGGTTTGCGTGCCGCTCGCGCTAAAAAAAATATCAAGTGAGAAAGTCTTCCAACATGATTTACAGTGCGAATGGTGTTTTTACATTTACATTAAGTCAACCAATAACAGTTGGACGTTGGCAATTAATCACAAATGTGACAATGCGATAAATACGAATTGTATTTTCATTTGATAAATGGGAAGTTTTCATTGTGCGCTTGTTGTTCTTTTCTTCTTGTTATTCATGGCATTGTTCTGAGACTGCTTTAATTCACGACGCACCAAATTGGTGAATTTTAGTAATCGACAGCGGTAATTTAGCTGTTGGTGACTTAAAGGAAAATAAGAAAATGGAGATATTATGAAGCATCAATAAGTGTTCTCGGTTAACTGTTTTAGGCTTATCGATTATAGATTTGTTTTATTTCCAATTGTCATAGGATTATATTTTATTATTATAACTATTTTTAGGTGAAGTTCTAAATTATTAAATTATTTTATAAAAATGCAGTAAATAATTATACAAAGAAAGATTACTCAGTCTGGATTAAATAAAGTTCACGATGAATTATCGTTCATAAGGTCATGATTATATTTATTGTACGATATTTAATTTTCTATTATAGATGTTGGATAATCAACACTATCAATAAAAGCAACCTGATGAAAATTGACTTGTTTGCTTTGAAACCAACCCAAACATGAACTGGTCCGGCAACACAATCAATACATTTAACTCGAGATTGTATGTTTGCTTAATTAAAGAATGGTTAAACATCAGTAAAACATTCAAAGGTCATGTCATTCTGTTGATGTCCATTAATTTCCCAAAGATCATGTTTATTTTATTTTTCATCAAATTTGAAAAAAACACAAGCCTTATTGAAATAGCAGATAAAAAGTGGGGATCGGGCTGGGCCAAACAAATGAGAACTGAGTAAGCCTACCATTCGATCATCCAGGTTGATGCTACTTTATTAAGCTATAAGTATTGTTCGTTTAACTTTTCTTAATTCGGAATAACTCGAAGACTTTTGTTGAAAGTTTTGTGTACTGGGTTTATTGCTACATCAACAGTATATCAAGCGTTCACTTGAAGCAGATATAGTGCTGCCGTCACTGTGTAAAGCATGCCGTGAACACCTGGCATGATAGCACACCCAGTCACATTATCCTGACACCGGGCTAACCAGTCGTGGAACTACCCTTATATTTTCTTATGCGTTAGCAAGGGAGCTATACCACTATCCTTTTTTACGGCTCTTTGTTGTTGAAATTTCCTTTTTTTTCCAATTACTTCTTTTCTTACGGAGCAGATGTTAATCGTGAAAAATGTACAAAAACTATATGGAGGCCATGATTTGAAAAGTTAGGAAACATATTATTCATAAAGGCTTACTGCAATTTTCATTAATTACGACAATAAAACTTTCTTTTTAAGTTTCATTTAATAGTGAGAAATTGCCAAATGGCAGATGTGACCTTAAATCAATGGGGTACATTGGTGAAATGGAAACAGTCTCCCTTGTTAGTTTAAACCAGGGTATTCCACACAGTGGGTAGGTCCTTGTTGTTGAAATTCTTGGACTTTATCCCCTGATATTTTGTAGATATTGCAATAACAAACAGTGAATTTCTTACTTTTGCATAAATATAAGATTAAAATTAATTTAAATACATAGAGATTGTTATTTAAAAAAGAAAATGGACATGTTTATTGATGATGGTTAACCTGGGTATTATAAGAAAGGCAGAAAAGTGAACATACACTCCAAAAAGCACAAGCATAAAAACCGAGTAAAACAGATGAAAGGACCTACTTGCATTTAGGCATTATTCAGGGGAGACTATTCATTAATGTCTCTCATTAAAGCAGTGTGCTGTCACGATTGGATCTCTAAAGAAACACGTAATTTCAATTTAAATCTCTCCTGATAATACTGATTTAATCTTTCTCTTGAGAATGACGTCATCGCATTAGGTTAATACTGGAACTAATGACATGCATAAATCTTGATACATGTGCTATTTGCAATAAAATACTTCAATCAAAGAAACAAAAGTTTAAAGGTTAAAAATTGGATACAGTATTTTAAATATTTTGAAAAAAAAATTATGTCTTAAATTAAAATGTTTGTACTTTATTTTACATTAACAACATCGAACCTTGTCATTAATGCTATAAGAATATAAATAAGTTATATATTTTATAAATAAATAACTAGTATCACTTAATGTCATTAGATTCATTACCTTTACATCAAGTACACAAAAGAGATAATGAAACTACAATTAATCACGTGCAATGTTAAGACATAGATCTATTAGTTTGTTACTGTGAATGGAACGATGCCTCGGATTGTTAGAATTTTAAAGGAAAGCGTATGCACCTTTTACTCAGCGGCTATTATAATGCAAATTCCATGTACGTTTTGTAAACATGAAGTGAAGAAAATATTCTGCAAAGGTAAATTGTACTGTACACAAAAATGAGGTGTCGATACATGTATATACATTCAAAAGGCATCTTGCAAAAACTCATATAATGCCACTCTAACGCAGGCCGGCGGTCTCCAACGGTCACTTATCCATACACCAGCCCCGGTAACCGTTACTTAGCCGCAACTTTGGAAGCCGCTTAAACCACGTCGCTAAAGAGTTAACCCAGCAGCGAGGCTGGTTTAAAGCGCTGATATTTCTACTAGTGACCGTTACACTAAAGTTACTAATAAGACGTTATTTCTAATGTTCGAGCCAAAAAGTATGAATGGTTGCAATAAAATAATAACTTTTTATTTGGTTTAATTAAGCAAAAATTATTAAAGTTATACTGTTATGTTTGTTTTAGTGTTAAAACACTACAATATATAATAAATAATACAATTTTTAAACAAATTTGTAATGTTAAGGAAGATTAATAGCTTGAATACAAGATGGCATTTAATCACATTTTATCACAATTTGGTTTTAACTATACACCAACACTTGATATTCCATACCGCGCCGAACACACTGTTATATAACGTAAATCACGCATACTTAACTATTAAATTAAAATTTAACTTAAATATAAGTATTAAAATATAAAAATCTAGGACGTTAAAATAAAATAGCATAAGTTTCTTTTGAATATAGTTTGAACAAACAAACAGCTTTGCACAAACTAATTTAACCTTTGACCGTGAAAACAAAGGCAACGTGACTTACATGCCGAAGTTTTCCTCAGCCCTCGTGGTGATATTGTTAACAGTGAGTTCCACACTTTCTCGGACATTTCTGGGGTAGTACCAATATAGGTTATGGAGACCGACCATGAAGGCAAAGAATATGACACAAAACACTGCTGCGAATTTTAAGATGTCCTGAAAATACAGATTTGTAAAATATATATATACACACAAATATGCATTGAAGTGAGTTTCAACAAAGATTTGGCCAGCTGATCGGTCTTGCTTTTATTTATTACAATGTTAATACAATTGTTCATGGAGAACTGTATTATTTTTTTTTTCAAAAAATCGCTCACACTCAAAATTTTCAGCAAATTGCCCTTTTTCAAGAGTTTGACATAAACAAGAGTTTTTTAACAATTGCGGTTCTCGTTTTTTATATATTTTTTCAATAATTTAATAGGAATATTGTAATTAAGACAACATTAAAATGCTTATAAGACCAGAACATACAGGTATATTCTTTTTAAATGAACAAAGTATACCGTCTGTATACAGATAAACACAATTCAAAGTATTTTAAGTTTCGGTTATTCGTTTGGGCACACTCATCAAATGAACCTTTTGTAACTTTTTGTAAATAAAATCGATATTTGAAATCTGCTGATAAGGCTTATACATTCAGAATATAAACTCGTGTCCAAAAGAAACGATACCAAACAAACGTGCCTTTGTGACGTGTGATGAGACATTTTACCCGATCTTCTCTTTTGACTGTTTTAATGAACTGTTCGTTTGAGACCCCACCCATCTCAACGTTCTTGTCTTAATGACTGTACAATGATTAAATTGATTTTTGTACACATGCTGTTGAAAGGTCTTTCAACTGAAATATAGCAATCGGAAATCTCTATATTGTTTTGGTTTCATTGTATGCCCTTGCAAACACGTGATGTCGTTTCTTTTGGACACTAGTATTTGTATATTATTTAAAACAAACAAAAATGCCGTTTATTTACAGACGAAGACACTTCAAAGTATATAAAGTTTCGGTTTTTTGTTTCGGCAAACTCATCAATGACTCTTTTGTAATTTTACACATTTTTCGAATCTAGTAAACAAACAGCCCAAGTCTCTCAATTTGTTGAAATATCTTACCGTTATCATTTTTGCCAACGAGATCTGCATGGGCCCAAACAGTTCGTTAGCCGGCAGGACGTATGAAATTCTGGAGAAACTGATCACGTTAGCCACGGCAAAAAGCCCCTCGGCCACAATCTGTGGATCCCACATATCCCAGTAGAGCCGGTCCGCTACCATCCAATAGAAAGCCTCCTGTGCCTCCGGAGAACCTTTGTGCAACGACTGCCAACTATCCTCATGGCTGAACAGGTGTAAGGATTCCTGGACCTATACAGGCATTCGAAAGTGGTACAAGACATAATGGAGAATGGAGTGCTGTGTTCGTGCGCAAACGATCAGGGGCGTAGTGGTAAAGTCGCCGACCAGTGACTTCTCTAACTGCTTAATCTCTCACCGCGTGGGTTCGAGTCCTGTTCGGGGAGAAGGACTTAATGTAGAAATGTCTTCCACCTGACATGCGGTGTGCCGCTGGTTCTACCCGCACAATTATTTGGGGTCTTCCACCACCAAAATAGCGGGACGTTGGTATATTGATAATATTTAATCGCATTGATGTTTTTTTTTTCAAAAATAAAACAAAGCAAACACTCAATTAATTTACGAATCCGTATTTCATTTAGCTCTGCATCTTAAAATACAATCCTTTTAAAACTAGAATTACAAGTTATTATATTTTAACATACATATATGTACTAATGTAAGCATTGATCATTCTGTTTTATGGGATTGTAACTATGTGAAGCTGCCAAGCGTATTATTCATAGAACAACATAGAATTACTTTCTATTCAAATCAAAATACCAAACAGATCTACGTGTGTATCTAAGTCGCGGACATCTATTACACTTATATCTTTAACATGGTTATACCAATAGAGCAAAATGATTTTTAATAATATATTATATATAGTATATATAGTTTTCTATCTTATTATAAATATTATCATTATGGTGTAACAGACTCAATATGTTACTAAATCATCTAACTTATCTTTCCTCATCCTCATCTTCTTAAACATTTAGTAGAGTCATTATTCTTTCTAACTATCATTAAGCATCTAATTGCTAATCTCATCTCCAAATTCTTAGTACTAAATTTTTCTTATGCCAATACAAAGTACATGTAGGTCAAACCTCATTAAATCACAGTTCATTGATTAATACGTATATCGCATCATATTGCATAACCCCTTATACTTTTGGTGTAGGTATACTGGACCTTTTTTGTCCGAATTAACTTTTCACCTTTGCACCGGGGCGCCTGCGCACTACATTAAAACATTCCTGGCGAGAGCCTCGTGTTTGTCGTCTTCACTAAGACCTTTTTGTGCCTTCTGCAGGTAACTGTTTGCAATATGCATTTTTAAAACATACCCTTATTCATTACTCTACAACTAATTTCATGTCTATTCTCATGTCCTCATATTTTGTCATTTATTCTTATGGGAACTACATTAAAACATTCCAGGCGAGAGCCTCATGTTTGTCGTCTTCACTAAGACCTTTTTGTGCCTTCTGCAGGCCCCAAAAAAGCAGAACCAACGAGAAGGGTAACAATGGTAATGGATGTTTAACTTACCTTTAGAAGTGTGAGGAATCTCAATGTAAAAGACGTAATATAAAGAGTGAGAACCGCAAAATCTAGGTAGTTGTAAAGGGCGTCAAAATAGTTGTAGATGCCCTCACTATACACCTGTTTCAGCTCCTGCCACAGCATACCTGGGCAAAAGTGGACAAAAATAAATTTAAGTGAAATGTATATTTCGTCTCTTTGTCTATAGTTTATCACGGACATGATTGTGCGAGAACCCGCAATATGTTTGTGCAAGAAACAGGAATACGAACCTGAAAGAAAATCACTTGCATGCAATCATTTTAAGGGCTTATTGTATTTTGTTTCCTGCCGCTGCAATTAAGGTTTGTTTCTGTCAACTGTAGAGAAATGTCCAGCTGGAAATCCCATGAAAATCTTCAAGAAAACTTTTTGATTTCGGTTTTTGGGCGGTGTCGCTTGCGAAAACGTCCGGAGTTATGAGAAGCCTGGATCTTGGAAGCACACAGGAGTGACCCTGCATGACCTTAACTACTCAAGGTCAGTTATTCATACCTAGGAAGAAATAGTGCGTTTAAAGAAGAAATATGCGTGTGTAAAGAGACTAGACGCGTCAATTGTTTGCAGGCATGCTTCAAATGTAAACATTGATACTGATATCTGCTTAAACTGGAAGTTCATTATATTGTGCAATTCAGATAAACAGAAAATGCAGATTTATGAATGAACAATAGCATACCGTGAAAACCTGGCATGATACTACACCCAGTCACAGTATCCTGACACCGGGCTAACCAGTCGTTGAACTACCCTTATATTTGCTTGAGCGTTAGCAATAAGCTTAAGCACTACCATTTTTACGATTTTGTAATGTCGCGGCCCGGGATCAAACCCAGGGCCTCCCGTACCTGGAGCCGACGGTCTACCGATTGCGCTACCAGGTCCGGTAGCAACTTTAAATTACACATTTGGAGGATTCTTATCTTTATAAATAAAAAAAATAATGTAGGAAAATGTTTATATATTGCTGAAAAAAAAAACCGGATAACGTATAAATATAAATTATATAAACTTATAATCATAGGATATATTTTTGATCATTGAAAGAGGGTAGTGATTTAAAACACTATACTTATGAAGTTTTTCACTCTTTGGCAGTCACTTAAAACAGTATACGTATGAAGATAAACACCCTTTGGTAGTCAATTAAACCTCTATACGTATGAAGAAAAGCATCCTTTGATAGTCATTTTATAGGCATGAGAAAAAACACTCTTTGATAGTCTCTTAAAAAAACTATACGTTTGAAGCAAACATCCTTTGGAAGTCACTTAAGACACTAAACGTATGAAGGTGAGCACCCTTTGGTAGTCACTTACAACACTATAAGTTTGAAGAAAAGCATCCTTTGGTAGTCACTTAAAGCACAATACGTATGAAAATAAACATCCTTTGGTAGTCATTTAAAACATTATACGTATGAAGAAAAACACCATGTGGATGTCACTTTTAACACTGTACATATGAAGAAAATACAATTTGCTAGTCACTTTATACAATAAACGTATGAAGAAAACACGTTTGGTAGTCACTTAAAAGACAATAGGGATGAAGAAAAACACTGTTTGGTAATCCATTTAAACACTATACGTATCAAGAAAACACTCTCTGGTAGTCACTTAAAACACTATACGTATCAAGAAAACACTATTTGTTAATCACTTAAAACACTATATACACGAAGAAAACACACTTTGGTAGTCCCTGTAAACACTATACGTATGAAGAAAACTATCTTTGGTAGTCACTTAAATCACTATACGTATGGAAAAAACACACACACTTTTTGGTAGTTACTCTAAACACTATACGGATAAAGAAAAACACTCGTTTTTAAGTCACTTAAAACACAACACGTATGAAGATAAAACACAATTTGCTAGTCACTTTAAACACTTTAGATATGAGGAAAAACACCCGTTGGTAGTCACTTCATACACACGAAGAAAATCACTCTTTGGTAGTCACTTAAAACACTAAACGTATGATGAAAAAATACCCTTTGGTATTCACTTAACACACTATATACTTATAAAGAACACACACCATTTACCCGCTGTGCTTGGCATTGTAGATGCAAAATAGCTTTAAAGCATATAGTAACAGAAACTAAATGGTGTTATGCGATCCATTTTACGTAAAGTGGACATTTAACAATAAATATATGCAACTAAAACTTCGACTTTATTGGCGCCGCTCTTGAGAGCGGTGACTCGTATGGAATGCATTTTTTTTATAGGGACGATAGTGTAGCAGGCATTAATACGATGTCGGAGGTGTTCCGTGAGACACTTTTCAGAAAAAAGAACCAAGTGTTCCGTCTTTTCAACTGGGTAGCTTGCAACAATGAAGTGTAGCTTGCAATTAAAAAAAACTTCCTCAAAAACCTAGCCGTTTGGCGAAGCTTTGTTTAACAAACGAAACCGAGTGCACCGATGTTAAAAATACAGATTGTGAATACAGATGTAGCAGAAATCAAGGAAAACAAACAAAAGGAGCAAAAATACTCCACTTTCCATCAGAGTTATGGTTCGTTACTGTCAAATGTTTATGTAATTAATCAACACTGTATGAGTTCCCAGGATAGTCATCTTGTTTAAAGAGCATGATCTCTACGGTGCCTTGGATGTCTCACATCCTGGATCTTTCTTGTTCTTTCATTGGTCTGCATTCGAACGCACTTCTCTATAACACCTACCCTTTTGATCTTACGTGCCTCAAGATAATGGTTGTTAATACAGAGCTTCATTTATCTAATAAGGTTTATTACAGAAGGCGTGTTATTATTTGAATGATTGACGGGTGTGACCAGGACCCTTCATCCTGGTCTGGAGAGGTACTCGCAATGATTTCACTCCTGTCTAATAAATGTCAGCTTGCCAAACTTTCCTGTAGCCATTATTTCCTGTTGGCTTAAAACGTTCAGAGAGACATATTGAATACTGAGAGTGTTTTGTTTCGTTTCAAAGTAAAATCTGTCCAGACATGAAGTCTCAAGAGTTTAGGTTTCCGATGTAAATGTTTCCTTTTTGTATTTAAGACTTTTTGAGACATTGAGTAAATATGTTTTGTGATACACTTTAAATCAATTCTATTTCATCTATATAAAAGATTTGAGCTGAATGGTTAAAGATAATGTAGCTCTCATGTTTGTTTCTTTATTGAGTTTATCGTCCCAGCATCAGCTTATCTGAAGACGGTGGTGAATACTTGAAGCCGATATAGTGCTGCCTGCACTGTGTATAGCATGACCATGAACACCTGGCATGATACCATACCTAGTCACCTTATCCTGACGCCGGGCTAACCAGTCGTGGAACTACCCTTATATTTTCTTGAACATAAGCAATGGGGGCAATACCACTCCCACTTGAACGACCTTCGTATGTCGCCGGCTCATCCGGGTTTATCCGGGTTCATCCGGGTCGCCCGCTATGAGTTTGGTGTCTACTTTAAGCAGAAAATCACAATCGAACTTATTTATTCGAAAATAATAAAAACATTTTGAGTGTTTTAAAGAATTCTTTCTACTGTTTTCATATCGAGATAGTGTTTAAAATTTTTGCGAAGATTAAAGAATGATTTATTAAGAAATTTTGCACAAATACCCAGTCGTGGAACTACCCTTATATTTTCTTGAGCGTTAGCGAGGGTAGCCATATCACTACCATTTTTACGAATTTGGGATTTGCCAGCATTTGCCGGCATTTTTGCCGATACTATGCAGGGACATTTCTATAATTATAGCACAAGGGCACTTATAAGGTGCCCAGGGACTGAACCCGGCCGGTCCATTATACTGACACCGACGACTCAGGCATAATGCTGTCACCTTAGCACCGAGCGTTAGGAGGGAAGCCAATGCTACTAACTTTTAAGTCTTTGGTTTGACCCGGCAGGGGTTTGAATCCGCGGCCTCCCGATCCGCAAGCCGACGCTCTACGATCTGAGCTATTGTGGCCGGTACTACTTTAGTATGTCGCGGCCCGGGTTCGAACCCGGGCCCTGAATTTACGTTGGATACCACTTCACTTCAGTCAAACAATGACGCACATTGCAACCATTATAAGTACAAGTGTATGTATATATTTTGTACATTAGAATGTGTTTGCAAAGTGTACAAAAGACAACTTATAACTGTTATTATATAACAATTATGTTACAAATTGAAGAATAATGTAAAGCTCAATATTTGGTTTTTCTCTGGATGATGTTTTAAAGGAAACGACGGCAAAATTTATATTTCTTGTATCACTAAAATATAAATAATGTCTTTAACAATGATTACTAATCAACATAAAAGTGAGCTGCAAAGGCAGTTTCTATATAAAATTATCGCACTTACCGCTGTCGCATTATTTATTTCTGATATTTTTCCACCTCTTCATTTATACAAATTAAATAGAAATATCATATAGCTACACATTAGTTCATATTACTGCCATACCAAACATTGTTTTGCAAAGCGTTAAAGGCGTGCATAAATAAAAAAAGAACGCCATCAAATGACGTCAATAATAAATGTAAACTTACCTAATATCCAAATGGCCAGGAATATATTAATAATTTGCGGCTCGAAGGCACGCAGCGGAAAATCTTTGGGAAAGGCAAGGTCGTTCAGGAGTCTATATGAGGAGTTCGTTGCAAAACTTCTGGAAAAAAGTTTTAAAATTGTATCATATACACAAATCAATCTTTTTAATTGATTAACAATTTTGGTTATTTGCCGGCATATGTTGCCGATACTGTGAAGCGACATGTCTATCATTATAGCACAGGGGCACTTATGAATTGCCCAGGGAAAGAACCCGACCGGTCCATTATACTGACACCGACGAGTCAGGCGTAATGCTGTCCCCTTAGCCCCGAGCGTTAGGAGGGAAGCAACTACTTCCAACTTTAAAGTCTTTGGTTTGACCCGGCCGGGCTTTGAACCCGCGACCTCCCGATCCGCGAGCCGATTGAGATATTGTGGCCGGTCCAATCTCAATCCGCCCAGTGCAAAATGCATTCGATTTAAACACACTTCCAATATTCTATCACACAGCGCATCATTTAAGTCGTTGGTTCTATATGAAATTAAGGAAAAACCCAGAGGTTTCTCATTACAGCCACAAAACTATACGGACATAAAATGAGGCAGTCTAGTGATTCCATGATGATACGTATCTACATTTGCTTTTTGTAATGTGTAAAAAATAATGGGTCAATGGATGAATGGAGTTGATTTTTCACATACTGCTTAATCTCGAAACCGTAAGAAGTGACACACGAGAGTCGCTGGAGAATTACCAAAATAAAGGCCCGTATTCACCAACTTAAGCCAAAGTCACAATTTTCATACCAACAAGACTAAGCTAACTTATGAAGTTTCAATCTATTCTTAAGCTCAAAGTAGCAAAGTTTAAGTGTCATACGAAAATACATACATGTAGCTCAAGACATAGTAAAGATATTGTGGATTGAAATGCATGACTTAAGCAATTCCTGCACAAGAATAGTTGGTGATAACTGGCCAATAGGTGTCAAATAAATCGTAGTCTGCGTTTGCAAGTGGTTGATATTCTATATGCCTATTACATGTACGGAGATATTGAGGGAACTCGATTCATCAGTTAGTAAGTTACATTAAACTGACAAATGATGGACGCTTTCCGGCGTAGTCTCCCGTTACTGTCAACTTGTTTTATCTGAACTTAAAGCGTTTAAGAACAGTTATACAAATGTCGCTATCATCATGTCAGCAGCGTCAGCAGCAGCAGCAGCAGCAGCAGCAAAACTACCAGCATTATCCACCAACAAGAGCATCATCAACATCATCATTATCATCGTCATCATTATCGTCGTCGTCGTCGTCGTCATCATCCTCCTCATCCTCCTCCTCCTCCTCATCATCATCATAATCATCATCACCATCATCACCATCATCATCATCATCATCATCATCATCATCGTCCTCCTCCTCATCATCATCCTTATTATTTTAATTGTTATCTTTATTATTATTATCATTATTATCATTATTATTATTATTATCATTATTATTATTATAATTATTATTATTACTATTATTATTATTATTATTATTATTATTATTATTATTATTATTAAGTAGTAGTAGTGGTAGTAGTAGTAGTTATTGTAGTACCACGTGTTATCATTCTCTGCCACGTTTTGACTTACTTGTACATGCCGTACTGATCGTCCGGATAATATTGGGACACATTCATGTTTGCTGACGGGCTCTCCATCATGCTTGACGCCAGTAACATCACAAGAAAACCGACAAAAGACATGGTGTGGCCGATAAACTTCACACATGGGTAGCGCAAGAACAATCCAACCTGAAAATATAGTCAAACAGATTGAAATTATATAACGACACCATCATTATCATCATCATCAGCAGCAACAACATCATCATCATCATCAGTAGCAGCAGCATCATAATCAGCAGTATCATTAGCAACAACATCATCTGCAACATCATCACGAGAAGCGGCTTACAAATGACATAGGATTTGTCAGTGCGTTCTTTGGCGAAGACCATCAAGTGTTTAAAACACACCGGAAACCAACAATAAAAAGTCTACCAATTGTCTACATATAAAAGGCAAAACGCAAGCACTGTCATGTTTGAACCAAGACATTGAAAATCATACCGCTCGTTGTTGTTGTTCGTCTTTCCCCGCTATGGTAAAATTGTAATATGCATCTGGCCAGTTCAGCTTATCGTTATTCTGATTACATTGATTCTAATTTCAAAGACCTGGTTTAATTGTTTACATTTTGTACAGGGTTGACCTTGGATTTTTTATGAAAACAAGCAGTCCCCAAAAGATTTGGAAGCCTCTCTCTGAAGGGCTAGAGTTAAAGGCAGACAATGTTGCACCTACACCTAGATAACTCAATCGGAACACCTCGGATAATTCACGAATTATCTCTCGGATGTATGTAGGTAGTCGGATCACCTCGGCCATTTCCCTAAATGGATTTACTTTTGAGACAGATGTCAAAACAAAGATGGCAGCTCGGGTGACAGCTTACTACAATACGATGCCTGAAAGACTTCAATTTGTGGCGGACTCAAATTTAAATCATCCAATTTTAATTTACCCAGCGCAGAAGACACGCAGCTGTCAAACGATTGCATTGTCTATGTTTTGTGCGAACAACATTTTAGGCAAATTCTTCTTCCGACTTCCGGCAAACTAAACCATCGTGATTTCAGTAAGTATCATTGCACCAGATACATCCGTTGGATGATTGTCCCGAGGACGGAATTTCCCGAGGAGTTCCGATTGCTAGATAAATGTCTGGGTAGAACCTGCAGAGCGCTGCATGTCAACTGAAAGACCTGTTTTGTTGCGTTAAGCTAACATTAAACACGAAATATCTCATCCGTTGACGATCTCCGGTGAACAGGCTGTCTTAAAGAAACCAACAAGATATTGATCCTTGACTGTCTACAATTTTAGTTTTGCGACACTGTTTCAGTCTGGTACATATATCCCAGTCTTCGGTTTCCGTTTTATTATTCCATAGCTTTTGAAACTGTTCAACTAAATATACTTTTTCAAAAATTATTGTTTTCCAGAAGAAAACATTTGATGCAATAATAATACACAAGCTTATACAGAATATGCATGTACACATTTCCGGAAGTAACCCGGTAAATGTAGCCCTTCAATATGATTTTTTTCCATATACGACTGAATGTGTAAGTCACGAATAACAAGCCAAAATACGCATCGGCTCCAGGTTATAATGATGCCATAATAAAGGTATTTTACTGCAACACAACATGGGCAATAAAAATGACTGAACTTATATTACAGATCTGTTCTATAATTCTTGTTAGCATTATTTGCCACCACCGGACCTGATAGCGCAATCGGCTCCTGTATTCAGGAGTGTTAACTGCATTTATAAGCGCCTGTTATTTTTTTAAAAACTGTTATTGCCATTAATTCATTGACGCAAAGTCCATGAATGGTATATGTATGGGTATGCCCTCATAATAGCCAAAAGTTTAGCGAATTAATGAGGATGTGTCTATACAGAAAACAGGCCTAGGAAAGCCTATGAGACCATTATGCTTGAGGTCATCATGATTTATTAATAACATTTGTAA
Source organism: Sinonovacula constricta (assembly GCA_007844125.1). Taxonomy (NCBI): domain Eukaryota; kingdom Metazoa; phylum Mollusca; class Bivalvia; order Cardiida; family Solecurtidae; genus Sinonovacula; species Sinonovacula constricta. The sequence continues at coordinate 49,060,984 of CM017565.1, forward strand.
TAAGTACTTAAGTGTTCTTTAACGGTGGTATTCGACAGTTTGTACCAAAACCATTTTCATTAATAATCTTAATAAACTGTTGTTACCTGAACAGATCTCGCAAAATGCTGTTTATTGACTCACCTGTTTATAAAGTGAACCATAACGCCACAATCATCATTATAAACATGTGTTACCTTTTTGAACCGCGCTGCACAGTTAGCTATTTTTAAACTAAGAAAACCACGTAATCACTTATGTTTTATTTTTTCCACGCCATCCGCTGTAACGTTGATGTCTATTTTAAGCAGGAATCCCAACCATTCTTATTTATAGATTTAAAAAAAAGCAACATTTTGAGTATTGATTTGAGAGTTTTACTGTCCTAAAAATTGAAAAACTGTTGAAAATCCTCAAAGCTTAACTGAAGTACGATTGTTTCTTCAGAAATTATGCACAAATACACCAAACAGAGGTCCGATATTGCTACATACATTGTTATATAGGCAAACCATCTTTTAATGACATTGCTGATTTTTATCTTCTTTTTAACAGACGCTTTTAAGCTAATACTCGCGTTCAATACCTTCCGGAACTAGTTGTTAGAGCTAATGTCCTATAACAAACCACCCTAATTTAAAACTAGAAAGACTTGTGTTTTTCTTTTCTAAAAACGCTTTCACTCAATTTTCAGCAATTGGACTTTTGCAAGAGTAAATCACAAACAATTGCTCTTTTTGCATATATGCAAATTTTTGCCAATATTATGCTTCAGTTCCCTATGGAAAAAGTTACAACATTGTGTATATAGAACTATATTAACATTCCAGTACACGAGATGACGTACCCAAAATGACGTAACCAACCAGAAACAAAAACTAAAATAAATATTATTTCAGAGCATACAACATTTACAAATTGATTCTTATATAACGCCGACCTTGTTTCCAATTTATAACAGACAACAAACATTAAGGGTTAGATGTCGGCTCGTGTTACAAAACGATAAAACGATCCTTGTCTTGATTTTAAAGAAATACTTACGGAGAGAGCCAGTTAAAAAGCAAACATAAAAATCAGGATCGACAGTTAAATTGCCAGACCATAAACAGTGATTTCAGTGGATGTAATCTGTAATGCAAAAGCATATCAATGGACAGTGTTTTTTTTGTGTGTGTTTTTGTGATGTTTTGTTTGTTTGTTGTTGTTGTTGTTGTTTGCGCAGCAAGGAAACATCGGCACGTGTCAGATTTGTATTACCGCAGATTTCATCAATCGGAACGCCTCGGTTAATTCAGGAACTATCTCTTGGATGTATGACGGGAAAACCCCGGATAAAAAAACATGTCGGCGCATATGTCGTCATCAAAACAACAGATACAAATGTTTTCTCATCTATACTGAAAATGCAGCTAATAGATGTATATCTAAAGAGTTGTGGAGTTTTATTAATAAATGAAAGTTTATAGGATAAAATGATCCTACATGTATACCCTACACCTATTGCATTTTTATTGCACAATTTATGGCGTTATCTTCTTCCGGCGAACAAAACGATCGTGAGCCTGCAGGTATCATTGCAGCAGATACATCCGAGGGACGATTGTCCCGATGACGGAATTACCCGAGGAGTTCCAAATGGAGTGTCCCGATAACGGAATTACCCGAGGACTTCCGATTGGATTGTCCAGAGGACGGCATTACCCGAAGAGTTCCGACTGAGATCTCATCTGTCAAAGTAGTTCTTATTCCGCCAAGGGATGAATGAAGAATGGTGTTCCATTCACTTTTCTCTATCCTCTGATTAAGCAATCGATAACGACATTCTTGGCCAACTGCTCTGGATACAATCTACTTGCAATCCTTAAGTGCATTTTCAGAAATACCTCCAGCCAAACAAAGATCCAGCCTATTTTGTTCATATGTATTAGCAGTGTTTGTCTAGACATCTCAATTAAAATGACAGATTAATGCTTTCATTTTCATTTTCATTGGTGTTGTCTGGCTCTATACATTACAAACGGGTTCTGTTTAAGTTCTAGTAAACACTATGTTGGAAAATGGCAACACTTCAGCTATATGTTTACGGTTTTCATTCAATAGCGACGTAAAAGCCATGGCTGTATGAAAAACTCAATGTTCTTGAACTTCAACAATAATAATAATAATAAACTGCAACTAAATAAACGGCCATTATTCCGAACCAAACATCACTGATTCCACACACATGTAAAATAATATGCATTTTCCCTTTAAGAATAATTTAATCAACAAACTGAAGCAGCTTGGACAACTTTCTAACTACATAGACCGACACCAGAACAATAAACACAGTGCGAAAAAAAGATATATTAAATTCAGACAGCAAATAAACCACGAAACAACGGGCACCTTTACTTACAAAATGCAGACCCCGTACCATTAAATCTGGCGGTAGACCAAACTGCCATGTTGCGTTAAGTTAATCATACGACACAGAACAATCCGTCCGTTAGCGCACTCTCTGTCACCCAATGCCTCATACAGACAATTAGACATTGACTCATGTTAAGTATTATAAAGAGAACTGCTGCATTAATGTCTCCAACATGGCATCTGACCTGACCTGAGAGGTCTGCATAGTGGTTGAGTCTGTCGTCGTTTCTGTCTAAGATCCACTAAACTTTACTCCGATTGTTAAAATACACAGTTTCAGATAAATCAGATAGTCTTTATGGCATATAGTAATTTCTAAGCGATTTTAGCTACCAGTCACGTACCAGAGAAAGTACATGACCGGTGTTTAAATATGTATTGTTTTCATTGTTATAATTATAAATAATAATATAAGACAAAGTCCTATGAGCACTGAAACATATACCAAACTCCAAAAAGGCACAAAACAAAGGTATTTAACATGCAAGACAAGCGAAAAGTAAGAACAAATTTGTGATGAATCATTTAACGAAAAGAGCAAACCCGACAGTAACCGCCTTGGAACGGTCAGTCGGCAATATGGACCGACTGGGGTGCTTAAACCGGTTTTACAGAGCTCTAACCTCGCACTTCCCGATGAGTTTCTCAAATGCAAGCAATGAAAAGAAAAACGATATATGTGAATACAAAATGTCCAAGCGCTGATATTTTTTTTAAAGTTATGACGAAAGTAGTGACGTCATTGAAAAAAATGTCCACATAGTGTTTAGAAAAGAATATGGTATTATTTCGATTTGAAAAACTACACAAAAATGGTCGACTATAAAAGAAATTAACTTTCTGAATCATGAACAACAAACATGACCAGAGACAAATAAATGGTTGTAGCATCCTACTCATGTGAAGATGGAATTGAAGAACCAAAGTCCAATGTCCATCAAAGGAAAAACACGTAACAATCCTTACAGGATGAATTAAATGACAACATAGATTACATGCACGGGGAGATTTTTTACGACCGCCACACTGCACAAGTAACATTGTTGTGATCATGAATAAGAAAATATGACAAAGTCCTATGAGCATTTTAAGTCTGGAATAAAGAAATGAGAATTGATGCTTTAAGTAAAATGTTAGTATTGTTCAGTTAGAGAACAAACACAAAGACAAACACCATCTATTAACGCTCCAATCGCAGTAAAACAGTTAACGCAAGACAACAAATAGAAATCATTTACACAAAAATCCAGCACAACATAAGTGACATTTTACCAAAAGAAATCACGGTCTATGAAAATTTCTTAACATCAAAATAAGCACAAAAAGTAACGCTAAGCATCTGTTACAGGTTAAAATCAAGATAATATTTATAAATGACATTTCGGAATGCTCCTTAATGGCATTATGAAGTCTCATTGGCGTGAAAAGTGTCAAATTGCAGTCATTTAGTATTGGTTTTATTCCCGCATTCCATTAGCACAAGGATATTGATGGCCTTGAGAAAATAGAAAAATTGTCTCATGCAGCGGATGGCTGGCTTCAAGAAATGCAGTGAAATAACAATTGGGTCATTTTGGAATCATCAACATTTGATTTATAAAGTTGTAAACATGAAGGACAATTACATAAATTTTAATGTACCACAATTGATAGAAATATCTAAGCTTTATTTGCATCTTAATATATCTTCTATAAATAACATTAACAAATAAGCAAGACTTTATCTGTTAAATGTTCAAGGGACGAAACATGGTCTTGCGAATTGGAAAATATCAGTTGAAACATATTACCACATTGACATGACGTTTCTATGTAGAGCTCATTGTATCTAAGGAAGGCAACTGCACTTCAGAAAAAAGAAAGTGAAATCATTTCAACTTTTGGAAGAAAGTAAGCAAAAAATGAGAAAGTAAAATCATTTTAACAAAGCTTTGGCTGTCTGAAAACTTGACTGTGCTTTTATTTTCAACAACCATTTTTCGTTTAAAAGACGGCATTACTCTTAATGTTCACATTTCATCGTATATACTTGCAGGTGGGAGGATACACTGGATTTTGGTATCTTGCTTCGGGAAAAAAAATGATTTCCATTAAAAAAAATATGAACTACATTTTAAGAATATTTAAAGCCATAATATCTCTGGAGAAAACAACAGTGTAATTTATACAAAACTGGAAGGAAATGGCAAAGAAGACTGACAAATACAATATCGACTGACGCCTGAATGGACTAATAAGCGTGTGTTGAAACCTTTGAAAATCATAACATATGTTATGTTAAAGCTTAAATGCTAACAACGTGCACGTCGCAATATATTTAACAAATTTACATTAGACAAACATGCAAGAAGACCCAGTGGCACAGTCAGTAGCACACTCTACTGTCACAAAATTTCTTTATTTAACCAGAAATAATAATAATAATATTAATAACAACAACAACAACAACAATAACAACGACATTAATAATGATATCAATAATAATAATAATAATAATAATAATAATAATAATAATAATAATATATAAAAAATAATAATAATAATAATAATCATAATCATAAATATAATAATAATGATATCAATAATAATAATAATAATAATAATAATAACAATAATAATAATAATAATAATAATAATAATAATAACAATAACAATAATAATAATAATCTGATGATGATGGCACTAATAATAACAATAATAATGATTATAATAACATTACATTTCTGTCACTTTCTTCTGTGTTCACTTTAATAATTTAATATTACTTACTTTCATCGGCAAAATAGTTTTAGTATTATTGTTAACCACGAACAATGTTGAATTGTTATGGAAGCCAAATAATATGACCTAAGTCCTTTGGTAATCGATATGATACTTAATTAATTTGTACAAAAGTGTCTACCAGCATGGAAATTGTGCAATAGATCGTTTTTGCTGATGTTATCAAAAACTTATGTCTACGATTTTAATAAAATAATTTGTATTCATTCTCTTTATAAAAATACTATTTCATCTATATTTCAGTGTTTGTTTGCATCTTATACCAAAATGTGTATTGGAATTATCGTCAAGTTTACATACATTAGGCTGTGGCACACCATTCTGCCACTTATATAACAATACGAGATTAATGTCATCTCAAGAGAGAATTAATTCTATTCACTACCAATCAATCAATCAGTCAATCAATCAATCAATCAATCAATCAATCAATCAAATCGTTTATTTGTACATAAAGGCCACCGGCCCAAAATACATAGTAATATATAACACATAATAAAAAGTCAAGTACAGTACAGTAGTTGTATAAAACGAATGTTTAAATGTCATTAATTGCATTCATTAGTTTATAAATATAAATGGATACATTTTTAACAATATCAGGGTTTTGGGAAGACAAAAAGAGCAAAAAAGTCGTGAAGTTTTGTTCCACGTACATACCAGTTAAATAAATATGTGTGCTACCTTTAACTACTCAATTCTTTTAAAAGTCTGTTTCATCTTAAAAGCATAGAAACACACATGTTTGTTTAGATATATAAAGCCATTACTTGATAGTTATATTTTATTCAACAGATGTCATCAGCTATACGTATATGTATAACATTTAAAAGTGTTGCTTGGATAGCTAACACAATTGAAAGCGTCGCATTGAATGTCACCGGTGACAATTTCCCTTTTTCTGAAGATGCGTACAGAAATCGGATCTTAATGGACCAGCTGATCTGGTTAAAGTCTTTATCCATTTCATGTAATATATGGAAATAAATGATAATGACAGTGAAGAGACAGTTTTAGTGGGCTATCTTTACCAAGAACATAACTCTAAGTGGGCTTCCCTAATGACACGGTGTCTCAAGTTTCCGGGAACTAGTTCTCCTGACAGACAATAAACCATAGACTCCCGTCCCAGGCTTTTTACGCAAATAACCATATGGAATGACTTGTTTCAAAAGATTTTTTTTTTCTTTTCACCGTATCTGGGAAACATATCAGGAAGTGCGATGTCCGAGCTCTGTAATAAGGAAATGTGACAAAGTCCTATGAGCGTTGCAACATATACCAAAATTTGAAAAGGAACAGGACAAGGGTGATCAAGTGCAAGCCGAATGTAAAATAAAGATCAAATCTGTGTTGAGTCATTAAACAAAGAGAGCAAACCCAAACAGTAATCCGGACTTGGAACGGACAGTCGGCAAAAGGGATCGACTGGGATGCGTAAACCGGTTTTACAGAGCTCCAACCTGGCATTCCTGAGGGGTTTCTCAAATGCAAGCAACAAAAATAAAACCTATTTATTTGAATAAAAACGTCGAAGCGCTGACGTTTTCTTAGATAAGTGATGACGTCGTTAGTGACGTAATTGAAAAATAATAACCCCATGGTACATAGAAGAGAGGAAAGTATCATTTCCATTAGGAAAAAATAAACAAAACTGTTGATAGTAAATTAAATTACATTTTAACAAACCTTTTTATCACACCTGTCGGCCCTCAACCGTTTCAAAGCGTTAACTGTTGAGATTGTTCTATTTTATATAATATCTCGTCACAGATTTGTTGTAAATAAGAAAATTACTATGAATAAATAAATAAATAAGTAAATAAATAAATATATAGCAAAGTCATATTGTCATTATGAGCATTGCAACATATACCAATATTTGAAAAGGCACAGGACAGAGGTATTCACATGCAAGCCAAACGTAAAAGTAAGAAAAAATATGTGATAAGTCATTTAACAAAAGGAGCAAACCGGACACTAACCGCCTTGGAACGGACAATCGGCAATATGGACCGACTGGGATGCTTAAACCGGTTTGTAACTCTTACATTTGACTGGAATGTACATGTAAACCTCATGTTCAATGCCTTTTCGAAATTTTAATATATGTTACAGAACTCAGGACTCTGTCTTATGTTATTATTCTTAGCTATAAGCTATATATTCTCTTTCTTACCCCGACACGCTTCAACCATTTTACTCAGGTATTGCGGAAACTATCGCAAAACGATATCGCAAAACGATATCGCAAAACGATATCGCAAAACGATATCGCAGAACGATATCGCAAAACGATACGTGGATCATTTTATTTTCCTAACAACTTCTTTTTTGAAAAAAGAAACTTCATCAGCGGTTCATCAGTTGGTTCACGTAAGGATGTTATGTAATCATATCTCCGAGCATAGCTCGGTTTGCATATCCGTGAAGTTGGCAGCCTAGTAGCCCGGAGTTGGCAGCCAAGCTTGTTTTCGACAATAAAAATATCAGCACGTGTCCATTGCGTATTAATATAGTAGCTCTAAAATAGTTCTTAGGAGTTCAAAGCTAATTGGTAGTTAGTTGTGCCGAAGCTCATAAAACATATATGCTTTGTTATATCAATAACTACCTGCAATAGTTCGGATTGAGTTCAAGTTTGCTACACAGAAACTTAAAATTGGTGAAAACAAGAAATACCAAACTTAATGCTGTTTCAGTTTTCTCTCTTTTTAAAACTGCTTCCGTTAATAAATTCCTATGGGATTGGATGTGCTGCATTTGGCGTTCAATGTCTTGTATCCAAGAAATGTTTAATTATAAGAGAAATGTTTAATTATAAGAGAATCAATGTCAGGAACGAACGTTAAACGGTGATTATCTGACAATTAGCTCATATCAAATACATGTGACAATAGATTGTCCTGTCTGGGGGAAATTGACCATTGTTATGGATGAACTCATAGTTTATTCTATGTAAACACGAATTTTGAACACTACATTAATCGTCAGAGGCAGTACAAACAGTAAAACATCGCTCTATTCAGTGGCATAATAATGATGATAATAATAATGATAATAATAATAATAATAATTTTATTATTATTTTTATTATTACTATTATTATTATTATTATTATTATTATTATTATTATTATTATTATGACATGTACAAGTAATATATGTATATGTATATATTTTTTATTATTATTATTATTATTATTATTATTATTATTATTATCATTATTATTATTATTATTATTATTTGTATGCCACTAAATGTCTGTTGTGCTATCGAAGACAAAGATTTGCAGGAAAATTCATATTTGGTTTGTACATATAATTATTGTATTATTATTACTACTACTATGATAATGATGACGAACTATGGCGATTTCAAAGTATTTTCTTTAAATGAAACTGCTGACATTGTTTTTATTTCTTGTGTTACAGATAATACGTTTTCAAGAGTTCTCATGTCTTTTAAAAGATCCACTTCTTGTTCCCTGGTGAAAAAAGACATCAATTCAGTACGGCTATTTGTAAAACTTTTGTACTGTAAGCTTTTGAACGTCAATATATCAGAGAATATAATCTATTGACTAACATTTAATACACGCGGCGTCAACCAGAAAGTACAACGTCATGGGAGACAGGTGTGAAACGTATAATAAAGGTGTGTTATAGTCCTGTTAAATAACCTCTGTTATCTCCCCTGAATAATTGCCTCCCTTAAACGCTCTTTAGCGTGGAGGTTCGCATTTCATTTCCGGTGGAGAGCAAATAAAAAATGTCAACGATGGCAGAAAAGGTGTTAAACTCGACTAAAAAAAAGAGGCATTATTGTTGTGTGTGTAGCAATTGAACAGAACAGAACAGAACAGAACAGAACAAAGTTTATTAATTACAGGCAATTACAGGGGAAAGTTGACAGAAGGACGCCACCTTTCACAGATTTCCAACACAACATGAACAGTGGAAAAAACAGCCACGCCAAATAAAGGCCCATAAAAACCAACCGCTCTTAAGTAAGAATTGCTCAAGTCATGGATTTCAATATACAATATCTTCAGTATGTATTTAGCAACATGATCGTATTTTTGCATGACAATTTAACTTTTGCTTCTTTAATCTTAAAATTACATTGACACTTTAGAAATAAGCTTATTTTTGTAAGTATGAAAACTGGGACTTGGGCTTATGTCATGACTTGGGCTTAAGAATCGTTGTTGAATACGAGCCATAAGACAAGAGCTGTCACAGAGCAGCGCGTGCGACGTTAATGTGTAATAATACTACGAAATTTTATCTTAAAAGCGCCTAAATTGTCATTTTCAAGTCACGAATAATCCATTAGTCATAATTTGATAACGTTTGAAGGTGACTGAACTTGTACTACAAATTTCTGTTTTATTACAATTCTTGTTATCCTTATTTGCCATGAAATTTAACAAACGCGAATTGTAATTAAATCATAAAATGTCCTGTTGTTACATTTTCATTTCGATTCTCACAGGGATGTTAGTTAATTAACTGAGCCTGATTATGATCATTACGTTCCAATAGATTGTTTGTATGGTTTATCGTCCTACCAACAGTATTTCAGTTATCTGGAGACGGTGTCCACTTGAAGCAGATATAGTGCTGACTTCACTGTGTATAGCATGCCGTAAACATTTGACATTATACCACATCCAGTCACATTATCCTGACACTGGGCCAACCAATCATTGAACTATCCTTATATTTGTTTGAGTGTAAGCAAGGGAACTATACAACTAACAAGGACAAATAAAAATACCTCATATAACCTGTAACTGTTCCTCAACAGGAAATGACAGGAAAAGTCTAATGAGCACTACAACATGTTCCAAACTTCGGAAAGTCACATGGCGAAGGTATTCACATGCAAGCCAAATGTAAAAGTAAGAAGAAATATGTGATGAGTCACTAAGCAAATAGAGCAAACCCAACAGTTACCGCATTGGAAGGGTCAGTCTGCATAAGGGACCGACTTGGGTGCTTAGATCGACTGTACAGAGCTCCAACCTCGCACTTCCTGAAGCTTGAAGAGTTTCACAAATGCAAGTAATTCCGACTAAATATCCCATTTATAAAAAAAATTGATAGAACAAGTATACATTTGAGCTCTGTGGCAAAGGAGAGGACAACACTCTCAAAACGACCAAAGTTTTGTTCTGAATACAATACTCCCTGAAAATGTCAATTTAAAACTAAAGCTATAAATCCGGAGTTATACGAATGATATACATTTACGTTATTTTCAAATGTCTTACCTTGTAATGGTTTAACTTTTCAGTAAGTTGTATTAAGTATATTGTCTCAAGGGACTGATGATTGTCGACAGTTGTAAAACTGGAATCTGGTGCAATGATACTTACAGAAATCATGATCGTTTTCGCCGGAAGTCGGGAGAAAATGCCTAAAATGTAGTTCGCGCAAAACATAAACAATGGCGTCGTTTGACAGTTGTGTGTTTGCTGCGCTGGGTAAATTAAACTTGGATGATTTAAATTTGAAGCAGCCACAAATTGAAATTTTACAGGCATCGTACTGTAATGAGCTGTCATCCGAGCTGTCATCTTTGTTTTGACGTCTGTCACAAAAGAAGTTCCATTCAGAGAAATGGCCAAGGTGATCCGACTACCTACATACATCCGAGAGATGATTCTTGAATTATCCGAGGTGTTCCGATTGGGTTTAAACATACATACTGCAGTCGTGCTTGTTTGTTGTTTTCGCAAAACTTGTAACCCAGACTAGGAATCCCATGTTTGATTATTGCTCTTTGTCTATCCTCTCATCAGTTGAGTCTAGACATCACGATTAAATGGCAGATTACGGCCTTTCATTTCAATTTCGAAAGCGGTGTCTTGCTCTGAACACTGCGCGCACTATTGTTCATTCTTACAAAAGGGAAGTACAAGTAATTAGAATATAGACACTGCATCGTCTGTCAATGAAAAGCAGTCGTCTTGATGCAAGTTTGATGCCAGCTTTAGGCTGGGCCCCAGTCAATTTTTTTCTTGATTTGCTTTTGTAAAGTCGGAACTAACCGAAGCGCCGTCTATGGGAACTGTTTCTTTGCAAAACTCTTTTCTTTAATACTCATACAGTATATGCACCCATGTTTATAACTTTAAAAAGAAAATAATGCCTTGTTTCATAATTTCCACATCACAATGTTTACACGACATTCTATTCACTTAAGTCATTCGTAGCCACCATGACATGTCGCAAATACACGTATATTTTATCATATTTAGATATAAATTGTCAAGACCAACTTTATAGGCATTTTGGCTCAGAAAGTGCAAGATGTCAGTATATGGCATATGATTTCATCTATGTCGACTTTAACAGGTAATTTGGCTCAGAAAGTGCATGCTTTATGTATAAGATATATGATTTAATAAAGGCCAACTTTAACAGGTAATTTGGCTCAGAAAGTGCATGTTTTATGTATAAGTCATATGATTTCATAAAGGCCAACTTTAACAGGTAATTTGGGCTCAGAAAGTGCATGTTTTATGTATAAGGCATACGATTTCATAAAGGCCAACTTTAACAGGTAATTTGGCCCAGAAAGTGCATGTTTTATGTATAAGGCATATGATTTCATAAAGGCCAACTTTAACAGGTAATTTGGCTCAGAAAGTGCATGTTTTATGTATAAGGCATATGATTTCATAAAGGCCAACTTTAACAGGTAATTTGGGCTCAGAAAGTGCATGTTTTATGTATATGACATATGATTTCATCTAGGCCAACTTTAACAGGTAATTTGGCTCAGAAAGTGCATGATGTCTGTATATGACATATGATTTTATCAAGGCCAACTTTAACAGGTAATTTGGCTCATAAAGTGCATGCGTTATGTAAATGACATATGATTTCATCAAGGCCAACTTTAACATGTAATTTGGCTCAGAAAGTGCATGCTGTCCGTATATGGCATATTATTTAATTAAACGCTAGATTGTGCGTCTTAAATCAATCTCTTTGTCGGCCGCACTCATTTATTGATATGCAAATGAGGATCTGAACAAAATACCCATACCAATGGCAATATCTTGAAGTATAGGCAAATCACAGCCCCTTATGCAGTTCTTTATGTAGCCAAACTGTTCGCCGAACTTCCACCCAAAACGAGATGCCAGCATTTTATAATTTTTGAACTGTTTATGTTATAAAATCAGGAATTCACTGCTAAAAGGTGACAATAAATAGGACAAGATCATTTCTTACAAGAAATAATACCTATTAAGAAATTGCGTCCTTTAAGAAACAGCATCTTACATACCAAAGAAAATCCACTTTCAAGAAAAACGTCTTACATGTACAAGAAATAGGCTCTAACTTGTGTAACGACCGCATGGGTAGAAATATAAGCACTTCAAACCAGCCTCGCTGCGGGGTTAACTCTTTAGCGACGTGGTTTAAGCGGCTTCCCGATTTGCGCGGTTAAGCAACGGTTACCGTGGTCGGTGTACGGATGGGTGACCGTTGGGGAGCGCCGGCCTGCGTTACACTTGCATCAAATATCTTAAACATATCCAAAGCGACGGTCGTCTTTTAATTGTGATACAAGCAAGTTGCCAACGCCTTCAGACAGCAGGCAAAAACTAAATTTATGTGTAGTATTACACGTTGAGTCTAAAACGTTTTTTTTCTTGTCGTGATCTCTGCTCTGGCAAATCTTATTAACTTGGATGTTGGTAAAACACCATTATGCCCTGTCCCTTGATACCTTATTTCACCCGCTGACCCTTAAACGAATTTTGGTTGTCTACTCATCCAGACCAATATTGGTTCGGGCAATTTCTAGTTACCGAACGATAGGAAACCATACTTACAGGGTAAGCATGTCTATAATTTTCGAAATATGATAGAATCTTGCTACAGATTTGCTTATACTGTGTAAAAAAAATTAAAGTTTATTGAGACCTGTCCGCCATTCCATTGAAGGTCACCGTGACAAACAACTTTGCCTTGCTATTTCCAAAACTCGAAGCTGTCATCTGTTTGCCATGACCAGTATAAGTATTGTAGTCCTCTAGACGTTGATTGGTAGTGAAAATCATATTGAAGGTTGTCGTGGCCTTGACCTTTGCGACACGAATCCCAAAACCAGAAGGGGTCCTGTCTTTATCTTGATCAATTTCCAAATCAAGTTTGAGAAATGCTGATTCAGACATTCTGTAGAATTTAGCGAGAATTTAAGAAACTATAATTACATTAGAGAAAGATCACTGTAACATTCAAATCACCCCATTGAATGTCACTGTGACCTTTGTCCCGCTAATAACACCCCCACACCCCTTAGTACGTTTACACTCCTTAGAGTAGTCAAGGATATGTTATTTTTTACGATTTACGTAGCTACAGATGAAAATAATTTAATTGCTCACCACGAGTTAAAACCCCGACTTGACACCAGAACTTTTTTTTAATTTATGCCCCAAACTTGTAAAATATGTTTAACTACCCAACACCTGAATATAACTTATTTTCTACGCGTAAATTCAAAATACACCCTACTTACTATAATATGGTTGTTCCGAAATCATCGGTGTACTTTTAAAATTTTTAAATAAAAAAAAAAAAATAAAAAAAATAAAATAAGCATATTCAGTTCATGTGCTATAGTGTACATAACGTTGAAATTTAGAATTAATTCATTACTAAAGTTTACATTAGTTTATTTTTGCGCAGTATTACATAGTCAAAACATATTAAAGGCAGAACAGTACAGAGTGCTGGCAAAAAATTATCAATCTGATTAAAATCATATCCTGAAAACCGCTCCGCTATCAGGATCTGACGACGAGTCAATAAAACCTTCCCAACCAATCGGATCGTCGCCTACAAAATCGCAAAAGTAAATGATGATCCGAAGCGTTCCGAACGTATCATATTAATTTACATTTACAAAGAAATGTAAACATGGACACTCCGCGCTATTTGTATGCGGTATCCATAATGCAATCAAGATTTTGTTTCTGAAGCGCTTCTAAAGCGGTTTTAACGAGCGAATTGCTAATTTTGTCAAACACTATTCTACTGCATCATCGATAGCGGCCAATTTTCGACTCTTACCGAAAGCGTCATGCATTACGCTCTTTGACTGGCTGTTATAAAAATGGTAATCGGGGAAAACCATTCTTGTTTATAGACGATATTTGCGGGCCGTCATAAGATCTGACGTTAGTGAGATTGAAAATTAATCAAAGTGTAATCGTTTGAAAATTTGAAAATTATTTACTGATTGCGAATATTTGTCTGACAGGATGCTGTTGTACAGGGAGATAGGAATCCCATGAAACGTAATATTCGCACAATGAAATATCACTTTTCATTTCGCCTAATAAATCGTGAGATGTTACTGCCTGGCATAAACTAAAAAACGTCACGTACTTCAGTGCCAATAGAATGTAGGTCTTATAAATACATAATATATATATATATATATATATATATATATATATATATATATATATATATATATATATATAGTAAGTAGTTCGAATCGTTGACAGCAGGCGAGATCTAAATGGCTTTGCTAGACTATTTATTTTTGAACTAAAAAAACAGGCGAAAAAAATTTGTTGGTATATGTTGGTATATGTATACATTGCGACACGTCGCTCATAGTTCATAGAACTGGGACATTTAGCCACATGCAGATCCGTTTCCTAAGTTAATATATCTTGGACACTTCGCTGTAATATTACAAAACTGACTTGGTCACACGTCGCATTAAATTTGCATATAAATTTGTTTGAATAATGAAAACTATAATATCTGATCAATAAAAGATGTCTTCGTGTTTGGAAAACTAAGAGATTCGCAATAATTTTTACTACTTTTAACCAAATTTAGCTCAACAGATTTGTTCATAGAATATTCGAGGTTAAAGGTCAAACTCTTCGTGAAATTTTGTTTCGTTCATATCAAATGTTTTTACTTTTACATAGAGTGAACGTTCAAACAATATTTTTAAATACTTTATCTTAAAAGAGTCTACATTAACAGACTCGATTCACGAAATATCCATATTTTATAATAAAAGATGCTTTGCATCGACTAGCTTTTGTACAATGTATAACATATCGCCGTTTTGTTACATATCTTGTTAATCTGATTACCAGGAAATTTAACAACGCGATTTTTTGTTTTTGTTTTTGGGATTTGTCGTCCCACAAAAAAGTATTTTATTTATCTGGAGACGGTGTCAACTTGAAACAGATATAGTGCTGCCTTCACTATGAAAAGCATGCCGTTAATACCTGGTATCATACCACACCCAGTCACACCCAGTCACAATATCCTGACACCGGGTTAACCAGTCGTGGTATAACTACCCATGTTATTTGTTTAAGCGTTGACAAGCGAGCTATACCACTACCATTTTTACGACTTTGGTATGTCACTGACAGGGATCGAACCAGGGACCTCCCGTACCTAGAGCCGACGCTCTACCGATTGCACTACCAGGTGCAGTCAACGCGAATTGTAATGACATCATAGCATATCCTGTTATATTTCGATGTTCACATGGATGTTAACTAAAGAGCATACTCTGCACTATAGGAATATATGACAAAGTCCTATGAGCATTGCAACATATACCAAACTCCGAAAAGGCACAGAACAAAGGTATTTCACATGCAAGCCAAGCGAAAAGTAAGAACAAATTTATGATGAGTCATTTAACGAAAAGATCAAACCCGACAGTTACCGCCTTGGAACGGTCAGTCGGCAATATGGACCGACTGCGGTGCTTAAACCGGTTTTACAAAGCTCTAACCTCGCACTTCCTGACGAGTTTCTCAAATGCAAGCAATGAGAAAGAACAACGATCTATTTGAATACAAAATGTCCAAGCGCTGATATTTTCTATAAGTTATGACGAAAGTAGTGACGTCACTGAAAAATAATGTCCACAGTGTTTAGAAAAGAATATGGTATTATTTCGATTTGAAAAACTACACAAAAAATGGTTGACTATAAATAAAATTAACTTTCTGAATCATGAACAAACATGGCCAGAGACGAATAATGTCATAACGTTCCAATGAATTCTGGCCAAAAGTACATGATATGTTGAATATGATACAATGTCACTGCTGCATGAAGTGAAGGTATGGATCATGTTTTTACCATATGTCTGCTGAAGCGCGCCTAAATTATCCGATTCAAGTCACGAGTTATTCATATTTTAAATTTAGATAAGGTTGTCACGTTTTGAGGTGATTGAAAATGTATTATATACCTTGATTTTATTACATAATTAAACTAGTTAGTCACCGATCGCCAGGGAATGTAATAAGCTTAGCTCTGTTGTTTTTTTATATAATAGTCGAGCTTTAAAGGCCAAAATCTTCTTGAAATTACGTCTCGTCCAATCACGTCTCTCAAAGCGAATCGAAGAGAAAAAGTTACTACTCTTACTACAATATAACCTGTAACAATACTTCAATAGTGACGAATATCCCATTTATAATAGATGTCATCAACACACGTATACCTTTGAGCTCTCTGGCGTAGGAGATTGCAAAATGAACAATGATTTGGTTTTCATTAAATACTTCTTGACAACCTCAGTTTAAAATAAGACTATAAAATCTAGTGTGACACAAATGATTTACGTTGTTCTGAAAGATCTCACGTTTAATGGGTTAACTTATTGATAGGATGTATTAATATCTCCAGGGACTATTTTGTTTCGACAGACGAAAACCCATCAGCCATCGATCTATCAAGACGGTTCTTAGCACTTAAATGGCGATGAATTCAGTTATTGTTCGCTATCACGTCAAAAGCTGAATATTCTCTTGATGCGGGTTATTGGTGTTTTATATAACATACTTATTGCTGTCGTGCTTGTGAGTTTGTTTGTTGTTTCTTTTCGAAAATATGTAAATATTTTTGTCGTCAATCAATAAAAAACAGTCGTCTCGATGCATGTTTAATGGCAGTTTCAAGTTGCATCTCAGTCAAAGTTGTTGGTTTTTTAATTCAGCACTAACCGAAGCAGAGGCATGCGATCAAACAAATAACACACATGTTTTTAAAACTCATTTTTCTACAATACAATCAAATATTCATAACATACATTCCGCAATGACATTTTGTATAGTTGTTTATGGGCAGGATTAAAGCATAGCCGCAGGGATTCTTTTCTTGACAGCATGGAAACATACTGCCCTGTCAACGATGTACTAACATAGATCTCATTTAATTACTGTTCCAACCACTTTTAATCATTGATACACGCTCTTATTGTTCACTCATTGCTCTTTATCATGCTATTAAAGTCAGTAAATTAAATATTCTTTTTTTTTTACCTTGGTTGGTGGACGCACTCGGCTAGCAGTCGATAGGTAATATTGTATAATGTGTTTATTTCGCAAACAAGGAATCGCTTGTTTAGTTAAAGCCGCGCGTCGTTCTCATCAGAGGAATAGTCTAGACATCACGATTAAACGACAGATTATTGCTTTTCATCCTAATTTTCAAGACAGTGTCAAGCCTAGAAAACAACACATCGTAGTACAAACTACTGTTCACTCGAACTAATAGGAGGTTCCTGTAAGTAAAAGTTATACGCTGTATCGTCCATCAATTAAAACAGAGGTCTCAGGCTAAGTTTAGTGCTTGCTTAAAGGTGGTATCCGATACCTTGGACCAAAATGTCTTTTCTTAAATTACTAAATAAATAAGTCATTGTTACTTGAAAAGGTCCTTCAAAATATGTTCAATTAATGTCCTAGATCTGTGTGAATAATCAAGCATAGCTCACCACTCGTCATTGCAAATCTGTATTTTCTATCCGAGCCACGCTGCAGAGATAGCTATTTTTAAACTGAGAAAACCAGGTGGTCGCTTACTTTTGAGATCACGTTTCATAATCATCCAGGAAACCTGCTCTGACGCCGATATCTTTTTTTAGCAGAGACCACAATCGAGCTTTTTATATAGATGGAAAGAATAAAAGTTTCAGAGTATTTTTTTCATGATTAGTTCTGTCTAACAATTCACTAAGAGTTCAAAATCGTATTTATATAGACTAAAGTATGGGTTTATACAAATATTATTCCCAAATTCCCCAAAGCGGTGGTTTGATATTGTTATGTATTTGATGTTGGAAAACTATCGGATACCACCTCTAAAGTAGGGTAAGGGCTAAAAAAATATTAGATATATAGGCTCTGTCGGTATAGCATCTGAGCGGCATAATCTCTCGTCAGTATAGCCTCTCGTCAACATAACCTCTCGTCAACATAACCTCTCGTCGGTATAGCCTCTCGTCAACATAACCACTCTGGGCTGCCGCCGTGGAATGAGTTGCGTGTAAGGGGTGATTTTTTTGCAAAATTTCTTAAGTATGCCTACAACATAAACTCACATCTTAAGAAAGAAGGTAGTATATGATCTTTGTTTCATACATGTGTTTCCATTTCATTAACTTTCAGCAACTTTCTTGTCTATAAGTAATTCGAAGCCATTAAAACACAGTCATATTTTAAGAAAGTCCAGGCCAAATAGGTCTCGTCTTCAGTTAGCCGTCATTTTACGTCATTGGCCTAGGAAGATTTCATGCCGCCTCTATACGGTCGATGATGTCATTACACGCTAGATTATGCGTCTTAAACACAACATCTGCGTCGGTCGGACTCACTTATTGATAAGCAAATGGGGATCTGGACAAAATGTTAATGGCAGTGTCTTGAAGTATACGCCAACTAGTCTATTATGTAGTTCATTATGTAACCATACTATTGTTCGCCTATATTCCACCCAAAGAAGATGCCACGAATAATAATCCGTCAAGTGTTTATTTTATGGCAAGTCATGAATTTACAACTGAATGATCAATTCTTTGAGCAAATGTTATACAAAAAGCCAGGGCAGACACTACAAAGAATAGAGTCTGTTTCTTTTGCGCATTGGCATGGGAAGCTAGCGTGATTGCTACTTTCCTCGCTTCTGGCAGCTTAGTGCTGAACAGTATAAGAAATAACGTCAATAAAGAAATACGTCTTAAAATAAATGACATCTTACATACAAAAAATTACATCTTAATTGCAAGAAATAATATCTTACAAACAAGGAATAGCCTCTATTAAAAATAGTGTCTTATTAACAAAAAATAACATTTTACAAGAAAGTGTGTGTTACAAGAAGAAGCCTGTAACTTACAAAAATACCATGTGTAACAGCGACGGTCGTGTTTACAATTTGACACAAACAAGTTGTTAAATTCTCCAGACAGCAGGCAATAAACAGAATCTTTGTATATTAGTCATACACCTAGAGTCATAAACGTTATTTTCTTGTCGTAACCGCTTCTCTAACAAATTAAATTAACATGGATGTTGGTTTGACATTTATGCCCTATATCTTATTTCATCCCCTGACCTCAAAACCATTTTTTGGTGTCTGCTCATCATGCCCAATGCCTCTTGAGGAATGCTCTAGAAATTCGTCGATAATAAACCATACTCACGATGTAAGCATATATGTAACGTTTTTTTTAAAAGAAGAGATAATCTTTCTTTTGATACGCTTATACATGGTTATAAACGAATGTACTGGAGTTTCTTGTGATCTTTAGGTCAATCCCATTTAATGTCATCGAGATTGACAACTTTGCCTCTCTTTTTCCAAAACTCAAAAGCAGTCATATGTTTGCCATGAGCCATGTCCTTATCAGGTTAAAGGATTGCGGTCTCATGGCCTGTTTCCAACTAATTCACCGTCTTTTTTTAGTTTTAAGCTTGATAATACTTGAACGCAAAACTGTAAACATTACGACGGCCCCGACAACGACGTCGACGATCGTTTGACTGGGATAGCTCTCGGTATTTAAAGTAAATAAGAATATATGACAAAGTCCTATGAGCATTGCAACATATATCAAACTCTGGAAAGGCACAGGACAAAGGTATTTCATGTGCGAGCCAAGTGAAAAGTAAGAACAAATTTTACAATGCTCTAACCTCGAACTTCCTGATGGGTTTCTCAAATGCAAGCAATTAAAAGAAAACTGATCTATTTGAATACAAAAATGTCCAAGCGCTGATGTTTTCTTTAATAAGTTATGACGAAAGTAGTGACGTCATTGAAAAAAAATGTCCACAGTGTTTAGGAAAGAAAGCGATATTATTTCATTTAGAAAAACTAAACAAAAAATGGTTGATTATAAGTGAAATTAACTTTTTGAATCAAGAAAAACATGACCAGAGAAGACTTAATGATTGTAACATCCTGATCGTCTGAATATTTAATTCAGGAACCAATGTCCAATGTCCATCAAAGGAAATACACGTAACAACCCTTATAGGATGAATTAAATGACAACATAGATTACATGGGGAGATTTTTAAGACCGCCACACTGTACAAGTAACATTGTTGTGATCATGAAAAAGAATATATGACAAAGTCCTATGAGCATTGCCACATATATCAAACTCTGAAAAGGCACAGGACAAAGGTATTTCACGTGCAAGCCAAGTGAAAAGTAAGAACATTTTTATGAGTCATTTAACTAAAACAGCAAACCCGACAGTTACCGCCTTGGAACGGTCAGTTGGCAACATGGGCCGACTGGGGTGCTTAAACCTGTTTTACATAGCTCTAACCTCGAACTTCCTGATGGGATTCTCAAATGCAAGCAATGAAAAGAAAACTGATCTATTTGAATACAAAAATGTAAAACTTTCAATGAAAAACTATGAAATGTTGTGTCGTCCATATGATAAACTTTCACTTTTACATAAAGTGTAGTTTCGGATAATGTTTTTTTTTCCGTATGTCATTTAACAGAGCCTAAATTGTGATATTAAAGTCAGGAATACTCCATACTTCAGTATTTGATAACGTTTGGAGTCGACAGAAACAGCAATACATATCTCGGTTTTTATTACATATATGGCTAACCTGATCGTAAGAAAATGTATCAAGACAACATTTTATTACCTTGTTGTTGGGGTTTCGTTTCGATTCTCACATGGATGCTAAAAATTGACTGATTCTGATCACAATCTTTAATATTCAACCAAATTATTTCTTTCTTTGTTGGGTTTATCGTCCCACCAATAGAATTTCAGTTATTCGGAGACGCTGTCAACTTGAAGCAGATATAGTGCTGCGTTCACTGTTAATAGCATGCCGTGAACACTTGGCATGATACCACACCCAGTCACTACCTTTTTAAACGACTTTTGTGTTTCTCAGCCCTGGACCGAACCTGGGGCCTCCCGTACCTGGGCCTATAGTCGGCTTGTTTGTTGGTTTTTCCTCTGTTCATTTTGCGTTGCAATAACACACGTTTGATATATAAGTACGTTTCACACCTGTCACCCAAGATGTTGTACTTTCTGGTTGATGCTGCATGTATCAAATGTATCAAAATCATAATCTCTGATATACTGACCTTCCTAAGCTTACAGTACAAAAGAACTATGATAACCTTAACGTTGTTTAATTATAGAAAAATCGAGCTTTAACGGTAATATGTAACCGTTTTGCAAATTATCGTCCGATCATGTGTCTGAAAACGAGCCAAAGAGGAAAAATTTAATTACTAACATACTACCTATAACAGACCGGACCTGGTAGCGCAATCGGTAGTCGTAAATCATCGTAAAAAATGATAGTGGTATAGCTCCCTTGTTAACGCTCAAGTAAATATAAGGGTAGTTCCACGCAGGTTGGACCGGTGTCAGGACTGCGACTGGGTGTGGCATCATGCCAGGTGTTCACGGCATGCTATACACAGTGAAGGCAGCAATATATTTGCTTCACGTGGACACTGTCTCCAGATAACTAAAATACTGTTGGTGAGATGATAAACCCAATAAACAAACAACATGTAAGAGTACTTCATTAGTAACTCCGACTAATTTATCTCATGTATCTATCCCATGTATGACAAATGTAAACAACATTTTAGTTCTCTGACAACGGCCATGGCAACCTCTCAAAACGAATTGTTTTTTTTTTAATTTAATTGAAGAACTTCCTGACAATGTCAGTTTAAAATAATACTATAACATCCTCCGAAGTGACACAAATGATTTCCGGTGTTCCCAAGAGTCTTAGATTTAACGGGTTTACTAACCGATAGGATGTATTCATATCTCCAGGGACTATTTTGTTTCGACAGCAATAAAACCATCAGCCGAGTTAAAGGCACATTAACACAGATATCGATCTATGAAGACAGTTCTTATCACTTAAACGGTGGTGAATACAGTAATTCTACTTTATCACGTTAAAAGCTAATTATGCTCTTGATACTTGTTACGGATGGTTGTTGGAAACATACATATTGCAGTCGTGCTTGTGTGTTCTTTTCGCAAATCTTGTAACCCAGACCAGGAATCCAATGTTTGGTTATACTACTTGTCTTTCTTCTCAACAGTAGAGTCTAGGCATAACGATTGAACGATATAAAACGGCATTTCGTTTAAATTTACAAAACGGTGTCTAGCTCAGAACATTTCGCACCGTAAGAGCACACTATTGTTTACACTTTCTAAATGGAAGTATATGTCATAAGCAATTTATCCCTGCATCGTCCATCAATGAAAAACAGTCATCTCGGTAAAAAAAAAATTGACGCGAATTTAAAGTCGGATCCTAGTCACATTTTTCTTTATTCGTTTCTGATGTCAGAACTAAACGAAGCGGGGACATTCGCTCGAGCAAAAATGAAACGCTGTTGTCAATATTCATGGTTTAAAAAGACAATGAAACATGCATTGCATGTCGTATACAGGGTTTTTTAGTATAAATGTTTATGGACAGGATTGCTCTGTATCATTTTATTAATGTCAGTATCTAAACAGACTCTCTGGTTGTGGTTAAAAGCTTATTGGACGCTGTCCGCTAGGTGTCGATTGTTATTGCTTAATTATTTACCGAACAAAGGGTCGCCATTTTAGAAAAGGCTAAAGCTCATTCTTTTCTGATTAGCCTTTTCTGAAGAAGAGTCTAGACGTCTAGATAACAGGGCAGATAACGGAATTTTATCCCAATTTCCATAGCGGTGTAAGGCCCAGAACACAACGCACAAAAGTATACACTATCGTCAAGTTTTACTGCATAATTCTTGTAGCAAGAAATTAGATACTGCATCGACCATCAATAAAAACAGTGGTCTCAAACCAATTGTGATGCTTGCTTAAAACTGGGTCGGAGCATTTGTTTTGTTGTTGTTGTTGCTGTTGTTGTTGTTTTTGTTGTTGTTGTTGTTTAAATTGTTCCTATGACAAACATGTTCATATATATGGATACTGGATATAAATATAAGCACACTGAAACACGTTTTTTACGATGTCGTTGGTTATTTGTGTTACGGAAATAATACCTTATATGACATAATTATCGACGTCATACACTCCACACAACTTTCTAATCATTGAAGTCATTAGAAGCCATTATGGCATACTGCAGACACACTCATTACCTTATCATATTTTAATATAATAGAGCTTTGATGTCAAGGTCAATTTTTATATGTCTCAGTTAACTGTCATTTGTATCTTTGGCGCAGAAAGTGCATGCCGTCTGTATACGGCAGACGATGTCATTAAACGCTAGATTATGCGTCTTCAACACAATCTCTAGGTCGACCACACTCATTTATTGATACGCCGATGGGGATCTGGACAAAAAGGCCTTCGCCAATAGCAGTGTCTTGAAGTAGCTTAACCACAGACCACCGTGTAGTTCATAATATAGCCAAACTTCTCGCATAAATTCCACATAAAGAAGATGCCAGAATTATATAATCTTTCAAATTGTTTATTTTATGACAAGTCAGGAATTCACAACTTAAAGAAGAATTCTCTAGGCAAATGTAAGACAAAAAGCCAGGATAAACATTAAAAAAGTCTGTTTCTTGTGATTCTTGTCATTTGAAGCTTGTTCGATTGCAACGCTACTCGCTTCTGGCAGCTTAATGTCGAAATGTACAAGAAAAAGCCTATTACTTACAAGAAATAGCCTCTATCCAAAAACAGCCTCTTACTTACAAGAAATAGCCTCTATCCAAAGACAGCCTCTTACTTACAAGAAATAGCCTCTATCCAAAAACAGCCTCTTACTTACAAGAAATAGCCTCATTCCAAAGACAGCCTCTTACTTACAAGAAATATCGTCTTTCAAGAAAAAGCCGCATCCAAGAAACGGCACCATACAAGAAATAGCCTCTAACTAACAAAATAGCCTCTACACATTCACAGCAAAGGTCGTGTTCTAATTTTGACACAAACAAACTGCCAACATTCTCCAGACAGCAAATAAACAGCTAAACTGAATATTTGTAGACTACAACAAGTTGTTAAATTCTCTAGACAGCAGGCAATAAACTGTATCTTTGTGTATTAGCCATACACGTTGAGTCTAAAACGTTATTTTCTTGTCGTAACCGCTGCTCTATTAAATCAAATTAACATGGATGTTTGTAAACATTAATACCAGACCCGCGATACCGTATTTCACTCGCCAATTTGCGTCGTCTACCCATCATGACCATTACCTCTTGAGGGGTGTAGGTACAGGCAATACCTAGAACACCATTATCATTTTGTAATCTTATCTGTGATTTGTCTAAAATAAAATAGAATCGTGTTACTGATATGCTTGTACACAGTGAAACACCTCTTAAAGATTTCTGTGACCGATTTGTCATCCTATTATAGGTCATCGTGACAAACAACTTTGCCTTTCTCTTTACAAAATTCCAAGCTGTCAACTGTTTGTAACGACCATTGAAAGGATTGTGGGCTTATGTTATGCGTCATCTAGGTTTTGATTGGGTAAAAATAACACGTCCAAAGTCTTTGGACGGCATTGACTTTTGTGTCATGTACCCAAAAACAATAAATGATCATTTTTAGATTAAGTTTAAGGACAGTTGGTTCTGCTTATTTGTAGTAGTTATCGATAAAAACTATGATCAGTGGAAATATCATTTGAGGCTTTGAGCTTTATGTCATCATATTGCAGGTCACGAAAAGAAAGTGTTTACACTCTCTACGAAACCACAAATGAACCTAATTCTTTTGCTAAGCACCAATAAATAAAACTGCTCTTATACAATAATTTCTTTTTTTTATTGTATGCCGACAACTTTGCAAATTCTTTGTTCATCCCCAATAACTACCATGTTCTCTAAGCAATTGCCCTGGGGGTCCACATATACCATAATTACTCTGATATGATGGTTCCAAAAACATCGGTGTGTTTCTTCAAAATCTTAATAAAAATAATAATAAATATTACACAAAGTAAGCACACTTAAGCAATAAGTCAATGTGATATTGACCTAAATTGGAAATGTATAACCATTTAAGAAATAAAGAGCATATGCTATTTAATGCTTAGAAACACAAAGTTCACATCATGTAAATGGCAGAACAGTATATATATTAGTTGGCAATAACATTTAAAAACAGTGACCTTTTGTAATTTATTTTCTCATGCCGACTATTCGCTCAACAGGGGGCTGGCTTATACTAAGAAGATAAGAAGGCCCTGAAATCTATTTTATAGATAGTTTCCATGTAATGTCATCGACACAGATAAGACAGTTTAAGGCATCCATCTGTGTGGGCAGAAGCTAATGCAGGCCGAAATCGGGAAATATGTGCTGTATTAAACTCACCACTGTGTTGTTGTTTTTTCAGTCTATTTTACTGAATTTTATGTCAAATTTAACAGCTTTTAAGAAGTATTTTAGATATCAAATCTATATTTTGATAGTTTAAAAGGTGAAAAATATAACCACAAAAGTTTCACTGTTCATTTTGTTTTAAGTATGAGCCAATAGTTTTTTATTTCTGTGTATTTATTCTGTGTAAATTTATCAATTGTAAAAATATTGAATTCTAAAAATATGAATTTCAAGAGCTTTCCAATGGTATGTAGCTTTAAATTTTCGGACCACAAATGAAGAAATTACAAGAAAATTTAATTTAATCTTCTATACAATTCATATGAAAAGCCCTTGAAGTTACCATCAAAGATGGCTGCCAAGATAAGGGGTTTTTACTGATTTGGAAACTATCTATTATCACAATGAAGTGTCACTCCTCATTTCACTGATAAATCATCGTGATATATTATAGCTCAAAATAAATAATGCCTTGTCCTTCAGTGCCAACAGAATGTAGGTCTTATAAATATTTAATTAAATATAGCTAATATATCTTTAAAAATATATTAACTTATCGCGATATTAGATTTTCCCACCGACAGCAATAAGACATATCTTATTAAATTGGTTGTTTGTGCAATCGATAGCTGGTTATTTTGACACATTATTTCCAAATCGTTCGGATCACAGGCAACAGGCGGGATATAAATGTATGTCGAAGACTATTTAATTTTAAACGAAAGACGTGCTGAAAAAAATCGTGTTGATATATATGTAATTCTTTTCTGTTCGCCGTTTGATTGAGGTGGTGCCGCTACAAGTTTATTACAAGATAAATCTGCTTATAATTGATATAAGTATATATAACTTGCCGTTTAATGTGTAATTGTCCACCCATCGAATCGAAATTCATAGGATAGTAAGTTACATTATATACTAGCGGGAAAAAGAAACGGTGCATGTGCAAAATGTTCATTGGTATAAATGGTATTGATAAGCGGAACTATGTTTTAGAGAATGTCTGTGAAACACAGATCTCTATCCAAGACGCTGCTGATACAATAACTCAATAATATCAGTAATATATCAATATATAATATATAATAATAATTCAATAATAATATATAATAATATCAATTGAGCGGCTGTTAAATTAAGGTCAGATAAAACTCTGCTGATATTTGGCGATTTATTATATACATCCTATGTTATAGCATAGCATATCCAAGCACAGATTCTTTTTACCGCTAGTATATGTTTTGCCCCACCCCATGCTAGGATAGTTAACATAAAAGTTATTTGAACAGAATGTATTGACATAGAAATACTGTTTTGCAATTCTATTGCAAGTAGAGCCTTGTGCGGGCAAAGCTACTCAGCCACAAGATTGACAAAGCATGCTAAATTTATTGATAACTTTCACATTTCATACCAATGCCAATTTAGGAAAGAAACGTGAATTGTCTCGAAACGTCAAACCTGTCATGGATTTGTTTGACTTTCACAAAATCAGAATAGCTGACACGTAATTTCTTTACATGCAAACATGGCATCAGAGCAATCGGGAATTTATGTCTCTTTGTTTGTTTGTTTGTTGTATTTATCGTCCCACCAACAGTTTTCAGCCACATGGAGACAGTATTCAATTGAAACAGATATAATACTACCGTCACTGTGTATAGCATGCCGTGAACACCTGGCATGAAACCACACCCAGTCACATTATCCTGACACTGGGCCAACCAGTCGTGCAACTACCGTTATATTTGCTTGAGCGTTAGCAAGGGAGCTATACCAATACCATTTTAACGACTTTGGTACGTAGCGACCCGGATCGAACCCGGGGCCTCCCGTACCTGGAGCCGATGCTCTACCGATTGCGCTACCAGGTCCAGTCTTTTTTATATGTTGCACATATGATCTCAAAGCAATTAAGGAGAGTATTGATAGGAAATTATAAAAGAGAATGATGACTGAAAAGTTCAACAATGTTACATCTCGTGCACATTTTTTTCCAGGGCAAAATGATAAAACGAACAGAAAATATGTGTTAAAATTTAACGTTAGCAGAAAATCTCACTTAAAAGTTGGTACCCGACAGTTCGGGCCAAACTATTTTCATTAAACATCCTAATAAACCATTGTTAACTGAACAGATATAACAAAATCCTGTTTCCTGATGTCCTACACCTGTGTGAAAACTGAACCATAACGCCACAAGCGGCGTTACAAAAATATATTTTCTATCTGAACCACGCTGCACAATTTACTATTTTTAAACTAAGAAAACCACGTGACCACTATATTTTAGCTCATCTACGTCATCCGCTGTGCCGTCGATGTCTATTTGTAGCAGTAATCCCAATAGTTCTATTTTATACATTTGAAAATAATGAACATTTAAATGATGATTAACGAGTTTTACTGCCTTAAAATTGAGATACTGACAAACATTCTGAAATTATGCGCTAATACCCCAAACAGGGGTCAGATATTGTTACATTTATTAGATATAGACAAACTGTCGGATACCACCTTTAATAGATTTTATATGTCCCATCATTACCTGGTTTCAGTCACTGAACTCACCCACGCCCACAAACTATCAAAGAGCACGTTCAATATAGCTGTGTTCTTGGCCTTTGTACCACACCCCGCTTCCCCGCCCCGCCCCGCCCTGCCCCCGCGCCCACCCCCTCCCTCTACCCCGCATAAAGAATAAAAATTAAACAATATAATTGGGATCATTACGCGCCTTGAACAATAACCAGAAAATATGACAAAGAGATGTATGAATACTGCGACATATGTTTAAATGTAAAATGGCACGGGACAAGAGCATTCACATGTCATACAGTTGTAAAAGGTATAGCAAAACTGTTCCGAGAAAAAATACAAAAAAGTAAAACCAAAAATTACCGCCTTGGAAGGGTCAGTTGGCAAATATGACCACTGGGGTGCTTAAACCGGTTTAACGAGCTTAAACATTGCATCTATCAAGTTTGATATTCTTGGGTTTATTCTTTCTCTAAATAGATATAAAAACACAATTACATTTAAGGTCATTGTGGCCTTGACCTTCGAGCCAATATCCAAGAACTAATAGAGTCCATCATCTATTTGATGACCACTTTTCCTTCCATGAATGAGGTTTGTGGGCTCATGGGTTCTTGAGATATCGACGGAAAACAGAAATCATGTTCAGGGTAGCTGAAATCTTGACATTTGCGTCATTACAACCACATCGTTCGGAAAACGAATTTGTCCACCGACTCACCGACATTTCGCAAAACAATATGGTGTCTGTTCACCGAAGCGTAAGGGGGTGGGGCGAATTAATATATATATTTATATAATAAGCCGATCGCAAAATGAGATCAACAGTATCATAAATAAAATACACGAACAGGTGCAACGAGAGTTGATCTCATAATGTAAAATGTTTAGGCAACGTGAAATTGAAGCATGTCATTTACACTTTCAATTGAGAAGACGATAAGGTAAACAGCTCTCGTGAAAATGGAAACGTGTTTTTATGCATAACTTGATACCCCGTATCGGTATCGACACAGAATGCCTGGTAAACTTACGGACAAGCTTAATCTATGAAGAATTTGCTTAGTTTGTACAGTAAATTTAAAGACAAATATTAACATTTTATCCATGTTTATGTTGCCGTTCTTTCGGGTTGTTTATTGTTGATTGATTGCAATATTGATAATATGTAAGTTGTATAAACAACCCAAAGAATATATTCATTTTGTATCAACATTTTTTATATAATTAGACTCGTAACAACGACGAAAAAAAAAAGAGAAAAAATGTCATTTTATGCGCTTCTTTTATTCAAGCGTGTGTTGGAATTATTTTAGCAGAGACCAATAATTGGAATTAAATTGCAGCACAACTTATAATGGCTTAGGTTTATCTTAAGAACAAGATCAGATAATGACACCACGTGAATGATGTCAAGGATGGCCAAGGAATCTACAGAAAGTGTATTTTAGTAAAGATATGAAATGAAGCGTAGGGCACTAATCAGATCACAATCGGAACATCTCGGATAATTCACGAATCATCTCTCGGATGTATGTAGGTAGTCGGATCACCTTGGCCATTTCTCTAAATTGGACGTCTTTTGTGACAGGCGTCAAAACAAAGATGGCAGCTCGGATGACTGCTAACTACAGTACGATGGATGTAAAAAAAATATTTGTGGCGGCTTCAAATTTAAATAATTCAACTTAAATTTACTCAGCGCAATAAACACGCAGCTATCAAACGATGCAATTGTTTATTTTTTGTTCGAACTACATTTTAGGCATATTCTTCTTCCGACTTCTGGCGAACAAAACGATCGTGATTTCTGCAAGAATTATTGCACCAGATACATCCGAGAGATGATTGTACCGAGGACGGAATTATCCGAGGAGTTCCGATTGATCAGATCAGGAAAAAAGCAACCGGAAATGACAGTCGTGGGAAAGTCGAGTTTACAGTTTACTCAAGGCTTTGTATACATACCAATACACTTAAATTGATGAACAACACAATAAACAATAACGTCTAACATTAAAATTCGATTGCTTGGTTGTGTAGATGTTTGTTAGGTTGTTTGTTTGTTTGTTTGTTTGTTTGTTTGTACGGTTAGTTGGCTTAAGGTGTCTACATTTACCTGAAGGAGAAATACTGCTGCTTTCACTGTTTATGCCGAGGAAACTTGATATTACATCCAACCCGAGAATTCATGACACCGGTCGACCAGTCGACTACTCTTTTATTATATTTGCATTAGCGTTAGCAAAGGAGCTATACCCGTGCGAGTAACGACTGTGGAAGGGGAAATGCTGTAGCCGACAATAACAGCAAATCGCAGATCTCTGGTTAGATCTTTTTCCAAAAAAACACAATAAAACGAGTATGCAAAATAATTTTAAAAAGAGAACACAGCTGTATTGTGTGTTATTAATCGCAAATGCTATATGATTTATACCATCAAATGTACACACGTCACATAAAATGCTGACTTGGAAACTTCTACCTACTAAACATTTGATACTTACAAGACACCTCCGTACCACATTTAAAGGTCAACTTGACCTTCAAACTTCTGATGCATTGGTTGTGAAGCTTGATTATCGACGGAAGACGTACAGACAGAATGTGTGTTTTCTGATACATGGCCAGCATTACTTTTAAAGTGAAGTGTATGTAGGGCCAAGTGATGTTTTAAGAATTAAAGACAACAATACGGTATATGACCTTATCTGGAACGTCTTCCAATGAAGATCGCGATGATATTCATTCGGTTCGGCGTATGTTAACATATGATGTGATATTAAAAAGTTTTCTTCTAAAAATCTCTAGCACCTGAATAAATGTCCCTTGCACATTAATTAGAATCGATAAAAACAACAATGGCTTTACTTTTATTATTAAGCTAGACGCTTGGAAATAAAGAAGTCAAAATATGTTACAGATTAACGTGATCTACGATAACCATAAAAACAAGAAAACACATGCAACAAAAAGCGTCAATCAAAACACTTAACAAATTGACCAGGTAACAGCCTCTCAAAGACAATCCTTGGCGTTCTTCTTTCTCGCCTTCGACGTAGACGTATTACGGTCGCCATATTCGGTGCGAACATGCGACACTAAGTTTTGCACGTGCATTTAAGTCAACGCATAGTTCCGACTTACATAACGTTAAAAGTTTAAGTGTGTCAGTAGATACACAGCGCTGGAGCATAACGTTTGCCGTTTTACGTTTAAAATACTAACCTAGGGAATACTTAACGCAAAGTATATGCCAACAAATAAAATATGCCCCAGATAAAAATAATTTTCAATATTCACATCTAACAACGATAATAAAAAAACTACGCCTCTCTTACCTTGGAGTTAGGCGCCACTAGATACAAGAAACACAAGATGGGGTAGATGAACGTGATGAGACAAACAAGGACGGTTCGGAAAAACCAGTTGGATCTCTCGAGAGACCGCAAGTCGGAGTACCAGATGCTGACCAACTTCTGCTGGCAACTCGGGTGAGCCACAAACTGAAACAGGATGACAACAAGAGTTATGTTAAAGGATGTATCCGACAGTTTGGGCCAAAATTCTTTACATTAAACAACCAAATAAATAATTGTTACCTGAACAGATCTCGTCGCGAAACGCTGTTTTTTGATGTCCGATACCTGTGTGAAATGTGAACCATAGCAACACAATCGTAATTACAAAAAATGAATTTCTTATCTGAGCTACGCTGCTCAGATAGCTATTTTTAAACTAAGAATACCGATTGACTTTTCATGTTTTAGCTCATTTACGTCTTCCGCTATGACGTCGATGTTTATTTTTAGCAGCAATCCCAAGCGTTCTTATTTATAGATTGAATGAACATTTTTAGAACTTATTAAAGAGTTTTACCGCCCTTAAATTGAGATACTTTTGAAATTCATCTAAGCTTAGACTGAGGTATGATCTGTCTGCAGAAACTATGCACAAATAAATGTACCCCAAATAGAAGTTAAATATTGTTACATATGTTTGACATAGGCAAACTTTCGGATACCACCTATTAAGTAATTATTAAGTTATTAAGTATTATTATTATTTAGGGCATAACGAACACGTTTAAGCATACTTGCTATAAATATCCCATTCATTTTGATTCACATTCATAAGTATTATTAATATTTAGGGCATAACGAACACGTTTAAGCATACTTGCTATAAATATCCCATTCATTTTGATTCACATTCATAAGTATTATTAATATTTAGGGCATAACGAACACGTTTAAGCATACTTGCTATTAATATCCCATTTATTTTATTTAAATTCATTTGTCAAACTTTTATCTTTAAAACTTAATCAACGAATGTCAGGGTAGTCTTAAACAAACATTTGTTGAACAATTAATGAAAAATTCAATGGTATCTCCGATTAATAGAATATTTGGATATAGGTCCTTCAAGAGAAAATGATGTCTTTAGGTTTGGAGAATCGACTTTGTTGTTGTTGTTTGTTGTTTTTGTTGTTGTTATTTTCTTGTTTTGTTGTTGTTCTTGTTGTTTTTGTTGTTGTTGTTTTTGTTTGTTTTTGGTTTGTTTGTTTTTAAATAATTTTAACCGTTTTAGGCTCCAAAATCTAGTAAATCTATGATTTGCGCATGCTGGCATGTACGTCATGTGTTTACGTCATTCCTAAACAGTACACTGATTGGCTGGATAGTGATGCACACATTTAGATGAATGTTCAGTGCGGATCAAATGTGACCGACATGCACCTTCCCTAAACTGGGACAAATTCTCTTTAAATTCACTAAATTTTGTATGTTTTATATTTCTAAGACGATTATTGTACCAATGCGCGTAACAATAAGCACTTAACGTGTATAGAAATGAATGTCATTGTAAACAAATCGCAAAAGAGTTTCCCCACTTCAAGTAACAGCCATTTACTTTCCATACTCAGTACAAATTATGACAATAGCTTGGCAACAGAAACTCACCAATAAAGCACATTGGCATATTTTCGATTTTTAACCCCATTATTTCAGATGAATAGATGAAACTGGGTCAAGTGGACTCTATTATCCAGCCTCTCCTATAAAAGATGGACTCGTAATGCCTGACAGTGATTTGGTTCTGTGATTTATAATCAATAGAGAACTGTTATAGAACCTCGTTACATCATTATGATATGGTTTCGTATTATAAATTAAAGACCTCTAGATATAACATTATTATCTCTTTGCCTGCTAACAAAGAATTGATAAGACTCGGTGAACAGTGTAAGTCTATGATCTTCATTATTTGTGTTTACTTTATATTTTTGCTACCTGTGCAAGAACAAATGCATATAACAAATCTAGTTTAAACCTAAGTTCTTTCAACTTATATTCATCCCTCTCGACTGCCCACTTCCTGAGAAGAACCAGTACTCAGGTACTGAGTACCTGGAGCAATGTGCAGCAAATAGCCTTGCTCAAGGACTAACATCACGTGGTCAGTTTTCAGGATTCGAACCCGGGACGCTCCGATCTGGCGGCCAATGTCTTAACCAATAGACCACAGAGGCCCACAAATTTGATTTAACAATTTTTATATAACAAATTTGATTTTGTTTATTTTGCCAGTAAATTATGTTGACTGTCAAGACGTTCCAGTTGTTGTCATGGCGACGTCTAGCGACGTTGATTTAGTGTTGGCGTAAGAATACATTTTTTTTTAGTAGCACCACGTGTTCAAGGAATGTCAGGTAAAAAGATCACCACGAATAGGTTCTCGCCGCGACCGGGACTCGAAACTAAGAGATGGTTTTTACCATTTGTCAGAGACAAGTTACAAGTTGTAGACTCTACCAGTTCGGGGTCGCATGTAACATTAGTATCGATTAGTGTAGCGGACCTTGTAGCGCAATCGGTAGAGCGTCGACTCCAGGTACGGGAGCCCCCAGATTTGATCCCAGGCCACGACATACCAAAGTCGTTAAAATGGTAGTGGTATAGCTCCCATGCTAACGCTCAAGCCAAATATAAGGGTAGTTCCACGACTGGTTGGCCCGGTGTCAGAATAATAAGACTGGGTGTGGTATCATACTAGGTGTTCACGGCATGCTTTACACAGTGAAGACAACACAATATCTGCTTTAAGTGGACACCGTCTCCAGATAACTAAATACTGTTGGTGGAACGATAAATCCAAATAAACATATCCGTTGATTTCTATATACAGCTGTAGCAGGCTGTGGGTTTTTGTTGGTGTTGACTAAAATAGCTGCCGCTTCATGACTATAACTGTAGATTAATCATTGTCCGATAAAGACAAATGGGTCGTACTAGATTCATTGACTGTCGTACAAGGATGATGGATTGAAATGAGTCGTGTCTATTTATATGCGGAGAGAATGGAATTGTTTTACAATGTAATAGGGACAGCATCATTTTTGAGCTTGAAGAAGGTGTGTACACAATGCATTTACAAGGTATTCAGTAAATGCTACTACCAATTACCTTGTGTTTCGCATTCTTATTTTGTCCTTTCATTTCTTGGTTTACAAAACTAAGTTATCATCATATACATGCATATACCTCAGCGGCGGGTCCAAAAAATGTTGGTAGGGTGTATGAATCAAGATCCATTCAATTTCTTTTGCATTTTTGGCATTTTTGCAGCCTAATTCAACAATGGAAGCCATGCAGTCTTTATAGGTACTTTCACCTTGTAATAATGTTACGTCTTTGTATGTGACTTATTGTATATAAGAAATTTTAACTCGTAAGCCTTCAAATATTGTAATAAAAGTGTGGATTATTATTATTGTGTTATTTTAACATAACTGAATATCAAAGTGAGTTTAAGTGACATAAGAGTACTGTAGACATTTATCCTTCTACAGCATTAGTAGATTATGATACAAAATTATGATAAATTTATCCTTCTGCAACATAAGTTAATTATGGTACATATGATACATTTGTCCTTCTGCAATATAAGTCAATTATGATACATATGATACATTTGTCCTTCTACAGCATAAGTAGATTATAATACATATGATACATTTATCCTTCTGTAACCTAAGTAAATTATGATACATATGATACATTTATCCTTCAACAACATAAGTAAATTATGATACATATGATGCATGCATCTTTCTACAGCATAAGTAAATTATGATACATATGATACATTTATCCTTCTGTAACCTAAGTAAATTATGATACATATGATACATTTATCCTTCTGTAACCTAAGTAAATTATGATACATATGATACATATATCCTTCTACAGCATAAGTAAATTATGATACATATGATACATTTATCCTTCTGTAACCTAAGTAAATTATGATTCATATGATACATTTATCCTTCTGTAACCTAAGTAAATTATGATACATATGATACATTTATCCTTCTGTAACCTAAGTAAATTATGATACATATGATACATTTATCCTTCTGTAACCTAAGTAAATTATGATACATATGATACATTTATCCTTCTGTAACCTAAGTAAATTATGATACATATGATGCATTTATCCTTCTGCAATATAAGTAAATTATGATACATATGATACATTTATCCTTCTACAACATAAGTAAATTATGATACATATGATACATTTATCCTTCTGTGACCTAAGTAAATTATGATTCATATGATACATTTATCCTTCTGTAACCTAAGTAAATTATTATACATATGATACATTTATCCTTCTGTAACCTAAGTAAATTATGATACATATGATGCATTTATCCTTCTGAAATATAAGTAAATTATGATACATATGATACATTTATCCTTCTGCAACATAAGTAAATTATGATACATATGATGCATTTATCCTTCTACAACGTAAGTAAATTATGATATATATAATACATTTATCCTTCCGCAACATAAGTAAATTATGATACATATGATGCATTTATCCTTCTGCAACATAAGTAAATTATGATACATATGCTAATTTATTCTTCTGCAACATAAATAAATTATGATACATATGATGCATTTATCCTTCTGCAACATAAGTAAATTATGATACATATGATACATTAATCCTTCTACAGCATTACTAGATTATGTTCTCTGGAAAAATTTGCAACATTGTATTTATGAAGTGTTTGTCAAAATATGACACCAATGTGTCCTTGGGAAATGATGTTTTATGATATGTTGCAATTATACGACTGTATATGTTGTTTTTTCCATTTTCGTCCAGAAAACATAATTGTAAATGGATTGTGGACCACACTTCTGTTTAGTGCTTAAAGTGCATTGTTTTGTTTGTTTAAAATAAGATCTTGTGGAGAATTTCCAGCATGATATGGTTAAAGTAGATTTAGCGGCCTGGATCATGTTATAATTGTTCATCGCATTTAAACATACACAGCAAAGGCTCCATTCTCTCACCAGAGGGCGTGCTACACAAGTTTCGCTTACACCTCTGTCAACGCCCGGTGTACAAGATTCTTGTACAAAATATAAGAATGAATAAAATGCTCGTGAGATTATTTTGATCTCTGTATATTTTACTTAAAATGAAAATGGGTATTTTTTTAGAACAATGTTTAAGATATATTTTAACCCAAATTTTCGGGGAACTATTTTGCGACATGTGACGATAGAATATCACGTGTATGAGAACTACTTTTCCCGGCGTTGACAGAGGTGTAAGCGACACTTGTGTAGCACGCCCTCTGGTGAGAGAATGCAAAGGCTCTAGACCCACTGCTGATGTAATGTGATGAAATGCGCCAGTGGTTCTTCCGGGATAATTGTCTCGCGTCTTCTTCTACAAATATAAGCTGGACGTCGATACATTGTGCGACCACAATTGCTTCGCTGCGATTCATCTCAAAAGCGAAAAGTCGGCTTGAGGATCGGGAGGTCGCGGTTTCGAACCCCGGCAGGGTCAAACCAAAGACTTTAAAGTTGGTAGTAGTGGCTTCCCTCCTAACACTCGGGGCTTAGGGGACAGCATTACGCCTGACTCGTCGGTGTCAGTATAATAGACCGGCAGGGTTCAGTCCCTGGGCACCACAAAAGTGCCTCTGTGCTATAATGGTGGAAATGTCGTTGCACAGAATCGGCAAAAATGCCGGCTAATCCCATCCTTAAAAGCGCAAAAAAATACCTTTTTCTCATTATACTGTATGGCGAGTTTGAGTCGGGCGAGCCGCTCGTAGGTCTCGACCTCACTGTCTCGCCCTGTCTTGTTGATGAGTATTTCAAGCTCGTCGTGTCCTCTAACCTTGTCCAATAATTTGACCACATACAGGCTGAGTTGGTCCGCTAGCTCCAGGTACTCTGTCTGAAAACAAGATCAATGGCAATAGAGAAAACATTTGCACACATCGGTCATAATAATATAAAAGAAATTACATAAGCACCCTGTTTGTTAACAACGATACACAAACATACAGCTGTCTGATAAGAAACAGACTAGAAAATGACACACTAGAGAATAAATATCATATAAGACAATGACTTGATATAAAAACCTGAAATACTCTTTGGGATAAGTTTGTTGCATTTCATTCATCATTTAATTATTTTCAATATACGATATTGTATTTATGTAAGTTGTGAATGCATACATGTGATATTTTTTAAATTGAGAACCCATGACATTGTAAATACTGACATGTAAAAAAGGCAAGATTGAATTGCTGTGTAAATTGGCTTAATATTGATTGACTTTGTTCGTCATATTTTTTGCAAGTGCTTGACAGTTCGGGTATTGTCATTCGAAATGCGAAACCATCAGCCGTGTCAGCTGATACTGTGTATGTATTCGAATCAAATTTCGCTCATTAGTGTTGCTGGCTCATAGGGCTGCTGTACTTTTTCGTTGAAGTCGGGGGTGGGGACGCCAGTGGCATAGTGGTAGAGTCGTCGATTTGTATCTCTTCTGACTGCTTAGCCTCTCACAGTGTGTGTTCGAGTCCCGTTCGGTGCAAAGGAGTTGATGTGGGAAGGTTTTCCAACTGACTTGCGGTGCACCGGTGGTTCTATCTAGGCAATAATCTGGGGGTCTTCCTCCACCCAAAAAGCTGAACATTGCTATTATGATCATAATTTGTCGCTGCATTTTTTTTCAAAAACAAAACAAAAACAATTTCGTCGAATTATTTTAAAAATGAGAGTTGATGAGGCTACAATATAAGTACCAATAGGGGAAAATATTACAACGTTTTATGTGAAGTACCAAATATATACAAATTTAAGCTATCACAAGACAAAAGGCACATGACATGACATGACAAGACAATGGTTGGGAATTCGGGGTCTTCCAGTTGAGGTTCAAGAGGATTCCCATCACAATCTACATGGAAGTTGTTTGGAGCTTTATTTATTGAAGCAATGTCTCGACTTAAGTCCCAGTCTCTTTAAAAAACCAACAAGAGAGAAATCCTGTTGGCTCTTGATGCGGTATTACAGACAATATCGGAAGCAAGATAAGGTGGACGAGGTAGAGGGCGGGTGGTTGCTCAGCTGAATACGTCTTCGTTAAGAAGCCCCTTTTATTGCTATTATCTTAGTATGTTTTGTAAAAAAACATGTTTGACCATTTTGATAAATACACATTTATTTATTTTAAGCCACAATGTAAGTATGCATATAATTATCTGTAATTTAAATAATGATGTATTATTTTCAACAATGGTCTAACCGTTTACGAAAATGTAGTACATGTATTTTCGCCTGTTTCCTATTTTGTAGAGGTACAATGTAGCACTGGATGAAATAAAGTGTATGTACGACATCCGTTTTTTCTGTTTCTAATAAGTGCAGAAGATTATGTGTATTTAAAAAAGAAATGCAATGCGACGCCTAAGGCTAGCAGTATATGTTTCTTGGTCCTCCGTCAGCATATTTTTTCAATTAAATTGACATTTTGAATATAAACTAGATTTTTCTTTCGTTCTATGTATGATTCTTCTACAAACAAATGATTATTGAATTGGTTTCGTAAGTTTTTAAATTTAAGATACAGTACTGACAAGTATAATAATCTTTGGACATTCGCAATTGGGAGAACAAGATAGATATTGATAGTTAGCTCATCGCTGTCATCCGCCGTACATTACCTGACGACATACACAAGGGATCATCAGGCGCGTAGCTGCCTGTACGCAGAATACGCAGCTACGTACACATTGTCTCCAAATAATAAAACGATAAAAAATTAAATTCTGCAATAAAAAATCTTACCATTTTAGGAGTAAGATGTATTTTTTTTTGTAATTAACTAGTACCGCCAATTGCACCATGAACAATATGTAAAATTATTCAATCGATTTAGCAACTGTTCAGTAGATCCATTTATGGAATAAGTTTTATACTCTTGTATTTCAGAAAAAGAACATCTCAGATAATTCTGTCCTCGGGATCATCATACATTTGCTTAATATCCAATTATATCTTGATACCGAAACCTCCCACGAAGTCGCCATGTACGATTTACAAACATCCCCCACCCCCGCTTCATAGCTGCTATGAGTACACATCTTATCATGCCTAGCTACGCCCCTGGTCATGATGACCAAACGAAGACAATACATAAATTATATATAACCCCCCGCACAACAAGACATTTAGCAGATGCATAATTTGTCTTAATATGAACATAAAGATGC
Organism: Sinonovacula constricta; assembly: GCA_007844125.1. NCBI lineage: Eukaryota > Metazoa > Mollusca > Bivalvia > Cardiida > Solecurtidae > Sinonovacula > Sinonovacula constricta. The sequence continues at coordinate 49,101,010 of CM017565.1, forward strand.
ACAAAACATGACAATGACCAACAAATTAATAATTATGGGAGACAAAACTACAATCAACAAACTAAACAATCAACAGTCTAATGCAGTTACAATAGGTCAATTAATAAAAGAAGTACATGAAATTATTAATATTGGCGTGTTCTTAGCATATTTTGTATTTTGGGGTTTTACGGCACACCGTCACATAACAGGTCATACTGTACCGAATACGATGAAGTTTAACGTCAATAAGGTATACTCTGGTTAAAATTCAAATAGGTGAGTAGAAATATAAAAATCCATCAGGTTTAGATAATATGAAATATAATTGAATACAGGTTAGAAGCATATTTTGACTTTCTAATTTATCCTGACTGACAGTACAAGTGAGTTGATGCAGAGCAACAAAGGTCGCCGTCGTAGTCCAGTTTAAAATTGGAATATTTTTGTCTAACAACAAACCGATCAAGAAAGAGCAATACATTGCTGTTTATTAAAGGTGTTATAAGACTGTTTGTCTATATCGAAAAAAAAACACCACGTAACAGTATAATGTCTGTTTGGTAGACTGATTTATACATTAACTCAGACAGTAGACTAAGTAAAGACGATATTAAAACTATCTCAATTGTTAGACTGTACAAATTATTAAACATCGCTCTAAAAATGTCCATTCTGTCCGACGCTATAAATAAGCACGTTGCGATTAACTGCTAACAGAGACACCGACGTAACAACCAATCGTACCTACTCGGCGATCTCCGGCAAGCTTCAGATATATCACCTCGTATGTAATTGTAGGAATACACCAGTTGGTGATTTGCCCCGGCGAATAACTTCTCATTGCATTATGTAAACAAAGATGTTTGATTTTTTAAAGTGCATGCAGTACGCTTTAAATGTGATAGAGATTCAACACTCCTTGAAAAAAAGCAGATTGCTTCGTTGAAGAATATTTTTAACTTAGTTGATACTGTATGTATATTACCAACAGGATTTGGTAAAAGTGTAATATACCAGTTATTACCCTGCGTGCACTCGGATCACGCTTCGGTGATGTCTGTATCCGAAGCTTGCCGGAGATCGCCGAGTAGGTACGATTGCCATTTTGGATGTAGTTCGTCAATATGGCGGCGACAGCATTATTTCCGAGGCGATTATGTAAAATCACCGAAGCGTGATCCGAGTGCGTAACAACGGATAGTTTCCATGTGATGTCATAGGCACTGATAAGACAGTTTAAGGCAGCCATCTCTGAAGGCAGAAGCTAATGCTGGTCGAAATCTGGAAATATGTGCTGTATTAAACTCACCACCGTGTTTTTATTTATCAGTCTATTTTACTGAATTTTATATCGAATTTAACAGCGTTCATGAAGTATTTTAAATATTAAAACTATATTTTGATAGTTTAAAAGGTAAAAGAAATACATCCAAAGAGATACACTGTTCATTTTGTTTAAGGATGAGCCAATAATTTTATTTATTTATGTGTAATAATTCTTTTTACATTTATCAATTTTTAAAAAATTGTTTTCTAAAAAACTGAATTTTAAGAGCTTTCCAATGGTATATAGCTTTTAATTTTTTGAGCCACAAATAAAGAAATAACAGGAAAATAAAATTTACGCTTAATCTTAATTTATCTGAAAATCCCTTGAAATTGAAATCAAAGATGGCTGCCAAGATAAGGGATCTTCACTGATGTTGAAAACTATCTTTTACCAGAATGATGATTTATCGTGATTTCAAAAGCAAGCAGTCACGTGGTTTCTTAGTTTAAAAACAGCTTACTGCGCAGCGTGGCTCAGATAGAAAATACCTGTTTGCGATGACGAGTGGAGAATTATGCTTCACATTTCACTTAAAAGTAGGTCAACAATAAACAGCATTTTGCAGTATCTTAAAATAATTTATTTTTATGTTTGAAAAACGAAATTGGATCCAAATTCTCGGATACCACCATTTTAAACGTTTTACAATGCCGTCAATGCGATGACGAGTGGAGAATTGTGCTTCACATTTCACTTAAAAGTAGGTCAACAATAAACAGCATTTTGCAGTATCTTAAAATTGTATGTTTGAAAAACGAAATTGGATCCAAATTCTCGGATACCACCATTTTAAAGGTTTTACAATGCCGTCAAATATGCATGTCTTGAAATTTTATGTAGTAAAGAATTTTAGAGGACCCATTGAAAAGCGTTCAAAAATACCAACAAGAAAATATAGCAAAATATTTGACTTGTATATAGTATATCGCCATAAAAATGGAATTTAAATGTGGAATACATGTACATGTATCATACATACACATATTGAGCATTAACAATTTCTAGTGTCATGTTATGGTGTAGCAACATTTTAAACTACATTCTAATTGAATTCTCATATTCATCATAGTTGAATAGTAACCGTAATTAAATGCATGAAAGCGCCACACTTCGCAGAACAACATGGAGCCATCCATATGACTTTTCCAGGAACGATTACATATGTGTGTGTGCGTGGTGTGTGTGTGTGTGTGTGTGTGTGTGTGTGTGCGCGCGTGCGTGTGTGTGTGCGTGCGTGCGTGTGTGTACAATGATAAAGAAGATAACGGATTGCTTATTTATCAAGAAAACCAGGCCTTAAACCACAAAATGTTGTCTGGGCCACACGAAATTCCGTCCAATTGTCTGAAACATTTATTTCAAAGCTTAAAAAGTGATAAAAATACCAGTCTACAATCTACAATCCTCCAAACTGGAACGAGACCTCAAATAAATTGCATAATATGAATTCAGTCGATAAATGTGTATGTCTTTGTTCTCAGGCTTCATCTAATAAATCAGAGTTGTACGACAGATTAAATTTATTTGTCTATAACTAAAGAGAAATTACCTTTATTTAAGGTCGTAGGTTGATATATTTAACCAATGACGAATACAAGGGTACATGAACACAATTGAGTAATTCACATTTTTATGAAAATAATTACAAATTAACGACTTTTAAAATTACAGGATTACGTTAAACATTGATAAAAAAAATTCATATAACTATTCTGAAGTCATCTGTTGCAAAGCTTGAGTTTCTCAAAATATTCCGCTAATGACGTCATCACGTCATTTTTTACACTTTCGACATCCGCAATATCTACAGGAATTGTCGACAGAGTGACCGAAAACCGCAAATCTTATGCAATCTCAAAGTTTGTGACGGGTTACCTAAATTAACTGAATTAAGACGTGTTCTCTTTGGCATAATAAAATGCGTTGTCAATTTAGAATTGTTTCCATTTTAAAATCACGTACATTCTGGTTTCCGGTGGCAGTAAGAGTTAAAAGCCTGCCACAAAGATAATTTTCTATCCTTGTTGTCTTGTTAGATTGTTAGAGAGTATTTAGTTGTATTATTAAAGAACGTCTCGACGTAACCTGTTAACAAAGCTCAACAGCAGCCTCAAAGGAGTCCATCATAGACTTGGTACATTCTTGCTCTCATTTGCTCAGAACAGAACAGAAAATAACAGATCTCTCATAAGACTTATACACAAGTACATCGTTTCATTACAAAACACAAAAAAATGTCTGTCTCGTGTCTAGTAACAATTAGTAACGACAAGCAAATGTTATAGTGGTAGTAAAGAACTTCACTTATTTTAACATCATTTGGATAATAATCAATTATGTCTTATACAGGGTGTCGCAAAAGTAAGGTAACACTAATATATTAATTGAAACTTGTGTATCTTGTCTTGCTAGTTACTTCCCTTGCCGGGCCAAGCGATCGCAGCGCCACTCGTTTTTCGTTTTGTGAAACGGTAAAGGGTGAACGCCTAGAGTTCTTTTTTTAATCTACATGTTTACGTTAGGAAAACGGTTTGGAATACATATATTTCTGTTGTTGTTGTTTTTAATTCGACATATAAAAACAAAACAAAAAAATGCTGTACCTTTGAAAAATGAAAAAAGAAAAGACGATATATACACGGACCCAGTAAAAATCATTAATTAATGTTAAATGTTCGTTCTTTTCAAATCTATTAATAAGAACGATTGGGATTCCTGCTAAAAATAGACAACGAATTCTGTTATACGTTGTATTTTAGCAATTTAAAAGTTGAACCTAAATACGCATCAAACAACTTGTGAAGTTTCAATCAAAATAATTGACACGGCTTTTTTCAAAAACTGCTGACAATATAACGCCCTAAACAAAGAAAACAATGCATGTGAGTGCTTAAACACTTAAGTATATTTAGTCGATTAGTTGGGAAGCGACATTATAAAACGGTGACTAAAAGCTAGTAACGTAAAAATGTAGTTGTCAAATCAGGGGCGTGCCTCGGCGATCTTTGAGTGTACGCACTATTCCTGGGTGTGTGTGTGTGTGTGTGGGGGGGGGGGCATTTCCCCGCCCCCAGAGTTTTTTTCCTTAGAACGCCGTAGATGCATTCTGGGGAAGAAACTCTGTCACAGTACAATGAGCAGGAAGGGACAGAAATACGCCAGGTAGGATTGCAGAAGTATTTGTAGAATTTGGAAAATGGTTAAAGAACTCTAATTTAAAAAATGAAACAGCTAACAACAAGTGCCAAACACAGGTTATGTACGATTTTTATTTGCTTTTAGACGTTTTTATTTTTTCAATTTTTGGAAGCAACTGTACGCACGTGCGTAAGTGCGTAAGCCCAGGCACGCCCCTGCAAATGAATGAACTTCTGAATACGTATCCATTTAAAGGCGTACATTCGTGTCTGTCCCTAAATAATGGAAGATAGTTTGATTAATACTATTTTTAACTTTGTTCATAAAATCAAACCTTGAAATAAACATAACCTCTGGCCACTGAAATGTATTCGAACACGATGTCAGATAAGGTTGTGTTGTCTTGATGTTGGGAGAGGTGTCAGAAGTGTCGCGACATTGTTCACCTTCCAGGCTGTGTTTAGCGTGAAAGGTGGTACATGTATCCGACAGTTTGCCTAGATCAAAGTCATGTTTGTTTGTTTGTTTATTGGGTTTATCGTCCCACCAACAGTATTTCAGTTATCTGGAGACGGTGTCCACTTGAAGGAGTTATAGTGCTGCCTTCACTGTGTATAGCATGCCGTGAACACCTGGCATGATACCACACCCAGTCACATTATCCTGACACTGGGTCAACCAGTCGTGGAACTACCCTTATATTTGCTTGAGCGTTAGCAAGGAAGCTATACCACTACCATTTTTAACGACTTTGGTATGTCGCGGCCCGGGATCGAACCCGGGGCCTCCCGTACCTGGAGCCGACGCTCATGTAAAAATACCTTACTACTGCTTTGGGGAATAAGGACATCATTTTTTCATAAACTCATACTTTAGTATAAGTCAAGACGGTTTCAAACACGGTCTACATTGTTAGACAGTACAAATCGCGATAAAAACACTCTAAAAGTTAAATTACTCCAAATCTATAAATATGCACGATAGTGATCTCTGCTAAAAATAAATACCGAAGTCAGAGCGGATAACCCGGATGACGATATAACGTAATCTCAAAAGTGAGTTGTCACGTGGGTTTTAGTTAAAAATAGCTATCTCTGCAACATGGCTCAGATAGGAAATACCTGTCTGCAATGAGGAATGAGGATTTATGTTTCACTGTACACACTGGTCTAGGACATAAGTGAGCAGCATTTTTCAAGATTGTTTCATGTACCAATGACCTTTTTAGTTATTTGAGGAAAAAATATTTTAGTCCAAACTGTCGGATATCACAATTAAAACCTAGTATATCGAAATGCGCATGCGATAAAATAATCCATGTGTATACGTCAGTCGTAAACAATGCCCTGATTGGTTCGAAAGTTACGCACTAATGTTTATACTTTAAAAAAGCGAATCGTGTGTTGCATCGTGCCATGTACCTACACAAAAAGTCGGTTTAATGTAGAAATATATACTATAACTGCCATTAAAACCAAATTTAATTATGCATTGGACTCATCTCACCATGGAAGGTGAAATAAGAGCATCATAAAGGGTTTGGAGGAGAACACAGAAAAGCTGCACGGAAAATAATATATTAATATCTTATTATAAATCTATGTCAAACTACAGCTAAAAGACGTTATTATGCAATACAAATAATGAAACATGAAAATATTGATCTCAATTGAAATGTAATTAAACTTTCGCTCGCAAAATAGTGATTGGTGGAGAAAAAAAGCAAAGAGAATATGGCACTTTAACTTGAGCCACCTCCTTAAAACACAGAAACGGCATACATATATTTGTTTGTTGTTTGTTTGTTTGTTGTTTGTTGTTGTTTTTTTCATCGCACTGACAGAATAATGGTCATATTAGCGAGGTCCAGCTAATTATTGGTGGAGGACCCCAGACTTACATCTGGGTAGAACCACCGGCGCACCGCAATTAAATGAACCCCCCCCCACACACACACACATATGAAAGTTATTGCCCCGACTGAGACCCGAACCCAAGCGATGAGGGTCTGAGGAGTTTCAACTCTAACCACTCCGCCACTGGCACCCCCTACATGTATTTAATTTAACACACACAACAACAACAACAACAACAACAACACACACACAAACAAACAAAAAACAAAACAAAAACAACACACACACACACACACACAAAACACTCGTATAATTGCTTATAATATACGAACCGCCATCAATCAAAGAAACACAAAATATATTATTAATATGTTGATAGTACACCACACATTCAACAACAAAAGGAATACAACGCCAATAAAATTTGTCAATACTCCCCGCCTACCTTATAATATTTCTCCACCTTGGCCACCTCACGGAGTTCCCTGGCTAATTCAAAGGCGGTCAGTATGGGATCAGTACTGGAAAGGGAGATATACGCCCCACTGGTCAAGCCACGATACGCATTAAGACGAGTCTTTGCCAACCTCAGCTGATCAAATTCCAACTTGTTACTACATTCTTGGCAATTGCAATAATAATGGTGTGGCTTCCGAATTGTCTCTCCCCGCAAAAGCAACAGCTGAACTATTTCAAACTGGTTCCGTTCAGCAGCCAAGATTAATGGAGTGATATCAGCAGAAAATGGAGAATCTTCGCTGGCATTGTTGAAGAAATGATCAGTTTCGCCAAAGTGTTTGTGTTCTTTTTTCATGCCCTGGTACTTAGGATGTTTCAAGATGGATTCAGCGATTTGTTCATGACCAGAGCTGATGGCTTGCAGAAGAGCTTCGTAAATGTTGGAAAGGTTACTGCGATCGAGAAGGAGTTCGACGACCTTTAAAACAATAAGAGAAGTTTGTTTAAAAACAAAACAAAAAATACCATTTTACTAATGAAAACATTGTACAGTGGCAATTAAAATAAAAATACAAGTATGAAACGAAGTGTTAAAAAAACGACATTCACTTTTTCGTATAATTTGCGAACTAGGCAAGATTTTTTAATACAAGTGTAACAGAATTTGAATTTGTAGGCTTAACAAGCGTCAATTAACTAAAAAAGCATTGTTTTTTGTCTTTTTTCTGAAGGCATTGGTTACAATACGTAAATAATATATGAAGCAGACAAAGAAATGCATTTTCCGTTTTTGTTGATGAGTATTTTATCTGCGCCTCAGGGTCTAATTATTTTACTCTTTGTCATTTTGTTTTGGGATAACATCTGAAAGCGCCGAGAGCTCTACAGGGCCAAATCAAACGCTGATCATCACACGTGATCTAATTATAATATCTATAAATTCGTGTTTGCTTGACATTTGAATTAATTAATTAACCTTCAAACCTAATTTGCGGAATAATAGTACCCATTTGCTCTCATCAATAATTCAATTGTCTAAATGGTAGCAGTACAGGCACACATTGAAACAAAACAAATTATTAAATAGTGTCAATTTGTAGCAATTATCTTATTGACATTTCTCATTTTTACATTAGATCTGTTGTTGTTTATGTGGTCATCATTGATAGTATGACAGGCAAGCAATGGATACAGTGCTCCAAAATATGGTTGTTTGTTTTGGCGGGCTTATCGTCCCACCAGCAACCTTTCAGATATCTAGGGACGGTGTCTGCGTGAAGCGAATATAGTGTTGCATTCACTGTGTATTGCATGCCTTAAACACTTGGCATGATACCGCAAGCTGTCACATTCTCCTGACACCAGGCCGACCACTTGAGAAACTATATTTATATTTGTTTGAGTGTAAGCAAGAACATGCCACTAAAATTATAACAACGCGGGTATGTCGCCCTAAGGATTTGAACCCCAAGGCCTGTCAGTGAAGCAGACGCTCTGCCCATTTCGCAGCCGGGTCCGGTATAATACAACATTTTTAAATACATCGCAGCGACCAGTTGTGATCCTTATAGCGACGTCCAGCTATTTGGTGGAGGAATAACGCAGACAAATGTCTGGGTAGAACCACAGGCGCACCGCAAGTCCGCTGGAAGACCTTGCCACATAAAGTTCTTCTCCCCGACCGGGACTCGAATCCACGCGGTGAGAGGCAAAGCAGTCAGAGGAGTTACAAATCGGCGACTCTACCACTATGCCACGGGTCCTCCTTATATTACAACAGTATAGTAAGAGACTAAACCATTTGTTTTCCCCCACGCAATAACATGTATACATTATTATTACAAACAACATCGTATTACAGTATCATGTTGTTCATTCATTTTTATTTTAAGTGATACTGTTAATATTTTTTAAGTATTTACCCCCCAGGGCTGCATCACCCCCACCCCCACCCCCACCCCCCAACACACACACACCAACCAGGTAAAAGAGTAAAAGAGTAGAGTTGTGAAAACACATACATGTTATCTTAAAAAATACAAAGCTTTAAAGTAAATTGTGTCTGTTGACTGCTGAGGTTGAAGTTTGGGTCCCTTACTACGTATTTATATCCAGTGTTTACTGCGATAAAGTTGAATGGATCTTGATTCATACCCCCACCAAAATTTGCTGGCGTTTACCCCATGACCAATTATGTTTTGGTTCATTTTGCATTTATATACTATACACAAAATTGTTTACGCGAGAATATACAAAAGAATTCTGTAAAATGTAAGCCTAGCAAACGTTTGTCCCAAATATAAAGGACTGTTTACAGGAATTGAAACGTTAACAAGTTGTCAAGAGAAAGGTGAATAAATTTAATATAGACTTAAGTAGCGTAAGGTAAATGCCAGTTATAAGATACGTTAACTGACAGCCTATGTGTCTTGTAAAAGATGCCTTTGTCTGAGGACTAAAGCCTTTGTGTCGTACGTAGTTTTATTGTAAACGAATGCTGACTGCTTTATCTCGAGGTGTTAAAGCATGTTCAATTTGTGAGAGAAGCCAATGTCTTGTGACAGACGCCGATGTCTTTTTTACAGACGCAAACGCCTTGTGAATGATGCCAATCTCTTGTGCAATACGCCAACGTTTTGAAACAGACGCCAATGTATTTTGTTATAGACGCAAATGTCTTGTGACCGACGCCAATGTCCTGAAACTGACGCCAATGTTTTGTTACAGACGCCAATGATTTGTGACAGACACCATCGTGTTGAACAAGACGCCAATGTATTTTGCTACGGACGACTATGTCATGTGACAGACGCCAATGTCTTGAAACTGACGGCAGTGTATTTTGTTACAGACGACTATGTCATGTGACAGACGCCACTGTCTTGAAACTGGCGCCAATGTTTTGTTACAGACGTCTATGCCTTGTGACGGACGCCAATGTCCTGAAACTGACGCCAATGTTTTGTTACAGACGCCAATGTCTTGTGACGGACGCCAAATGTATTTTGCTACAGACGCCAATGTCTTGTGACAGACGCCAATGTATTTTGCTACAGACGCCTATGTCTTGTGACCGACGCCAATGTCCTGAAACTGACGCCAATGTTTTGTTACAGACGCCAATGTCTTGTGACAGACGCCAAATGTATTTTGCTACAGACGCCAATGTCTTGTGACAGACGCCAATGTATTTTGCTACAGACGCCTATGTCATGTGACGGACGCCAATGTCTTGAAACTGACGCCAATGTTTTGTTACAGACGCCAATGTCTTGTGACGGACGCCAAATGTATTTTGCTACAGACGCCAATGTCTTGTGACAGACGCCAATGTATTTTGCTACAGACGCCTATGTCTTGTGACCGACGCCAATGTCCTGAAACTGACGCCAATGTTTTGTTACAGACGCCTATGTCTTGTGACGGACGCCAAATGTATTTTGCTACAGACGCCAATGTCTTGTGACGGACGCCAAATGTATTTTGCTACAGACGCCTATGTCTTGTGACAGACGCCAATGTATTTTGCTACAGACGCCTATGTCTTGTGACCGACGCCAATGTCCTGAAACTGACGCCAATGTTTTGCTACAGACGCCAATGTCTTCTGACAGACGCCATCGTTTTGAACAAGACGCCAATGTATTTTGCTACAAACGCCAATGTCTTGTGACGTACGCCAATGTCCTGAAACTGACGCCAATGTTTTGCTACAGACGCCTATGTCTTGTGACGGATGCCTATGTCTTAAAACTGACGCCAATGTTTTGTTGCAGACGCCTATGTCTTGTGACGGACGCCAATGTCTTGAAACTGACGCCAATATTTTGTTTCAGACGCCTATGTCTTGTAACAGACGCCAATGGCTTTTTAGACCCCAATTTCCTGTGACAGACGCCAGTGTTCTGTTACAGACACTACATCGTGAAACAAACACCATTTTTGTAACAGACGCCTACGACTTGTGACAAACACTAACGTTTTGTGACAGACGCTTGTTTGTTGTGGCCGGCACATTTGTCTTGTTACTGACGCCTTTGTCATATGGCTGACGTCTTATTTTGTGAGACTCAATACTTTTGTGGTTAATTTCATCTTATCGTGTCAGGCGATTTTATCTACTGACGGACACAGTAGTCTTTTTCCAGACACTTTTGTTTAATGTTATATTATTTTGATTACACCGAAAATCAACATGAAATATTGACCGCCGTAGCGGGGAATTATTTGTGAGACGTTAGAGACGTTAATTCCCTATGGGAGCAGTCTGAGGAAGCAACGTCATATATTATTCTGTTTCGTTACAAAAATTCTCACTCACCTCCAGATGTTCGTTTCCGACTGCCAATCGAAGAGGAGTTCTGCCGAGGATGTCGCTGAAGTCGATGTTCATGGAGGGATTTTCCTCCAGAACCCGCTGGACCGTGGGGATGTCTCCGAACTCCGCCGCATAGATAAAATCCTCCTCCAACAAGGTGAGCTACAAGGGAGGTAATGCATTTCGGATTAAAGGTGGTATACGAAAGTTTACCTATACCAAATGCATGTAACAATTTTTCCTCGATTTCTGGTAATGTATGCATAATGTCTGCTTAACCATATACTTTAGTCTGAGGTTAAAGACGGTTATGAACACTACCTATATGTGAGAAGTACACATTGCGAAAAAATAACTGGTGTTCATTATTTTCAAATATATAAATAAACACGAAGGTGATCTCTGCTAAAACAAGCTACCGACGTCAGTGCGGACTACCCAGATGACGATATAACACGATCTCAAAAGTAAGTTGTCACGTGATTTCCTTGGGAAATAGCTTTCTCTGCAGCGAGGCTCAGATAGGAAATACCTGTTTGTAATGGCGATTGGGGTGTAATGCTTCACTTTTCGCACAGATCCAGGACATCAATGAAAAGCATTTTTACATGACCTTTTCATGGTAAAGCGTAACAAGCATACATGTAACACACCACTCGCCTTTATGTATATGATAGAGTCTATTAAGACTGCGCTCGTTTCGGCTTCTGTTTTCTTTAGAACAGAATAATAGATTCTATCCGACTTAGAAGTCCCCGCCTCACTTCTACTTGTTCTACCAAAATGACATGTTATCCGCCCCATACAACTGTCAATCAAACTGTCAATCGTCTTGACGTGTTCAAACTTTTCGTCACAAGGGGAGGAGTCAAGCCAGAATGCGTGGTCTGATGCACATGCGCAGTTGAAAAAAAACATTTAGTAAAGTTTCGTACCTTGTAAAATAATAAGGAGTTTTATTGAAATAAATCGCTATGAAATTTGAATTTTTTATAGCTTCTGATTGGCTACAAATGTAGGCAGACTTCTAAAATTGCATATATATCCTATCTGAGCCATAATGCGCAGTTAGTTGTTGTTGTTTTTTTTGTAAGATAAGAAAAACCACGCGGACACTTACATTACGGATCTCATTAAATAAACATCCGGGTACTTCGCGCTGACGTCTATATCTATTTTTAGCAGAAATCCCCATGGTGCTTATTTATAGAATTGTAAACACGAAAAAATTTAGGGATTTATTTAACGATTAAAAATTTTCAGCAAGTGTTCAAGAACGTCTTTTATTTAGAGAAAATTGGAATTTATTATGAAACCATGCGCAAATTTCCCAAAACATGCATAAGATATTAATTAATGTATTTAATATAGGCAAACTGGATACCATCTTTAAGGGAAATGTATGACACTGATATAAATCAATTGACATATAACGTTGAAATAATCTGGTTTTTGGTTGGATGCACTTACATTAAAAGTGTAAACCAAGTTTCAACTTTTAACAAAACCCCATTTATCATTAATATATATTTCAATATCAAAATTCGAATACAAAATTCTTGCAACCTTATACTTAGCTGAATAGAATTAAAAGCGACGAGAAGGCGAACAGCAAACAAATTAAAGCGGAAAGCGGATAAATCTGGATCTAACAATGACATTGTTTCTATGGTAATCCCCTGAAATATAATGTCGGGAAACCTTTCACAGAACTGGCACATTAGGAGAAAGTTTGATACACATGTATAAAGAAGTCAATAACTGGCTATTGGAGTATGTGTAATTCTGGCAAGTGGAAAATAGAAGAAACATTAGGCAAAAGGGAAAAAAGGCAAACAAATAGTAAGGCTGGATACAGCAAAACATGTAGCTGTATTTTTTTTTCAGATAGAAGGATATGAAGTCGGCTGTAAAAATCTAGACAGATTGTTTTTAAGATTACCATTGCCCTGCAATTATTTTCAATTTATTATACAGAAACAAAAGATGTAAATGTACTGGATTGTGAAAACTAGACCAATTATTCCACGACCTGGTTCTTTGAAGCATTTCTCGTCTGCTTGTCAATTTTAACGACAGAACAGCCGCAATATTTGCTTTGTGCATCTGCTTGGTTGGATCGATGGCTTATAGTATTTCTGATATTAATGGAAGGCGCTGTATTGTTGCACATTTCCATACGATAAGAAACAATACTCCAGGAAAGAGATATCTAGGAAATTATGTCAGTGTACAGAGAGATGCCTTTAATTGTTTCCCTGCATTCATAATGTATTTAATTGCCGGTTAGTTCCTCCTGAAATGGATATAAATGAACGCAGATCAATGTTTAGAAATATGTTTTAATTGCTTCCTTGCTTCGATAATGTATTCAATTGTTGGCATTTTTGCAGGCGGATGAGACAAGAAGATAGTGATCTTATAGTGGTAGTAATTAATAGAGAAAAGTTCAACGCAAAGCTCCGCGAACTGTGTAAGAAGTATTATATTGTAGCAATCATGGTCAAATTTATTAATATTTGGTAATAAAGAAAGTTGATCAAAAATTATGGTTGACGTTTCCACGTTTTAAGTATCCTATGGCTTATGGTAGCATACATTTATTTTGGGCTAAATAAAGCGGTCAATGCCTTCAAAGAATACGGTTTGTTTAAAATTCAGTAAAAATGAAATAATATAAAATGGACGGGGTTGAAAAAAAAATACAATTAAAGAAAAAGTGTATGAAAAAAAGAAAGACAACGATAAATTAAATGAAAAGAAATAATAAAAATAAAGGATATAGCAATACTATTGTTACCATGGTAATCACTTAAAAATCCAGGAAATCATTTGCAGAACAACAACAACAAAAACAAAACAAATATATTTTAACCTTCTTTGAACATGTATTGAATTATTCGCTTTCTTTTTGGAGCAGAATGATACAACATGCACTTATAGGGCGTCGATGGCGGCACTAGTTATTGGGAAATAACAGAACGCATAACTTAAGGTACTTTGTTAAGAATTCTACATTTGTGTGATTATGGCCAAGTATATTTTTTGTTTGTTTGTTGGGTTTCTAGTCCAACCAACAATATTTCAGTTATCTAAAGACGATGTCCACTTGAAGCAGATATAGTGCTGCCTTCACTGTGTATAGCATGCCATGAACACATGGCATGATACCACACCCAGTCACATTATCCTGACACCGGGCCAACCAGTGGAACTACCCTTGTATTTGCTTGAGCGTGAGCAAGGAAGCTACACCACTACCATTTTTAACGACTTTGGCATGTCACGGCCCGGGATCGAACCAGGGGTCTCCCGTATCTGGAGTCGACACTCTACCGATTTTGTGTGTTTTAGCCCATAGTAACATAACTTAACTCATGAAATGATTTTATATCGAATTAAATTTATATCAAAGAACGAAGGCGTTCAAAGTTTTGCATTTTTTTATTTTTCTTGTGGGACACCGCCATCCCCACCACCCCTTCCCAAATAGCCAAATGTGCACGTTACATTTGTTATGGGATGGGATCGGCATTAGCCAGCAATTTAGCCACTATTGTGCAGCGACATTTCTATCATTATAGCAAAGGGGCACTTATAAGGTGCCCATGGACTGAACCCGGTCGGTCCATTATACTGACACCGGCACACGAGTCAGGCGTAAAGCTGTCCCCTTAGCCCCGAACATTAGGAGGGAAGCCACTACTACCAACTTTAAAGTCTTTGGTTTGACCCAGCCGGGGTTTGAACCCACGACCTCCCGATCCGCAAGTCAACGCTCTACCACCGAAGCTATTGCGGCCGTTGCATTTGTTGTTTACCAATTTATAAATAACAGATCTTGAGGCAAGCTAGTTTTTTTTATGTAAAACACATTTCCGTTGCCGTTTTTATGTTTTATTGTCTGTAAGCAATTTCCTGGAAGTTTCCAGTTTAATTTAATCATATCGCACACAAATTAACTTACCCTTTGATACTTAACACAAATAATTATCGTTTTATTAGACTTCATTTCATAAAAGCCATAAAATAACATTTCAGTCTAAAGGACAATTCAAATAAATACAATTATGTTTTAACGTAAGACGTAGAAAAATGGTATGTTCCCTGTTACTGTAAATAGTTTCGTGTTTTATTTTGTTGCTTTATTTGAAAACATACGACAATTAAATTATATTATGTAATTCATTAAACACTTATTTAATGTCTCCTAATATAAAATAATTGTTTTTGAATACAATATATTTTTATCTAAACCAGACTTTATAACAAGTAAGTATACTTTAACATTAAGGTAGCAGACGACTCGACAGTGGAGAAAGTATTTTCTTCAGTATGTTTGTTTATTGGGTTTATCGTCTCACCAACAGTGATTCAGTTACCTGGAGACGGTGTCCAATGAAGCAGATAGAGTGCTGCCATCACTGTGTATAGCATACCGTGAACACCTGGCATGATACCACACCCAGTCACATTATCCTGACACCGGGCCAACCAGTCGTGGAACTTCCCTTATAGTTGCTCGAACGTTAGCAAGGGAGCTATACCACTACCATTTTTAACGACTTTGATATGTCGCAGCCCGGTACCTGGAGCCGACGCTCTACTGATTATGTTTCAACGTAAGGCGTAGAAAACTGGTATGTTCCCTCTTACTGTAAATAGTTTGGTGTTGTTTTTTGTTTGTTGTTGTTGTTGGATTATGGCAAACCATAACTACCTTGATATTTGCTTGAGCGTTAGCAAGGGAGTTATACCACTAGCATTTTTAACGACGGTATGTGGCGGTACGGGATCGAACCCGGGGCTTCCCGTACCTGGAGCCGACGCTCTACCGATTAAGCTATCAGGTCCGGTCTATGTAAAGCAGTGTTTATAATGTAAAAGTTGGTTTTAAATGTAAGCTTTGTAACAAAATTCCGGCTTAATTTAAAACATTAAAAAGAGGATAAAACGGATTGTTCGAAATTGAAGCTAGCAAAATAGATGCCGTTGTTAGTTGTACGTCGTACAATGAGGAGCGTTAAACTACTCCATTGGGAATGTGTAGCAACGGAAAGGAAGTTGTTCCTATGGCAACAATGTTACACAAACAGGAGATATAATAACAACGTAAAGGCTGGCATAAGATAGAAAATTGTATTAATTTTAGATGTTACTAGCACTTATAAATGGGGAAAGAAACGTTTATACTCGATTGTGGAACCTACAGTCTTATGTCGATTAGACAAACGTGGAATTTTTTAATAGATGGTGAAGGTGGATATTTCTAAAACAGAACATTATTTTTAATAATGTACCAGTAACTGTGAAGCCATAATCAGGGATAGATTCAGGGTGGGGGTGGGGGATGCATTCCCCATCAGCCAGGTAAAAGAGTAGAGTTGTGAAAACACATACATGTAAAATTCAAAAATACTAAGCTTTTAATGTAAAGTTTGTTGACTGCATAGGTCGAAGTTAGTGTCTCTTACACACACACATACACACACACACACGCACGCACGCACGCACGCACGCACGCACGCACGCACGCACGCACGCACGCACGCACGCACGCACGCACACACACACACACACACACACACACACACACACACACACACACACACACACACACACACACACACACACACACACACATATATATATATATATATATATATATATATATATATATATATATATATATATATATATATAAAGAGGAGAGAGATACTTGAAAGAGAGAGAGAGAGAGAGAAAGAGAGAGAGAGAGAGAAATAGTTTGAATTGATGTCGTCATACATCAGTAAGATTCATCAATTACAATACTTGGAAAAATTGGGGTTTTAACTAAGTACTTAATACTGAAATAACAGCAGGCATTTATTTAATGCACCTTAAAGAAATAACCTATGCAAAACGTCTTAAGCTTGTTTATGTATAGCGAAGAAATTTCTCTTCTTAAAACACATGTTTATAGTATTTCCAATAAATTAGATTTTCACCCTGAAAAAAAAATCTCCCAAAGTTTCTTCAACCTTTTTTTCAATCTATGCTTTAAATCTCTGTTTACAATACACGAAGCTTTATTCTTCTAGTTTATTGCAAGATTCTTCATGTTTTGATGTGCTTATTTGCACAAAAAAATGTTGGCATCACCCCACGACGGCAAAATAACGTGTTTGACCATGTTGTATAAATGAAGTACTTGTAACCACTCCCAGACACAATTACCACAAATATCTTGCCAAGATGCTGATGACCATTATGTATATAAGCCGATACGTGTCGTGTTTATCAATTTTTGTCAACGTAATTGTAAGATTCAATTACACGATCAAGCTCTTTTGCTCTTCTGAAAAAGCTTTCTTATCTAAGAATATATAGAACAGTTGACAATAAGAGGAATTCGCACGGATGCCTCGTTGTAAAGAAAAAACAACAACAACAACAAAAACAAAAACATCAAAACAAGCTCTAAAAACACTGACAGCATAATTTAATACGGTGTGTGATATAACAATCAAAATACTTATGTTTATATAAAGTTATGCGGACATTGGAAATATGATATTGACCTCTGACGTTACTAATATGATATTGACCTCGGACGCAACTATCATGATATCGACCTCTGACTACATTCTCGGTCAATATCACACTACCCAGGTTGTTAATATTATTATATATAGATATATATTGACCTTAACACACGTCTTTATTAGTATATTATACAAATAAGTACTAATGTTGAGGTCAATATCTAGTTTTGCGGACCTTGGTAGTGAGATATCGATCAAGGATCACACTCCCAGGTCCGCAAAATTAAATATCGACATCAACATAAGTATTTACTTGTTGTATTATATATGCCCTTTGAATTTGAAGCATTCTGATTCCTGCCTGCTTTCTACGTGACGCCATGTTTGTTAACAATGCGAATGAAAAATTAACACGTCGTGAGAATAGCAAAGGTCATCATTTTTTTCTAACTCTCGCGTGAGAAGCTCTCTACCAATCAAAATGTTTCAAATTCATAGGGTATATAATATTATATATTCTATGTTTTTAATCCGTTTCCTTCTCTCTGTTTTTGGAAGCTCATTCTGGATTATTGATTCCAATGAATGCGATGCATCCCCACCCCCTGGATCCATCCAGGTCGTCAACTGATATAATGTTTTATTTGTTTCTCAATATCTTTTGAGTAGTATTAACATTTCATGTTACCGGTTACAAATGTTAATAATACATATTATGAGCTTAATTAAGGAAATCTACTGAAAGTAATCATGAATTTTACTTCAATTTTTACAGTCATTTAACATGAACATGATTAAATGCTACGTATGCAACACTTCAAATTTATTGCGAATTGGAGGAAACGATGCACAGCTCTGAACTGTGAACTCATCCCGCTGTCAGCGAATGTGTTTGTTTATTGGATTTATCGTCCTACAGTATTTCGAATATCTGGAGATTGTGTCCGCTTAAAGATATAGTGCAGCCTTCACTTTGTATCGCATGTCGTGAACACCCGGCATAATACCACACCCAGCCACATTATCCTGACACCGGTCCAGCCAGTCGTGAAACTACCCTTACATTTGCTTGAGAGTTAGCAAGGGGCCATACCACTACCATTTTAACGACTTTGGTATGTCGCGGAAGGGGATCACATCCGGGGTCTCCCATACCTGAAGCCGACGCTCTACCGATTGCGCTACCAGGTCCGTTGTCAGCGAATGTCAGCTGGATTAACGTGGGAAAAACAATCAGAAAATATGTACATGTACGCATTATGACATAAGGCTTTTGGGGTGATATATATTCAGGCATACAGAGATCTTTGCATAATATTAATTGGCGGATTTAAACTTGGACGGACACAGCGAAAGACCTCCACCCCCACCCCCTCGCCCCTCTCCACACACACACACCATCCTTCTCTAAAACCAAAGGCAATACAAAAATACATAGAATTTAAATCAGCAAACATATGAAATTTTATTGGTATTTTATAAATAATATTGAGGTGTTTAAACTTTCTCTTTTTGTATAACTAGCATTTCAAACAAGCAGTATTTTTAAGGTGGTATCCGACAGTTTGGTCCAAAGCATCAAATAACACCAACCATGTCACTGTTACCGGGAAAAGTCCTGCATTTTTTTTCATGGATGCCATAGATCTGCGTGAAAAGTGAAACATAAATACCTACTCGCCATTGCAAACAGATATTTCCTATCTTAGTCACGTTGCAGTACTTATAAACGAAGAAAACCGTGTGCCAACTTACTTTTGAGATCACGTTATATCGTCATCCGGGTAATACACCCTAACGTCGACATCTTTTTATCAGATATCACTATCTGGTTTATTTGCTGATTTGAAAAGAATGACATTCATGGTGTACTATTTTTTGTATGTACTGTCTTTAAACATACATAGTGTTTAAAATCGTCTCTAATTTGGCTAAAAAATAAGTTTATGCAGAAATTATACCGAGATTTGCAAAGCAGTGATACATGTTAGTTAGCCATACATTTGTTAGATATAAGCGCACTTTCAGAGTCCTCCTTTATAGTAAAATCTCAGATCCGCCTAACATATTGGCCGCCTAGGGCAGTAGAAGTCTCAGCTGAATTCAGAGGCTTAATGCAATTCAGTTGCACAGATATCACCATGTCATTTCGAACCTATCACTACCAAATAATCATAATAAGAAAATACTCTCTACCTCACTCGTTCTCCCTCACACTTTCTCTCTCTCTTTTTCTCTCACTCTCATACACTCTTTCACTCTCTCACACTCTCTTCCTCCCTCTCCTTCCTCTCGATAGCTCATTGAGATGTACGACGGCGTTTTGAAGCGGCACCAAATTACGGACGAAGTATGAACACCTTGCATTGCAGCGGGTTTCTTTTTTTTTCCAAGCAATTAAACAGACAAAAGCTCGAAATGTTATATGTCATTCTGAACTTTTAAAAAAAAAGAAGAAAAGAAGCTAACAGATTAAATGTACCATTTTGCAGAGTTCAGTCAATGCACGTATATTTCATGCAATGCATGTCACATAAATACCGCAGATGGTATTAGAAATCTAACAAAATCTAGTCCAGAACGGTTATAACTTATCTTTTATATCCCTGGTATTTTCTTTTCAGTTAAGTAAACTGAGTTTTGTTAATTCAATCGACATGGATTATTATTATAGAATTAAACTAACATTCTGAATCCGCTGCAATATAAACTACCGTTATTGTAATTTAAGACAATTTAAACGATTTTTAAAGTTATTTCCTGTTTATAAACCGTCGTGAAGTCAAAGCCAGCACGAAGAAGAAAATGATAACACTTGGAAGCGGAATTTAAACAAACAAAATTGCCATAAGAAAAACAAGATCATAAACTTCAATGACAATGGAGGCCTTTAACATGGAAAACAATCTTGCAAACATTTTAGAGATATTACGAGAAGTATTACACAATACAGTGCAACCATGTCAAAATATATCTTCAAATTCATACACTTTAAAAAATCTTCACAATGTTTAATTAAACTTTGCAAAAAAATGCTATAAATGCATTTGTGAGTATGTGGTCCTACGTTTGAGACGTTCGAATCAGCAGGTCTCATGTTTTAACTACAGCTGACAGCAAGATGTAAGTTTTTCTTCAGTTCTATTTACTACACAGTGGTAAAAAAAATTGTAAAACCGTAAACTTGTTCTACCAAGGAAGTGGTCAGTAGAAGGGACATTTTTTTATAAGTTACATTGTTTACGTAGTAAGAACGTGATTTCTAATCGAATAAAATGAATGCATAAGAGAGTTATCTGCCATATTTCGGGTATACAATAAATATCTGGTAAAAAACGGTCGATTGCGCATAATGTTCGCGCAACTTCCGGTATGATACATCCGGGAATCTAAAACATGTATAAAAGTTGGACTCATACAAGTAGGATACAAATCCAAATTTGGTAAAATATTCAACATAATAATATATTGAGACTATGTAAATTTATTACTGATTATTACGGGTATGGTAACATTTTTAGAAGGGGCGCCCGTGGACAAGCAGGTTGAATCTTTTCGACTTTTACTTATCAGCATCTCACCGCGTGGACTCGTGTCCCGGTCGTGGCGACAACTGTTATATGGGGAAATTTTCCAGCTAACCTGCGGTGCGCCGGTCAATCTACGCAGACATTAGTCTGTGGCTTTCCTTCCACCAATAATAAGCTGGACATAGCATGTACATTTATTCTTTAGGGTTTGTGAAATAAATAAATAAATAAATATATATATATATATATATATATATATATATATATATATATATATATATATATATATATATATATATATATATATATATATATATATATATATATGTATTAAAAATAATGGGTCACCTTGCTTGGTTTTGCAATAATCTTTATTTTTGTACCTAGTACTTAGTGTTTTCCAAACTAATTAACAAAAAAATCACTGTCATTATTAACAATCAAATTAGAATAAAATAAAAAATAAAAAGAAATAAGTGTGTATGTTAGTATGTTAAATCGACACTAGAACACTAAAAGATTAATAAAAATGACATCTAACAGACTTTAAGTGAAAAAAAGACAATAATATATATATAAAAAATTCTAAATGATAAAAATACAAAGATTTTTTTATGCAAAAGTCAAATGGAGAGATTACTTTTACTTTTTTCTGCACTAATAGATATAAATATATTCTCAATAAAACTTTTTACAAAATACACTTCGCCACGCTCGTTTAGAAAATAAATCAAAACAATAAGGTAAAACACATTTAAGTTACATTTCAATATAAGATTTTAAGAAATGGAAACATTTATATGTTGCAAACTAACTAGGCTTTCTCTGTATTAAGAGAAAACGTAAATACAGTCTTCCAAACTCATTACAAATGTCAATTAGCGAAACCTAGTAAAAGTATCAGAAACAAACGGAAAGGACATGCGCAGAAAAGGTGCGCAGTAACTACTCCAGAAAACGCCTTTAATTATGAGGCATTGAAAGAGCATGTTATTATTAGAAACTGAAAAATGTGTTTTAGCCAATATATTTTTTTTTACATTTATACGACGTGCTTAAATCATTGCATAATGAAACGGAAAATACAAACTCCTTGGATTGCAGCAGAATTTATATGCAATTACAGCAATCAAGTCATTTCTTCGGGGAAGTCCTATTGATTAATGTAATACCAGTTGCATTTGGAATGTTTTAAAGGTGTATAGAAACCTAACACAACCCAGTGCAATTTTTTCAAAGAAATCACATTTTAATCTCTGAGAGCAATTTCATTTTTTTAAAAAGCTTGAGCATTTAATTTCACCCACAGTTCCTTGACATATTCAGGAAGTTTGGAACACTTAAGAGAAAAAATAATGGTACATAAACAAATTTCACTGCGCTTATGCATTTTCATATTTAAAATATTTGATAGATTTATTATATTTTTGTTTCATTTTCGACATCTTTCACCAGAAAAATTTGTCTCATTTTTGTGTGATACAACATGTTTTAAAAATTATATAGATACATGTACATTGTTATGATGAAATTTACACAAATAAATAAGTAAGTAAAGTGAAGTGAAGTACATTGAAGTGAAGTGAGGTGAGGTGAAGTGAGGTGAAGTGAAGTTACGTTACATTAAGTTAAGTTACGTTAAGTTACGTTACGTTAAGTTAAGTTAAGTTAAGTTACGTTAAGTTAAGTTAAGTTAATGGCTTTGATGGAACTTGAACCTAATTTGTGGAACTAATGATGCCTTACTTTTTCTTTTTCTGTTCTATTTTATAAATATATTAAGACGTCAGTAACATCGTCAAAATGGTAGTTATGAAGGGCGACGTTCCGCTATTATTGGCGGTGAAAGAACTGAGACAAAATGAAAAAGAGTCACTATCGCTCAGCATGTCAGCTGAAGGAATTCCTCACAGGAAAGTTCTCTCTCCGACCGGGTGATTTAGAACTCAGCGATAGCGATTCCATCTGCCACATCACGGTGCACCCCTCACATAAAAGATAAGAAAAGTCGTCGATGCGAAGCATCAAAGGCGACGCAAAAAGTTGAAAATGTAAAGAGATTAACGCAATATGAGAGCAAGTTACAAAGACCCTTGAAACGGTATGGTCTTTATTTGAAAGTTTTATACTATAAATCTCGAGAAAATGTCTGTATAACTTATCCCTGAGACCAAAGAATGAATTGAAATAAAAAAAGCAAAAACCGACACCATTTAATAGGTTTTCTAAGATTTAACATTTATAGAAAGAAATGCAAATTTTGTATAATTAACTATAAAACTAAAGTGAACAAACAGAAAATGCACATGTTCAGCAGCCTCACATTACAAAAATAAGTATTGCTCAGATAGAATTCTTCTCGAACGTAGTATTTTTTCTTAATATCTTATTATTTTGAAAGTTACAGACACACACAAATAAATATAAAAGTTAAAAAAAATAAAACGCCGTTTACCGAATCTGAACCCGCATTTGTCATGTTTAGAAAGTCCGCAAAACAAACTTTCCACATGTGCAAATTTCAGTGAGCATTCCATATATAGGCGCCGCGCTCCAGCGCGTTACCAATGAATATTTTTCTAAGAAATGCCGCTAGGAAAAAGGTAAATTTTGTTTTCAATGTCTTTATTTCGTGTTCCTTGCAATAAACTTGTATTAATATATCCGGTTTGTTCTGGTTTAAATGTGTCAGGTTCTATGACCAAATAATGCATTATCCAAAGACGGAGAAGGTCTTATGAGTGGTAGTCTACAACATTGGCCATTGTTTTTTTCTTTCTCAAATAACCAAATACGTCAATGTATCTAAAATAGTTCTGCGAAAATGGTGTATATTGTTGCCCTAGATTTGCATGAACATAAATCCCCACTCGTTATTGCAAACAGGTATTTCTTATTATTTATTTGAGCCACGCCGCAGGGCTATTTTTAACCTAAGAGAAAAGACAACTTATTTTTGAGATCACGTTTTATCGTTATTCGGGTAATCCGCTCTGACGTCGATACACTTTTAGCAGAGATCACGATCGTGCTTATGTAAAGATTTAGAAAAAAAAAGAAACTTTAGAGAGATATTTTTGCGATTTGTACTGTCTTACAAAAAAGGTAGTGTTCAAAATCGGTTTTACTTAGACTAAATAAAGAGTTTAGGTAAAAGTTATGCCCAATTTCTGCATAATTGTTGTAAGAGATTGTTACATGCATTTGATAAAGGCAAACTGTCGAATTCCACCTTTAACTTGGATCAAAATAGTGTTATATTTTACGGTGGAAGCATAATTATAAGACAGGAAATAAAACAAATCTTATCACTTCAGATACAAGGAGAAACACCGGACCCGATTGCGCAGTCGGCAGAAGGTACGTTAGGCCCTGGGTTCAAACTTTGCCGTGGCATGCCAAAGTCTAAGTGGTAGTGGCAACGTTAGCTTCCTTGACAACGCTCATTCAATTAGGTTTACCTTCAATTATAAAGACATATCACGACAGATCGGCCCTGTGTCAGGATAAAGTGGCCGGATGTGGTATCATGCCAGGTGTTCATGGTATGTTACAATCGGAACTCCTCAGGTAATTCCGTATCTGGTGCAATGGTACTTACAGAATTAAGATCGTTTTGTTTGCCGGAAGAAGAATACGCCATAAAAAAGTTTTTCAGGAAAGCGATAGATGTAGTGTAAAGGATTCTTTCATCTTATAAATTTTCATTTATTATTTAACTGTTCACATCTCACTAGATATACAACTGTTACTGCATTTCCAGCAAAGATTTATTTTTGTTGTTTTGATGACGTCATAGGCAACGACATGTTTATTTTCGCGAGGTTTTTCCTAAATACATCCGGAAGTTGGTCGTGAATTAGCCGAGGCGTTTCGATTGGGTTTGTTATTCACAGCAAAGGCAGGAAATATATCTGCCTCAAATGAACATCGTCTTCGAATAACTGAAAGAGTGTTGTGTTCAGGCAAACTCCGACAACAATAACAAAAAATAAAGGTCAAGCTGTAAAAAAATAATATATCATTGGCGCTGCTCTTATGGAATTCACTTTTATGGGGACGATAGTGTAGCTAACAAAAACAGGAAATCGCTGATGTTCTGTGAAATCTCTTACAGAGAAAAGAACTGAGTATTCCGTTTTTTTAACATTGCAGCTTGCAACAATAATTATAAAAAATAGCTGGCATTTTTAGGAAATCGCAGCTGTTAAGCGAAGTATTGTTTTACAAAAGAAACAGAGTATACCGATGTAAGCAAATTTAGCGTGTCAAGACACATGTAGCAGATAACAAGGAAAACAAAGTAGCAAATACCATACTTCTCACCAGAGTTATGGTTCGTTACTGTTAAATGTTTATGTAATTATTCAACAGTGTACGAGAGCGTTCAGTTCCTATGATAGTCATCTTCTTATTTAAAGCTATTTCTTGTTATTTATGTTTTGAATGAAGCAAGCGAGTAGCAATAGTTATACAACCACGTAGAATATGTTCGGCCTTTAAAGGACGTTTTCGGAAGTAATTTCTGCGCATCATTCAAGCGCATCTAGGGGAGATAATCGCAGACTTTTACTCTTCAAAAAGGATATAGTTGAATATTATTATGACATTTCAAAATTAATACAAAAACATTATTTTGGAATATTATGCTAGGCATAACAGGAATTCTAGATATTAAAAAGAAATTTTATGATTTTTTTTTTACAGTTTTGGCTAATTGGTTGGAAACTTCATTTTTACTAAAAAAAGTAGCCCTACAACCTTACTTTTTCTTTTCATTTTCGAACTCGCCATTAAATTCTACTATGGATATAAAAAATAGAAACATTCTATGAAATGATTATTATTTAATCTTAATTTATTTGCAGAACATGTGTGTTTTTCTTTTATTTTTACCATGTGAGGAAATTCAAAATGGCTGTATTGTGCTGAAATAATGTACAGATGGAATTATTACTGAAGTATAACACAAAATAAAGTTTTTGTGTGTGCAAATTCATGTTTGTTATGTTTGTGTAAAATATCTGGAATATTTTAAGTGACTTAGATAAAGTAGGCATTTTGTAAGATTTCACCAAAATGGTTACCATGGAAACTTCATTTTTACTAAAAAAAAAAGTAGCCAAACAACCTTACTTTTTCTTTTCATTTTCGAACTCGCCTTTTAATTCTACTACGGATATTCTATGAAAGGATTATTATTGTCCTTAAAGAACCTTGTTCCCAAAGTCCGTACATTGACCGAGACACCACACATAGCGCTACAGACCCCAGCACATCCAACTCTAAAAAAAGCAAATACAAAAATTGACGAAGAAAAGGCAACACATGTAATTAAGAATAACGTGTTGAGTTTTAATTAAGGCCTTTTTGCTAGGAACCCTCTTCTCACGCAATGGATGTAAATGTATATCCTATGAAATTACAATCATTTGGTTTCCAGGTAATACGTGTCATGGCTTCTGGCCGAAGCGTAATTCTCTTTGTATTTTATGTCTACATTGCATAAAATTAATATAGAAGATCGTACACAAGCTAAGAATACATGTAGACCAGTTCACTTACAGCTCGGTTGTTCTCGAGAACTCATAAATTAAAGTCACACATAATTTGTTTGTTTTTGTTACATCGTACCGACACAATTATTGTCATATTGGTGACATCCAGCTAATTATTAATGTAGGAAGACCCCAGATTTATATCTGGGTAGTACCACCGGCGCATTGCAGGTTAGCTGGAAAACCTCCCCACATGAAAGTTCTCAACCCGGACGGGACTCGACCCCAAGCGGTGAGGGGCTGAGGATTTTCAAGTCATCGACTCTAACCGCTCGGCCACTGGCGCCCATCACACGGAATTAAGTCATGTGGTTTTGTTTCGCCAATAATTGTACTTCCCGTAACCTTTTTTCTACTCTTCTTATTTATAATTATTATACTTCAGGTCTTCCGCAGCATGCTTTATGATTCACTTTACATATGCTTTTTGTTTTCTATTGATATGATCAAAGTCTTCACAGCATTGTAGCTCAACATTTAAATTGCATTGTGTATCTTTACGTTTTATTGTCCATTGTTTACACTTGCAATCTGTCAAGATGTAGTTCTTGTATTTTTTCTTCATACATATAGTATTCTCTTTTTCTCTGTCATGCACAAATCTATATATCGATTTGTTATTTTAAATATGTCGCAGCGACAAATTATACATGATAATAATTACCATTATATAGCGACGGCCAACTAATTTATTTGTTTATTTGGTTTATCGTGCCACCACCAGTGTTTGAGTTATCTGGGGACGGTGCTTGAAGCAGGTATAATGCTGATAATGCTGCTTTCACTGTGTATGGAATGCCGTGAACACCTGGCATGATACCACACCCAGTCACATTATCATGACACCGGGCCAACCAGTCGTGGAACTACCCTTATATTTGCTTGAGTGTAAGCAAGGGAGCTATACCAATACCATTTCAACGACTTTGGTATGTCGCGGCCCGGGTTTGAACTATGAGCCTCCCGTACCTGGAGCCGACGCTCTACCGATTGCGCTACTAGGTCTGGTATGAAAAACAAATACATGGACACATGTGGTAACAATGGAACTGTATGAATACAAGCCATGAAAGGAATAAATGAGAAAGAGGAAATATTTAGGGTAAAGACAAAAACAAGTAGCCCAAAGAAAACATCATCCAATAATAGTAAAAAAAAGAATATTGAAGAAGAACAGGAAGAAGAAGATTAATAATAATGATAATAATAATAATAATAATAATAATAATAATAATAATAATAATAATAATAATAATAATAATAATAATATAATAATAATAATAATAATAATAATAATAATAATAATAATAATAATAATAATAATAATAATAATAATAATAATAATAATAATAATAATAATAATATTTATAATAATAATAATAATTCAGACTAGTTTTGTTAGTTATATCCTTACTTGTTAAAAAAAGATAGTTTTCATTAATTTGTCTCTTGTACAATTCTTATATAGATTGCAAAAACGATGTACATACAATATAAATAATTCTTATTACCATATAATCCTTTAGGATTTCTTTTGTTTATAATAAGAAAGGTGGGAAAATGCAAATAAACAATACACAAAAATATACAAATTTGTCTTAGCGACGTTGTGTTTTTTTTCTTAAACTACCAAGCAAAAGGGTACATTATTGAAATGGAAATTGTCTCCCTTGTTTGTTAATGTCCGCGGCATTCCAAACAGTAGGTAGATCCTTTTAGTTCTTGGACTTTATCGCCTGTTCTTTTGTACATATTGCAATTACAAACTGTGAAATTTCTTGCTTTTACAGAAATATAAGTTTAAAAACCATTTAAACACTTACAGAGATTTGTTATTTTAAAACAAAAAAAGGAAGTGTTTGTTGATGATGGTTAATCTGGATATCACAAGAAAGGCAGAAAAGTTCAAATACACGCCAAACAGCACAAGCATAAAAACCGAGTAAACCAAATGAAAGGCCCTACCAGCGTTTAGGGATTATTCAGGGGAGACTACTCATTAATGTCTCTCATTATATCATATTTTCTTCAATCCTTGTACAATGAATATTATTGACCATGGCACCGTGGATACATATCGCATATAAAATGCTAACACATGGAAATATAGGCAACAACAGAACCGATAGGTTGACGAGGATCTGCCATCTATTGCCGACAAATCTAAATGGATTATACTCGAACTTTGTTGTCTGGACATACGAATATAATTTTATCTGACAGAAGACAAAAGACGCAGACCTGTTATGCTAATGAAGGATATGTTTTCCTTGTAATCTTTGTTGCGTATGCATCGACGGGCCTGATATGTAGCATACGTGATGCTTATCTCATGAATATTAATGAGCTTCAGAAATTGGATCAAACAGAGACGATTCTTCGACCATGAAGGCGATTTCCCAGATTTTGCAGTTTTCAGAAATTTCTAGTCATTTTTAATTATTTGTAACTGAAATTAGACTCCTAAAACTAAATTAAATCTAGCAATCTTTTTAATGAACTTAAATTAACTGAAAATTAACACTCAAATTTTCTAATAAAAGTAAGTCAAATGCATGCATTTGACTATATTGGTGATTTAAATTTTTTAAACGTTTTAAGCTCTACACGTTGTTCCACTGGCATGTTATACATCTCTTCACAATTTTGCACGCCAAAAACTATTTTTGTTTCTGACAAGAATTTTACCATATGTGCATTTAGCTGAACTTGTGAAATGGCACTATTAAATCCCGACTTTGCTCCCATTTTCCCCCCAGATGGTCTTCAGATTTTTCTAACAGGACTTTTGATGTATGTATCAGACACAACTTGTGACATGACGGGATACGGATATTTGTTTTCTCATCGCATGATCGAATGTAATTGAAGTTCAATATCCGTGAAACATGAGTGTTCTAAGAGAATAAAGTGGCCAGTGATGCAAATTTAACTCATTGTTATGATAATATTTGGTTGTTGCATAAAAGGTCTGGCTTCACATAAAAAGAAATCATCGCCATCATGTCCATGCTTCTCCCCTTCATTGTTCTCATCAACACTAGTTGAGACCAGACACTATGTTTAATGGGAGAGTAGACACTTTGTTTAAAGGGAGAGCAGACACTAAGTTTAAAGGAAGAGCAGACACTAAGTTTAATGGGAGAGCAGACACTAAGTTTAATAGGAGAGCAAGCACTAAGTTTAAAGAGAAAGCAGACACTATGTTTAAAGGGAGAGTAGAATACAAGTTTAAAGGGAGAGCAGACACTAAGTTTAATAGGAGAGCAGACACTAAGTTTAATAGGAGAGCAGACACTAAGTTTAATGGGAGAGCAGACACTAAGTTTAAAGGGAGAGCAGACACTAAGTTTAATGGGAGAGCAGACACTAAGTTTAATGTGAGAGCAGACACTAAGGTTAATGGGAGAGCAGACACTAAGTTTAATGGGAGAGTAGACACTAAGTTTAATATGAGAGCAGACACTAAGTTTAATGGGAGAGCAGACACTAAGTTTAATGGGAGAGCAGAGACTAAGTTTAATGGGATAGTAGACACTAAGTTTAATGAGAGAGCAGACACTAAGTTTAATGGGAGAGCAGACACTAAGTTTAATGGGAGAGCAGACACTAAGTTTAATATGAGAGCAGACACTAAGTTTAATGTGAGAGCAGACACTAAGTTTAATGGGAGAGCAGACACTAAGTTTAATGGGAGAGCAGACACTATATTAATAGGAGAGCAGACACTAAGTTTAATACATGAGCAGACACTATGTTTAAAGGGAGAGCAGACACTAAGTTTAATGGGAGAGCAGACACTAAGTTTAATATGAGAGCAGACACTATGTTTAATATGAGAGCAGACACTATGTTTAATGGGAAAGCAGACACTAAGTTTAATGGGAGAGCAGACACTAGGTTTAATATGAGAGCAGACACTATGTTTAATGGGAAAGCAGACACTAAGTTTAATAGGAGAGCAGACACTATGTTTAATGGGAGAGCAGACACTAAGTTTAATATGAGAGCAGACACTAAGTTTAATGGGAGAGCAGATACTAAGTTTAATGGGAAAGCAGACACTAAGTTTAAATGTAGAGTAGACACTATGTTTAAAGGGAGAGCAGACACTACGTTTAAAGGGAGAGCAGACACTATGTTTAAGGGGAGAGCAGACACTATGTTTAAGGGGAGAGCAGACACTAGGTTTAACGGGAGAGCAGATAGTTAGTTTAAGGGGAGAGCAGACACTTAGTTTAAGGGGAGAGCAGACACTAAATTTAATGGGAGAGCAGACATTACGTTTAATGGGAGAGCAGACACTTAGTTTAAATGGAGAGCAGACACTAGGTTTAAATGGAGAGCAGACACTAAGTTTAAATGGAGAGCAGACACTAGGTTTAAATGGAGAGCAGACACTAAGTTTAATGGGAGAGCAGACACTAAGTTTAAATGGAGAGCAGACACTAAGTTTAATATGAGAGCAGACACTATGTTTAATATGAGAGCAGACACTGTGTTTAATGGGAAAGCAGACACTAAGTTTAATGGGAGAGCAGACACTAGGTTTAATATGAGAGCAGACACTATGTTTAATGGGAAAGCAGACACTAAGTTTAATATGAGAGCAGACACTAAGTTTAATGGGAGAGCAGATACTAAGTTTAATGGGAAAGCAGACACTAAGTTTAAATGTAGAGTAGACACTATGTTCAAAGGGAGAGCAGACACTACGTTTAAAGGGAGAGCAGACACTATGTTTAAGGGGAGAGCAGACACTAAGTTTAATGGGAGAGCAGACACTAAGTTTAACGGGAGAGCAGATACTTAGTTTAAGGGGAGAGCAGACACTGAGTTTAAAGGGAGAGCAGACACTTAGTTCAAGGGGAGAGAAGACACTAAATTTAATGGGAGAGCAGACACTACGTTTAATGGGAGAGCAAACACTGGGTTTAAATGGAGAGCAGACACTAAGTTTAAAGGGAGAGCAGATACTTACTTTAAGGGGAGAGCAGACACTAAGTTTAATGGGAGAGCAGACACTAAGTTTAATGGGAGAGCAGACACTAGGTTTAAATGGAGAGCAGACACTAAGTTTAATGGGAGAGCAGACACTAAGTTTAATGGGAGAGCAGACACTATGTTTAGATGGAGAGCAGACACTAGGTTTAAATGGAGAGCAGATACTTACTTTAAGGGGAGAGCAGACACTAAGTTTAATGGGAGAGCAGACACTAAGTTTAATGGGAGAGCAGACACTAGGTTTAAATGGAGAGCAGACACTAAGTTTAATGGGAGAGCAGACACTAAGTTTAATGGGAGAGCAGACACTAGGTTTAAATGGAGAGCAGACACTAAGTTTAATGGGAGAGCAGACACTAAGTTTAAAGGGAGAGCAGATACTTACTTTAAGGGGAGAGCAGACACTAAGTTTAATGGGAGAGCAGACACTAAGTTTAATGGGAGAGCAGACACTAGGTTTAAATGGAGAGCAGACACTAAGTTCAATGGGAGAGCAGACACTAAGTTTAATGGGAGAGCAGACACTATGTTTAAATGGAGAGCAGACACTAAGTTTAATGGGAGAACAGACACTAAGTTTAAAGGGAGAGCAGACACTAAGTTTAATGGGAGAGCAGACACTATGTTTAAATGGGAGAGCAGACACTAAGTTTAATGGGAGAGCAGACACTAGGTTTAAATGGAGAGCAGCCACTAAGTTTAATGGGAGAGCAGACACTAGGTTTAAATGGAGAGCAGACACTAGGTTTAAATGGAGAGCAGACACTAAGTTCAAAGGGAAAGCAGACACTAATTTTAAAGGGAGAGCAGACACTTAGTTCAAGGGGAGAGCAGACACTAAGTTTAATTGGAGAGTAGACACTAAGTTTAACGGTAGAGCAGATACTTAGTTTAAGGGGAGAGCAGACACTGAGTTTAAAGGGAGAGCAGACACTTAGTTCAAGGGGAGAGCAGACACTAAATTTAATGGGAGAGCAGACACTACGTTTAATGGAAGAGCAGACACTTAGTTTAAATGGAGAGCAGATACTTAGTTTAAGGGGAGAGCAAACACTTTGTTTAAAGGAAGAGTAGACACTATGTCTAAATGGAGAGCAGAAACTTAGTTTAAGGAGAGAACAGACACTAAGTTTATAGTGAGAGGAGCCACTAAGTTTAAAGGGAGAGCAGACACTAAGTTTAAAGAAAGAGCAGACACTAAGTTTAAAGAAAGAGCAGACACTAAGTTCAAAGGGAGAGGAGCCACTAAGTTTAAAGGGAGAGCAGACACTAACTTCAAAGAAAGAGCAGACACTAAGTTTAAAGAAAGAGCAGACACTAAGTTCAAAGGGAGAGCAGACACTTAGTTTAAAGAGAGAGCAGACACTAAGTTCAAAGGTAGAGCAGACACTTTGTTTAAAGGGAGAGCAGACACTAAGTTCAAAGGGAGAGCAGACACTAAGTTTAAAGGGAGAGCAGACACTAAGTTTAAAGGGAGAGCAGACGCTAGGTTTAAATGGAGAGTAGACACTAAGTTTAAAGGAAGAGCAGATACTTAGTTTAAAGGGAGAGCAGAAACTTAGTTTAAGGAGAGAACAGACACTAAGTTTAATGTGAGAGCAGCCACTAAGTTTAAAGGGAGAGCAGACACTAAGTTTAAAGAAAGAGCAGACACTAAGTTCAAAGAAAGAGCAGACACTAAGTTTAAAGAAAGAGCAGACACTAAGTTCAAAGGGAGAGCAGACACTTAGATTAAAGAGAGAGCAGACACTAAGTTCAAAGGTAGAGAAGACACTTTGTTTAAAGGGAGAGCAGACACTAAGTTCAAAGGGAGAGCAGACACTAAGTTTAAAGGGAGAGCAGACACTAAGTTTAAAGGGAGAGCAGACACTAAGTTTAATGGGAAAGCAGACACTAAGTTTAATGGGTAAGCAGACACTAAGTTTAATGGGAGAGCAGACACTAAGTTTAATGGGAAAGCAGACACTATGTTTAATGGGAGAGCAGACACTAAGTTTAATATGAGAGCAGATACTAAGTTTAATGGGAGAGCAGACACTAAGTTTAATGGGAGAGCAGACACTAAGTTTAATGGGAGAGCAGACACTAAGTTTAATGGGAGAGCAGACACGTAGTTTAATAGGAGAGCAGACACTTAGTTTAATAGGAGAGCAAGCACTAAGTTTAATGGGAGAGTAGACACTAAGTTTAATGGGACAGCAAGCACTAAGTTTAATGGGTGAGTAGACACTAAGTTTAAAGGGAGAGCAGACACTAGGTTTAAAGGGAGACTAGACACTTAGTTTAAAGCGAGAGCTGACACAAAGTTAAATGGGAGAGCAGACACTAAGTTTAAAGGGAGAGCAGATACTTAGTTTAAATGGAGAGCAGAAACTAAGTTTTAAGGAAGAGCAGACACAAAGTTTAATGGGAGAGCAGACACTAAGTTTAAAGGGAGAGCAGACACTAAGTTCAAAGGGAGAGCAGCAACAAAGTTTAAAGGAAGAGCAGATACTAAGTTTAAATGGAGAGCAGACACTATGTTTAAAGAGAGAGCAGACACTATGTTTAAAGGGAGAGTTGGACACTAAGTTTAATCGGAGAGCAGATACTAAGTTTAATGGGAGAGCAGATACTAAGTTTAATCGGAGAGCAGACACTAAGTTTAATGGGAGAGCAGATACTAAGTTTAATATGAGAGCAGACACTAAGATTAATAGGAGAGCAGACACTATGTTTAAAGGGAGAGCAGACACTAAGTTTAATATGAGAGCAGACACTAAGTTTAATGGGAGAGCAGACACTAAGTTTAATGGGAGAGCAGACACTATGTTTAATGGGAAAGCAGACAATAAGTTTAATGGGAGAGCAGACACTAAGTTTAATGGGAAAGCAGACACTAAGTTTAATGGGAAAGCAGACACTAAGTTTAATGGGAGAGCAGATACTAAGTTTAATATGAGAGCAGACAGTAAGTTTAATGGGAGAGCAGACACTATGTTTAAAGGGAGAGCAGACACTATGTTTAATGGGAGAGCAGACACTATGTTAATAGGAGAGCAGACACTAAGTTCAATACATGAGCAGACACTATGTTTAATGGGAGAGC
This sequence comes from Sinonovacula constricta, assembly GCA_007844125.1. Taxonomy (NCBI): domain Eukaryota; kingdom Metazoa; phylum Mollusca; class Bivalvia; order Cardiida; family Solecurtidae; genus Sinonovacula; species Sinonovacula constricta. The sequence goes on from CM017565.1 coordinate 49,135,800, forward strand.
AGACACTAAGTTTAATGGGAGAGTAGACACTATGTTAATAGGAGAGCAGACACTAAGTTTAATAGGAGAGCAGACACTAAGTTTAATGGGAGAGCAGACACTAAGTTTAATAGGAGAGCAGACACTAAGTTTAATGGGAGAGCAGACACTAAGTTTAATATGAGAGCAGACACTAAGTTTAATGGGAGAGCAGACACTAAGTTTAATATGAGAGCAGACACTATGTTTAATATGAGAGCAGACACTATGTTCAAAGGGAGAGCAGACACTAAGTTTAATGGGAGAGCAGACACTACGTTTAATATGAGAGCAGACACTATGTTTAATATGAGAGCAGACACTATGTTTAATATGAGAGCAGACACTATGTTTAATGGGAAAGCAGACACTAAGTTTAATATGAGAGCAGACACTATGTTTAATATGAGAGCAGACACTATGTTCAAAGGGAAAGCAGACACTAAGTTTAATGGGAAAGTAGACACTAAGTTTAATATGAGAGCAGACACTATGTTTAATATGAGAGCAGACACTATGTTTAATTGGAGAGCAGACACTATGTTTAATATGAGAGCAGACACTATGTTTAATGGGAGAGCAGACACTAAGTTTTATAGGAGAGCAGACTCTATGTTTAATATGAGAGCAGACACTATGTTTAATTGGAGAGCAGACACTATGTTTAATATGAGAGCAGACACTATGTTTAATGGGAGAGCAGACACTATGTTTAATATGAGAGCAGACACTATGTTTAATTGGAGAGCAGACACTATGTTTAATATGAGAGCAGACACTATGTTTAATGGGAGAGCAGACACTAAGTTTAATAGGAGAGCAGACACTATGTTTAATTGGAGAGCAGACACTATGTTTAATATGAGAGCAGACACTATGTTTAATGGGAGAGCAGACACTAAGTTTAATAGGAGAGCAGACACTATGTTTAATTGGAGAGCAGACACTAAGTTTAATGGGAGAGTAGACACTTAGTTTAATGGGAGAGCAGACACTATGTTTAATAGGAGAGCAGATACTAAGTCTAATTGGGAGAGCAAACACTAAGTTTAATGGGAGAGCAGACACTAAGTTTAATGGGAGAGCAGACACTAAGTTTAATGGGAGAGCAAGCACTAAGTTTAATGGGAGAACAGACACTAAGTTTAATAGGAGAGCAGATACTAAGTCTAATTGGGAGAGCAGACAGTAAGTTTAATGGGAGAGCAGACACTAAGTTTAATGGGAGAGCAAGCACTAAGTTTAATGGGAGAGCAGACACTAAGTTTATTGGGAGAGCAGACACTAAGTTTAATGGGAGAGCAGACACTATGTTTAATGGGAGAGCAGACACTAAGTTTAATGGGAGAGCAGACACTAAGTTTAATGGGAGAGCAGACTCTATGTTTAATGGGAGAGCAGACACTAAGTTTAATAGGAGAGTGGACACTAAGTTTAATGGGAGAGCAGACATTAAGTTTCAAAGGAGAGCAGACACTAAGTTTCAAGGGAGAGCAGACACTAAGTTTAATGGGAGAGCAGACTCTATGTTTAATGGGAGAGCAGACACTAAGTTTAATAGGAGAGTGGACACTAAGTTTAATGGGAGAGCAGACATTAAGTTTCAAGGGAGAGCAGACACTAACTTTCAAGGGAGAACAGACACTAAGTTTCAAGGGAGAGCAGACACTAAGGCTAATGGGAGAGCAGACACTAAGTTTAATGGGAGAGCAGACACTAAGTTTCAAGGGAGAACAGACACTAAGTTTCAAGGGAGAGCAGACACTAAGGTTAATGGGAGAGCAGACACTAAGTTTAATGGGAGAGCAGACACTAAGTTTCAAGGGAGAGAAGACACTAAGTTTCAAGGTAGAGCAGACACTAAGTTTAATAGGTAAGCAGACGCTAAGTTTAATGGGAGAGCAGACACTAAGTTTAATGGGAGAGCAGACACTAAGTTTAATAGGAGTGTGGACACTAAGTTTAATGGGAGAGCAGACACTAAGTTTCAAGGGAGAACAGACACTAAGTTTAATGGGAGAGCAGACACTAAGTTTCAAGGGAGAACAGACACTAAGGTTAAAGGGAGAACAGACACTAAGTTTAATGGGAGAACAGACACTAAGTTTAATGGGAGAGCAGACACTAAGTTTAATGGGAGAGCAAACACTAAGTTTAATGGGAGAGTAGACACTAAGTTTAATAGGAGAGCAGACACTAAGTTTAAATGGAGAGCAGACACTAAGTTTAATGGGAGAGCAGACACTAAGTTTAATGGGAGAGCAGACACTATGTTTAGATGGAGAGCAGACACTAGGTTTAAATGGAGAGCAGATACTTACTTTAAGGGGAGAGCAGACACTAAGTTTAATGGGAGAGCAGACACTAAGTTTAATGGGAGAGCAGACACTAGGTTTAAATGGAGAGCAGACACTAAGTTTAATGGGAGAGCAGACACTAAGTTTAATGGGAGAGCAGACACTAGGTTTAAATGGAGAGCAGACACTAAGTTTAATGGGAGAGCAGACACTAAGTTTAAAGGGAGAGCAGATACTTACTTTAAGGGGAGAGCAGACACTAAGTTTAATGGGAGAGCAGACACTAAGTTTAATGGGAGAGCAGACACTAGGTTTAAATGGAGAGCAGACACTAAGTTCAATGGGAGAGCAGACACTAAGTTTAATGGGAGAGCAGACACTATGTTTAAATGGAGAGCAGACACTAAGTTTAATGGGAGAACAGACACTAAGTTTAAAGGGAGAGCAGACACTAAGTTTAATGGGAGAGCAGACACTATGTTTAAATGGGAGAGCAGACACTAAGTTTAATGGGAGAGCAGACACTAGGTTTAAATGGAGAGCAGCCACTAAGTTTAATGGGAGAGCAGACACTAGGTTTAAATGGAGAGCAGACACTAGGTTTAAATGGAGAGCAGACACTAAGTTCAAAGGGAAAGCAGACACTAATTTTAAAGGGAGAGCAGACACTTAGTTCAAGGGGAGAGCAGACACTAAGTTTAATTGGAGAGTAGACACTAAGTTTAACGGTAGAGCAGATACTTAGTTTAAGGGGAGAGCAGACACTGAGTTTAAAGGGAGAGCAGACACTTAGTTCAAGGGGAGAGCAGACACTAAATTTAATGGGAGAGCAGACACTACGTTTAATGGAAGAGCAGACACTTAGTTTAAATGGAGAGCAGATACTTAGTTTAAGGGGAGAGCAAACACTTTGTTTAAAGGAAGAGTAGACACTATGTCTAAATGGAGAGCAGAAACTTAGTTTAAGGAGAGAACAGACACTAAGTTTATAGTGAGAGGAGCCACTAAGTTTAAAGGGAGAGCAGACACTAAGTTTAAAGAAAGAGCAGACACTAAGTTTAAAGAAAGAGCAGACACTAAGTTCAAAGGGAGAGGAGCCACTAAGTTTAAAGGGAGAGCAGACACTAACTTCAAAGAAAGAGCAGACACTAAGTTTAAAGAAAGAGCAGACACTAAGTTCAAAGGGAGAGCAGACACTTAGTTTAAAGAGAGAGCAGACACTAAGTTCAAAGGTAGAGCAGACACTTTGTTTAAAGGGAGAGCAGACACTAAGTTCAAAGGGAGAGCAGACACTAAGTTTAAAGGGAGAGCAGACACTAAGTTTAAAGGGAGAGCAGACGCTAGGTTTAAATGGAGAGTAGACACTAAGTTTAAAGGAAGAGCAGATACTTAGTTTAAAGGGAGAGCAGAAACTTAGTTTAAGGAGAGAACAGACACTAAGTTTAATGTGAGAGCAGCCACTAAGTTTAAAGGGAGAGCAGACACTAAGTTTAAAGAAAGAGCAGACACTAAGTTCAAAGAAAGAGCAGACACTAAGTTTAAAGAAAGAGCAGACACTAAGTTCAAAGGGAGAGCAGACACTTAGATTAAAGAGAGAGCAGACACTAAGTTCAAAGGTAGAGAAGACACTTTGTTTAAAGGGAGAGCAGACACTAAGTTCAAAGGGAGAGCAGACACTAAGTTTAAAGGGAGAGCAGACACTAAGTTTAAAGGGAGAGCAGACACTAAGTTTAATGGGAAAGCAGACACTAAGTTTAATGGGTAAGCAGACACTAAGTTTAATGGGAGAGCAGACACTAAGTTTAATATGAGAGCAGACACTATGTTTAATATGAGAGCAGACACTATGTTCAAAGGGAGAGCAGACACTAAGTTTAATGGGAGAGCAGACACTACGTTTAATATGAGAGCAGACACTATGTTTAATATGAGAGCAGACACTATGTTTAATATGAGAGCAGACACTATGTTTAATGGGAAAGCAGACACTAAGTTTAATATGAGAGCAGACACTATGTTTAATATGAGAGCAGACACTATGTTCAAAGGGAAAGCAGACACTAAGTTTAATGGGAAAGTAGACACTAAGTTTAATATGAGAGCAGACACTATGTTTAATATGAGAGCAGACACTATGTTTAATTGGAGAGCAGACACTATGTTTAATATGAGAGCAGACACTATGTTTAATGGGAGAGCAGACACTAAGTTTTATAGGAGAGCAGACTCTATGTTTAATATGAGAGCAGACACTATGTTTAATTGGAGAGCAGACACTATGTTTAATATGAGAGCAGACACTATGTTTAATGGGAGAGCAGACACTATGTTTAATATGAGAGCAGACACTATGTTTAATTGGAGAGCAGACACTATGTTTAATATGAGAGCAGACACTATGTTTAATGGGAGAGCAGACACTAAGTTTAATAGGAGAGCAGACACTATGTTTAATTGGAGAGCAGACACTATGTTTAATATGAGAGCAGACACTATGTTTAATGGGAGAGCAGACACTAAGTTTAATAGGAGAGCAGACACTATGTTTAATTGGAGAGCAGACACTAAGTTTAATGGGAGAGTAGACACTTAGTTTAATGGGAGAGCAGACACTATGTTTAATAGGAGAGCAGATACTAAGTCTAATTGGGAGAGCAAACACTAAGTTTAATGGGAGAGCAGACACTAAGTTTAATGGGAGAGCAGACACTAAGTTTAATGGGAGAGCAAGCACTAAGTTTAATGGGAGAACAGACACTAAGTTTAATAGGAGAGCAGATACTAAGTCTAATTGGGAGAGCAGACAGTAAGTTTAATGGGAGAGCAGACACTAAGTTTAATGGGAGAGCAAGCACTAAGTTTAATGGGAGAGCAGACACTAAGTTTATTGGGAGAGCAGACACTAAGTTTAATGGGAGAGCAGACACTATGTTTAATGGGAGAGCAGACACTAAGTTTAATGGGAGAGCAGACACTAAGTTTAATGGGAGAGCAGACTCTATGTTTAATGGGAGAGCAGACACTAAGTTTAATAGGAGAGTGGACACTAAGTTTAATGGGAGAGCAGACATTAAGTTTCAAAGGAGAGCAGACACTAAGTTTCAAGGGAGAGCAGACACTAAGTTTAATGGGAGAGCAGACTCTATGTTTAATGGGAGAGCAGACACTAAGTTTAATAGGAGAGTGGACACTAAGTTTAATGGGAGAGCAGACATTAAGTTTCAAGGGAGAGCAGACACTAACTTTCAAGGGAGAACAGACACTAAGTTTCAAGGGAGAGCAGACACTAAGGCTAATGGGAGAGCAGACACTAAGTTTAATGGGAGAGCAGACACTAAGTTTCAAGGGAGAACAGACACTAAGTTTCAAGGGAGAGCAGACACTAAGGTTAATGGGAGAGCAGACACTAAGTTTAATGGGAGAGCAGACACTAAGTTTCAAGGGAGAGAAGACACTAAGTTTCAAGGTAGAGCAGACACTAAGTTTAATAGGTAAGCAGACGCTAAGTTTAATGGGAGAGCAGACACTAAGTTTAATGGGAGAGCAGACACTAAGTTTAATAGGAGTGTGGACACTAAGTTTAATGGGAGAGCAGACACTAAGTTTCAAGGGAGAACAGACACTAAGTTTAATGGGAGAGCAGACACTAAGTTTCAAGGGAGAACAGACACTAAGGTTAAAGGGAGAACAGACACTAAGTTTAATGGGAGAACAGACACTAAGTTTAATGGGAGAGCAGACACTAAGTTTAATGGGAGAGCAGACACTAAGTTTAATGGGAGAGCAAACACTAAGTTTAATGGGAGAGTAGACACTAAGTTTAATAGGAGAGCAGACACTAAGTTTAAATGGAGAGCAGACACTAAGTTTAATGGGAGAGCAGACACTAAGTTTAATGGGAGAGCAGACAATATGTTTAATGGGAGAGCAGACACTTTGTTTAATAGGAGAGCAGACACTAAGTTTAATAGGAGAGCAAGCACTAAGTTTTATGGGAGAGTAGACACTAAGTTTAATGGGAGAGTAGACACTAAGTTTAAAGGGAGAGCAGACACTAGGTTTAAAGGGAGAGCAGACACTATGTTTAAATGGAGAGTAGACACTAAGTTTAAAGGGAGAGCAGACACTATGTTTAATGGGAGAGCAGACACTAAGTTTAATGGGAGAGCAGATACTACGTTTAATGGGAGAGCAGACACTAAGTTTAAAGGGAGAGCAGACACTAAGTTTAAAGGGAGAGCAGACACTAAGTTTAAAGGGAGAGCAGACACTAAGTTTAAAGGGAGAGCAGACACTAAGTTTAAAGGGAGAGCAGACACTATGTTTTAATGGAGAGCAGACACTAAGTTTAAAGGGAGAGCAGACACTATTTTTAATGGGAGAGTAGACACTAAGTTTAATGGGAGAGTAGACACTAAGTTTAATGGAAGAGCAGACACTAAGTTTAAATGGAGAGCAGACACTAAGTTTAATACGAGAGAAGACACTAAGTTTCATAGGAGAGCAGACACTAAGTTTCATAGGAGAGCAGACACTAAGTTTCATAGGAGAGCAGACACTAAGTTTCATAGGAGAGCAGACACTTTGTTTAAATGGAGAGCAGACACTAAGTTTCATAGGAGAGCAGACACTAAGTTTCATAGGAGAGCAGACACTAAGTTTCATAGGAGAGCAGACACTAAGTTTAATGGGAGAGCAGACACTAAGTTTAATGGGAGAGCAGACACTAAGTTTAATGGGAGAGCAGACACTAAATTTTCATAGGAGAGTAGACACTAAGTTTAAGGGGAGAGCAGATACTCAGTTTAATGGGAGAGAAGATACTATGTTTAAAGGGAGAGCAGAGACTACGTTTAATGGGAGACCGGACACTATGTTTAATGGGAGAGCAGACACTTAGGTTAATGGGAGAGCAGACACTAAGTTTAAAGGGAGAGCAGACACTAAGTTTAATGGGAGAGCAGACACTAAGTTTAATGGGAGAGCAGACACTATGTTTAATAGGAGAGCAGACACTAAGTTTAATACGAGAGTAGACACTAGGTTTAAAGGGAGAGTAGACACTTAGTTTAAGGGGAGAGCAGATATTAAGTTTAATACGAGAGTAGACACTAGGTTTAAAGGGAGAGCAGACACTTAGTTTAAGGGGAGAGCAGATACTAAGTTTAATGGGAGAGCAGACACTAAGTTTAATACGAGAGTAGACATTAGGATTAAAGGGAGAGCAGACACTAAGTTTAATACGAGAGCAGCCACTAAATTTAATAGGAGAGTAGATACTAAGTTTAATGGTAGAGCAGCCACTAGGTTTAAAGGGAGAGCAGATACTAAGTCAAAGTGGAGAGCAAGCACTAAGTTTAATGGGAAAGAAGACACTTGTTTTAAAGGGAGAGTATATTCTAAGTTTATACGGAGATAGACACTTAACTTTATGAGACCAGTCACCATTTTTAATAACTTGTTGCTCGACACTTAATTTTATATTTGCACATCGTAAAACTACAAATGTTCAAATGGATTTGAGAACATTAATTTTTAACTAAACAACTAAATTTAAAGGTTTTTGTTAATGTTGTTTTGTGTGTGTGTGTGTTTGTCGTCGTCGTCGTCGTTGTTGTTGCTGCTGTTTTTTACATGCATGTATTTATACCATGCTTATGCAATACGATGTAGTGAAAAAAATTAGAAGCAAATAGTGTGAATCTCGATCAGACAGTTTTCAGTGTCTTCTTTGATCTTGATTTACAATACTTGCATTCGCCTGATCAATTACTAAGGAGTTAATATAAGAACAATTAGAAAGGGGGATCAAAATACTTACCGTTTTATGCGGGCCACCGATCTTTTCAAACGTAAGTCGCGAGGTGGTCCGTTTGCCCTTCGGTTGGTAAATTCCATTTCCCTCACCAATGTCTGCCTGGCGAGCTGTAAGAAGATATAAACATGCTTATAATAATGATTCAATGAAACCATTATCTGATATCTTGGTCATATTGGATGATTGGATAGCACCATTAACACTGTTACATCGAGACACGTCTTTATGTGTACCAGCATTAATAGATTAAATGATAAAATACACGAGAAATATAAATAAAATCAAAACTGTATCGCAAATATGACATCCAAAAGCAAAACCTGTTTGACATCTTATTACTATATTATGAAGATTTTACTACTACTACTACTACTACTACTACTACTACTACTACTACTGCTACTACTACTACTACTACTACTACTACTACTACTGCTACTACTACTACTACTACTACTACTACTACTACTACTACTACTGCTACTACTACTACTACTGCTGCTGCTCTAAACGAACAATAACATGACGCAAATTGACAAATATCTATTATCATTATATGTTATTATCAAACCGGATCTCCAGTAATGACAAGTTATTTAAACCGAATCATAATGTACAACTATACAATCAGCCTAAAGCAAACACGATATTGTCATTATTGACATTACATTATTTGTTTGGTTGGTTTATCATCCACCAACAGTATTTCAGTTATCTGGAGACGGTGTCCTTTTAAAGCAGATATAGTGCTGCCTTCACTGTGTGTAGCATGCCGTGAACACCTGGAAAGGTACCACACCCAGTCACATTATCCTGACACCCCGGGCCAATCAGTCGTGGAACTACCCTTATATTTGCTTGAGCGTTAGCAAGGGAGCCATACCACTACCATTTCAACGATTTTGGTATGTCGCGGCCCGGGATCGAACCCGGGGCTTCCCGTACCTGGAGCCGACGCTCTACCAATTGTACTTTCCGTTCGGGTTTACATTATTTCTGAACCTTTCAAACCTACGATATACCATAGAAGTTCAATTAGGGTATTTTTATGTCAATGTCAAGGTTTTGTGTGATTTGACATATTTTCGAAATTATTTTTGTTATGATGAAAAAACAACACAACATTTTATAATGTTGTCGATGATTACATGTAAGTTCATAGTGATAATGTTGATTATTTTGCTACGGATCTAGCTACTGTTACTGCTACAACTAAAGTTGTTGTTGCTGCTGCTGTTGTTGCTGTTGCTGTTGTTGCTTCTAAAGCTCCTGCTGCTTAAGCTACTACTCCTACATAGTTCCGGAAAGATGACCCAATAACCAAGAAAATATTTTAATTAAGAAAACATACTTTCCAAACCACGTTGTCATCTTTGCAGACGCATATAATATTTCTTTGTTACTATAATTATAGATTCGTTTGTTCTTCTCTTCGATATTAATATTAAACTTCCTGCTCGTAAATCTCTCTTATAATTGAAAGTGTAGTTCTTTATAGCTGACGGCAGAATGTAATTTCGGCAAGAAAGGAAAACTGCAAACAATTTTTCGAGTTTATTTTTTTTATTAATGGTGGTATACAACAGCTTGCCTATATCAAATGCACCAAACACTGTTTTCTCTTTGTTTTGGGGGAAATTTAGGCATAATTGTTTGCATAAATCAATACTTTTAACTAAAAACGACGATTGCGAAAGAAAAAAAATCACTCTGAATGTTCATTCTTTCCAAATCTATAAATAAGAACAATAGAGATCTCGGTTAAAATAGATATCGGGTTCGATCCCGGGCCGCGACATACCAAAGTCGTTAAAAAATGGTAGTGGTATAGCACCCTTGTTAACACTCAAGCAAATATAAGGGTAGTTCCACGACTGGTTGGCCCGGTGTCAGGATAATGTGACTGGGCGTGGTATCATGCCAGGTGTTCACGGCATGCTATACACAGAGAAGGCAGCACTATATCTGCTTCAAGTGGACACCGTCTCAAGATAACTGAAATACTGTTGGTGGGACGATAAACCAATAAACAAACAAACACACTCCTTTCACAGAGCATCGATCTGTCGATCATTTTACCGGCGTAATAATACAACACCCCGTTCATGCCCCTCCCCATTATCAACACTAATTAGCAGGTGATAAGACATTTAATTAACCCCTGGCCTTCTACATGTGTTGATAACTAGAGATTTAACTTTTTGCTAACAAATTACATACAAATGTTACTTTACTGCATATAGTGTAGCTTTTACTGAATGGCAGCAGGCCCGACGACAGACTGTGCCTATCCTGATCAGCTAGCTAAAACCCAAAGTAATTTTATCTTTTTTTTTCCACACAACTTCATGCAAACGTTATTACGTATTTTATATTGCTGTGACAGATTAGTACTATGTTGGCTAAAGACTCCCTGCAGTGATGACCAGCAATTAGCAGGTCTGGTCATAGCATGTGGGGGCCTGGCTCAGTGGGATACCACATTCCTTTCGAGATGCCTTTAACTTGAAAACAAGTAATGCATATCCTGTTCTGCACCGAGTGTAAGGTTGCTGATCTGAATCAACACTATTTGGCTTGTTGTCTTTTTTAAATAGATCGGAGCAACTAATCAAGCGAAGCGCGGCTATTTTAATGGAGTTAGACCCCAGACAAATGTCTGGGTAGAACCACTGGTGCACCGCTAGTCAGCTGGAAGACCTTCTCACAATGAGTCCTTCGCCCCGAACGAGACTCCAACCTCACGTTGTGAACGGCTAATCAGTCAAGGGGTGTTAGAAGTCCGAGACTGTAACACTATGCAACAGGCGCTCCCACCCCCTTCTTGGCTTGGTTGAATGTCAGTATGCCCAACAGGTGTTGGGTAAACAATGAGAAAGATGAGTATGTCTGAGAAGTAGGTGTAGACATGTATACAATATATATCAATGGAAACACACCAGCTATTGTACTAGTTACATTGATTACAATGTTACTGGAAAAAAAACACCTGACATTTCACATGGAGGTTATTTACATGAATATACTAATTTTGTTTCGCGAATTCCTCAGGTATAAGAGAGACTATATATTGCAACAAAAAAGCATGAAATAAAAAGAATACGTGTCGAATCGTGGCCAGGGAAAAATATTATTCACTCTTGGCTGCGCCACTTGTGAACCCATATTTTCTATTACCACTCTTGGAAAAAAAAACACGACCATACACCGAATTCGACAACTATCCTCTGCAGATATATGTGTACTTATGCTCCCTCAAAATTATTTTTTGTGGTCTCTAAACCCTTAAGAATGGTATAGAGTAGACGTGTCCACTTGAAAGTCCGATTACATACATTTTTCAAAATCTTTTTTTTTTTTTCAGAACTCCGCTGACCGCTTAGCTTCTCGCCGGGTGGGTTCGAGACCCTTTCGGAACAAAAGACTAAATGTAGGAAGGTCTTCCAGCTGACCTGCGATGCGCTGGTGGTTCTACCCAGACATTTATCTGGGGTCTTCCTCCACACAAAAAGCCGGACGTCGATATAATTATCATAACTGGTCGTTGCGATGTATTTCAAAACATTTTCAGAACTTGTTACCAGGCGCGTTTCTTTCATTACGCACTTTACGCACGTGCGTAACGTCCTCTCGAAAAATCGAGAATCTAAAAGTACCAAACACACTAAGAAAGTTCATGCCTAACCCGGGTTAGGAATGATATATATTTTTTTCCGTAGTTTCTATGTTATAAAAATCTTATTACTACACCAATCGAATTGAAAAGGTTTAAAATGATTTAACTTATACACGTCAGGATTTTAGTCGTTTATATTTTGCGTTAAGTTCCTCGCATGTCCGCATTTTACCTGTTATTCATCAGAAAAGAACCGAATATTTTCAAAAGTATTATTACAAAAGTTATTTCCCTTGTAATTGTGCGTTATTTCAAAAACGGCCCAGATACGCGACTGCTTGTTACTCACCCCGTTTGTATATGCGTTTTGTAACTCTACATGGATTTCAAAACATGAATATTTGGCAAAAGAAATATTTTAAAATTTAACGTCATGTGCTGATCAACTCAACCCAGCTTTGACTCAATCCTGTGTACGTGTACAAGATTATAATAACTGATTCTACGAATGTTTAATTTTATTATTGCAATAAAATGAATAGCAACGTTACACGTATAATCACAGGGAGAACAAGTTCAAAGAACTTTTAAAGAATTTAAAACAAAATGTGTCAAAGTCGTACGAGTACAGCAGCATGCATTAAAATGTCACAAGGCACAGAACAATGGTGTCTACATGCTAGTCAGTTTGTAAAAGTTACAAAAAAAAAAAAAAAAAAAAAAAAAAAAAAAAAAAATGTGACGAAAGATGATAAAACAAGAGCAAACACAAAAGCTACCGTCTAGGAACGATCAGCCGACTTAAAGTCCAAAGTTCTCACGACACGCTTGGAGCTGACAGATCAGGATCTGTTCTATTTGGCGCCTAGATTCTATGTCTAAATTTGTCTTAAAGGCGGTATCCGACAGTTTGCGTATATCTAATATATGTAACAATATATGATCACTGTTTTTGTGTATTTGTGCATAATTTCTGCAGAAAAATATATTAATTTAGTCTAAGCTTTCTACGATTTTCAACAGTAACTCATTTTTGGGGCAATACAACTTGTTAATCAACACTTTAAATGTTCATTCTTTTTCAAATTTATAAATAAGAAAGATTGGGATTTCTGCTAAAAATAGACATCGACGTCACTGCGGATGACGTGATGTGCTAAAACATAAGTGGTCACGTGTAAGAATTAAAAAAGGCTAACTGTGCAGCGTGACTCAGGAAATACATCTTTGTAATGACTATTGTTGCGTTATGGTGTAATGGTACACTTTTCAGACAGGTGTAGGACATCAATAAACAGCATTTTCTAGATTTTTCAGACAACAATAATTTATTGAGATTGTTTGATGAAAATATTTTTTGTCCAAACTGTCGCATACCACCTTTAAATGGTATCCGACAGTTTGTCTTTATTAAATAGATAGTTTCCACATCAGTGAAAATCCCTTATCTTGGCAGTCATTTTTGATGGTAACTTCAAGGGATTTTCATATGAATTGTATAGAAGGGTAAATTTTATTTTCTTGTAATTTCTTTATTTGTGGTCCGAAAATTAAAAACTATACACCATTGGAAAGCTCTTGAAATTCATATTTTTAGAATACAATATTTTCACAATTGATAAATGCACACAGAATTAATACAGAGAAATAAATAAAACTATTGGCTCATACTTAAAACAAAATGAACAGTGTATCATTTTCGGTTGTATTTCTTTAACCATTTAAACTATCAATATATAGTTTTTTATATTTAAAATACTTTATAAAAGCTCTTAAATTTCATATAAAATTCAGTAAAATAGACTGAAAAATAAAAACACAGTGGTGAGTTTAATACAGCACATATTTCCCGCTTCTGCCCACAAAGATGGCTGCCTTAAATTGTCTTATCAGTGTCGATGACATCACATGTAACAATATCTTACTCCTGTTTTAGGGAATTCTGGCATCATCTCTCGACAAATTCATAAAGTCTAAGTAAAACCGATTTTAACGCTACTTCAATTGTTAGACACTACAAGTCGTGAAATAAACCGTCAAATAAATCGCTCTAAATGTTCATTCGTTCCACATGGTATCCGGACAAAATCCCCCCCGGACATAATCCCCCCTGCCAAAATTTGCATAGGTGGACAAAATCCCCCCCATGAATTTTGTAAGGCGGACATAATCCCACCCGGACTGACACCCTCTCAGTATTGAAATTGATGTTGTTCATGATATATTTCATTGGAAATGTGTTACAAATAATGGTGTCCCATTCTTACATTGAGCATTGTGTTCAATCAATTTTCTCATTGATTGCTAGAAATGTTGTTACAAACAGTGGGACACCTTTAATTAATAATTATTACATGAAGCATTGTGTTCAATCAATTTTCTCATTGATTGCTAGAAATTTTGTTACAAACAGTGGGGTAACTTTAATTAATAATTGTTCTTAATTAGCGCTAATTGTTAATCTTTTTGACAAATTTACACGTTTTTTAAAATCAAACTCTGAAATGTTATTGTTGATTGTATTGGTGAATATTTCCAAATAAAAATTAAGAAAATGAAATGTTGTTATTCTTAAGCATTCAATATGAGATATAATGAGAAAATTGATTGAACACAATGCTCAATGTAAGAGGGTGTCAGTCCGGGTGGGATTATGTCCGCCTTACAAAATTCATGGGGGGGATTTTGTCCACCTATGCAAATTTTGGCAGGGGGGATTATGTCCGGGGGGGGGATTTTGTCCTACATTCGTTCCACATCTATAAATAAGCACAATGTGGATTTGTTCTTGGAAATAGACATCGACGTCAGAGCAGATGACCCGGATATGGTATGATATGACACAAACCAAGTGTATTTTCATTACGTTTACTCGTCTTGCGCTTTATTTTTCACTATCTAAGTCTGCAATCGAAGATCGTGTATTTTCGTAAAATTCAAAAGCAGACGGACTTTTCGAATACCAATAGAATAACTCTTTCTATCTTAAATAAAGCGTTGACTGTTTCAATAAAAGACTGAGTAGCATCGATTTATTATTTATTTTAAAGATTTTTGTAGAAAAGTCATCCACGATGCATACCTAATTGCCAGCGGAATGCATTAATGTCAGTAGATAAAAATATCCGGGATTGTATTACAAAAAATCTGACTTGAATTACGATTTTTTTAATTATGTAAAAATATTAAGAAATTCTTTGGTACACATATTAGACGTTTTCGCATCTTAGATTTCTGTTAAGAATTAAAGTAATTATTCCTCGTTGGAACTAGGACATTTCCTTACTTTATTAAAAATCACCTCAGAAATACCTGCTTATCTTTTTAAAAAATTCTTTTAACGCTAAAGTTGCTAGTATTCTCTTAAGGACTCGACTGCAGTAGTTTTACCTAAAATAAACAAATATATTTTAACAAATAAATGCCTGTTCCTGTTTATAAACAGTCCACCGGAATTGCCGCCAACACATGGGAACAATCAAAATTAAATCTCCCATATTTACTTTCAATTAATTAAATTATATAATTGACGAGAAATTAGTCTAATTACAGGTCAAATATTCATGTAACCTGAACGTTTGAAGGCGGTAACTAGATTGACCATTACAGTCACATTCAACTTTAAATGCCGTTTATTATCAATAAAAATATTACAGCTAGGAATAAAATGTTTCAAAGGCAACTAAATAATAAAACCAAGTTTATTTTGTTGTTGTTGTTGATCTTGTTTTCTTTTATTACAATCGAGCTATATCTGACGTTCCTTTATTGGTCATGAAAAATAATAATAATAATTAATTATTTTGTCATTATTACAATTATATAACGGTGTCTTCGAAGTAAGAACTATCGCGTTTCTAGGCCTAGAATAACTGCAAGGACAAAACTCGGTGTTAAGCCTGCATATCCGCTTTAATCAAGTACTCTTTCTTTCTTTACCTCTGTCCAACGACAACCAGTCCAACAACATCAATTATCTTCCACATAAAGCAACAATAACAATAAACAACAATAACCAACAACAGTCAAGCAACAAAACTGTGTCCATCATCAACAATAATTCTTTGCACATCGAATCCTACAATATTAACTATAAACCTGCAAAACACGAACGTCTAAGGCTTGGGCAAAATAGTATAGATCCATTTCAGTCAAATCTCATTATGGAGCTAAATTAAGGTGTCTGATCAGAATCTAACTCTATTTGCTTAGACTTTGTTGTAACATCTAATTACCTCAAATATTTTTTTAGTGTTACATGATAACAATTGAAAAGCACCACTTACTTTTGCATGATAACGATTTACTCCTGGCTACTAGATCCATGTTTGAACATTCTTATCTCATTTGTATAACAGTTGAGAGAAACATTTACGACAAGGGGCTTCCTTTCAATATGAAACACCTTTCCGATACGTCCCCGTAACCAAGGTAACCTCGACAAGCATAGTCGATCGTATCATATCGTATTAATACCTGCGTGGCATCGTTTTGTAACGAGCCTTTTTATTGTGGGCTTTCTTTCTTTTTTTTTTTGTTTAGAAATCGTGTATATGATACGTCTTGTGACTTATTTGCCAAGCTAGGTTTTCATGCCTTCTATAGAGATTAATGTTAAAGAAATAAACGTGTTACAGGAATACAGTTAATAAACAAAACAATTCCAGGTGTTGAGCGGATAATTTTGGTCACTAGTTCTAGTTTTGCTCCATTAAACACTCCTACCGATTTATTTCAGATAATTTTTTGTTCACCAAAGCAGAAGGTAGAGCTAGAATAACTAAAATCTTTTAAAGTGAGAGACAAACGGGAGATATTCTTAACATGGCAAAATGGGTAGTGTTATAATAATTATATAATAATATTATAATGTGAGAGATAGATAGAGGTAGAGAGAGAGGGGGGAGGCGGAAGGACGGAAGGACAGACAGACGGACGAACGGAAGGACGGATGGACAGACAGAGCGAGAAACAGCGACAGACAGAGACAGCAACAGCGACACAGACAGCGACAGACACACAGACACGGACAGCGACAGACAGACAGAGACAGCAACGAAGAAAGAGACAGTGGCAGACAAACAGAGGCAGACAGAGACAGACAGAGACAGACAGCGAGAGACAGACAGAGAGGGAAAGTGGAAAAAGGAAAAAAGAAGGAGAGGGCGTGGGTGGAGAAAATAAAGCCAAAATCTGAGAGGGTGGGGAAGAGTACTTTGTGAGTGCTTCGATTGCTCATTATATGCCATCTCTTTATTTAAATACGGCATATTGATCATGATGTCATACTTGCCGGCACGTGGTTCAAACTTCCCCAAAGGTACTGTTATCACATTATCACACAATTATTTATCACGCAATTATTGGCAGTTATCACACAACGTGACCAGCATAATACAATGTCAACTGTGTGGTCGTGGGAGATCTAAGGTGACCACGAGCGGATCTGGGAATTTTACATTGAGTGGTGGCCTATTTTTTTGTATTTTTAGTTATGTAATAGGGGTATGATTAACAGCCGCGCATAGATTTTTTTAACATTACATGATACAATATTTTAAGTACATGTAGCCTTACATAATACACTATTTTAAGTACATGTAACCTTACACAATACACGATTTTAAGTACATATAACCTTACATGATACACTGTTTTAAGTACATATAGCCTTACATGATACACGATTTAAAGTACATGTAAACTTTCATGATACAATACTTTAAGTACATATAACCTTACATGTTAAACTGTTTTAAGTACATATTACCTTACATGATACACGATTTTTAAGTATATGTAACCTTACATTATGCACTATGTTAAGTATATGTAACCTTATATGATACACCATTTCAAGTACATATAACCTTACATGATACACTATTTTAAGTTCATATAACCTTGCATGATACAATATTTTAAGTACATAAAATCTTACACGAAACACTATTTTAAGTACATGTAACCTTACATGATACACTTTTCAAGTACATATAAACTTACATGATACACTATTTTAAGTACATATAACCTTACATGATAAACCATTTTAAGTACATACAAATTTACATGATACACGATTTCAAGTACATGTAACTTAACATGATACACTATTTTAAGTACACGTAATAGAAAGTTTATTTATTTGACCCCACTAGCCCAATACCGCGTGGGCTCAATTCGAGTCTTTTTCGGGTTGAAAACTTGTAGATTTAAGTCTTTCAGCTGACATGCACCGAGCTTATGATCCTATTTCTCATCTTGGCCACTTGAAAAATAAAAATATTAAAACAAAAACTACAAAAAATCTTTCCTTTGATATTTGATATTGTGATTACACTCAACTTCTTTTTTCTTTTATTACTTGAAACATCAGTATGACGCCCAACCTCATTTGCACATTCTTAATTATACATGAGAATAAAACGTGACGAGGAAATGAACCGTTTAATTCTCTTCGAGAAATATTAAACAGGGAATTAACAACAAAAAATTTGATTCACGACATACGGGTTGTATTCATAAGTGATGTGTTAAAATAGAATTGTCGATCGAAATATGAATTAACTTTTAATTGTTAAATCACGAACTAACACATACAAATGACGATTCATTAAGGAAATTATATAATGACTTGATGTTGCAAAAAGTCATAATGGCACTATCCCCTTATTTAGATGACACATACTCTTCGGCGCTTTGATTTATTTAGATTTATTAAGAGACGCATACATGTACTTCAAAGTTAAAAATGGACTTGCTCTATCTCTAATTTATTTTGTCAATGAAAGTTCGAATTGAAAAAATAAAAGTGGTCTATGTCTCCCTTTTGTAAGAACAATGTCCATATTTCACCACTCGGGTTTTTGAGTACCTTGATTAGTCTGTTTTAGCACTTTAGTTTGTTTTAGCACCTTAATTGGTTTGTTTTAGCACATTCATTGGTTTGTTTTAGCACCGTAGTTTGTTTATTTAGCACACTGATTTGTATCTTGATCAGCTTGTTTTTGCACCTTGATTAGTTTGTTTTAGCACCTTGATTAGTTTGTTTTAGCACATTGATTAGTTTGTTTCTGCACTTTGATTAGTTTGTTTCTGCACTTTGATTGGTTGGTTTCAGCACCTTGATTGGTTTGTCGTATAAATGAATACTTAGCAGTTCCACATTTCGTCCGGTTAATTTGTTTAAGTACAGTGCAGAAAAGAATGTTTGTTACATGATATAAAATAAATGTTGCAGAGGTAGATATCAGGCGCGTATCTGGGCCGTTTTTTAAGTTACGCACAATTACAAGGGAAATACCCTTTGTAGTAATACTTCTGAATATATTCGGTTCTTTTCTAATGAAAAACAGTTAAAATGCGGACATGCGAGGAACTTAACGCAAAATATGAACGACCTTTTAAACTTGAATGGCGTGGTAATAAGATTGTATAACATAGAAACTGGGGAAATAAAATATATCATTCCTATCCCGGGAAAGGTATCGATATTCTTAGTGTTTTTGGTACTTTTAGATTTTCCGAATTTTCGAACGGAGGTTACGCACGTGCATAAAGTGCGTAATGGCAGAAACGCGCCTGGTAGATATTAACCGTAAGAAAATATGGTTTTGTTTTTGTTGTTTTGTTTTGGTTTTTGAAATACATTGCAGCGACCAAGTATGATCATTATTGCGATGTTCAGCTATGTGGTGGAGGCAGACCCCAGACAAATATCTGGGTAGAACCTATAGCGCTACGCAAGTCATCTTGAAGACCTTCCCACATTAAGTCCTTCGCCCCGACCGGAACACGAACACAATCGGTGAGAGGCTAAGCAGTCAGAGGAGTTACAAATCGGCGACTCTACAACTACGCCACGGGCGCCCCCCCCCCCCACCCGCCCCCACCTCACCATAAGAAAAAAAGTAAACCTATTGAACGACTGAAATGATAATTCTCTCTTATATGTAGCAATGTAAATAGTGTAATTAATTTCAAATATGTATATGGTCAGATATAGAATTAGGAATTTTGCTTCTTTCCCAATTGTACTCAAATCGATTCTATTAGACCTTATCATTTTAGTATACGTTTATACGTACATTTAGTATATAAGAATGTATTAGACGATGGACGCGGTCCAAGTAAAATATTATACATTTTTTAATTTGAATAATAAGATTTTAGTAATTTTTGCAATTTTTGCAATTTTACTAGGTATTCTTATCAATTGTGCAATTGTACAGTTTTATAAGAGTACATCTACATAAATAGTTAGATATATTTGAAAATGAATATATCATTTATGATAATAGACCTTTACACAAACTTAAATGCTTTAAATTCACTCAGTACAGAAGATTAAAAGTTAATAGATGTTCTCTATCTCGGAATGTACTATTATGTTATATTATATATGTTTTGTCTAAATACTGTTTAAAGTTTTGATAAAACAAAATTATCCGTTTAGATCCACGTGACATATTTACAATTTATATGTTTATATGTTGCAAAGATGATGTACAATACTATATGTACAAATCTAAATAAAATTTCTGCTCTGTTCTTTTCTTATCAACTGGGGCTGCATAATTTTAATATCTCGATGTAATAACTTCTGAACCTTATAGAGAATAATACTCATAATATATTAAGGGCCGGGGGAAAGAAGGAAGATAAGAGAAGAGAAGAGAAGAGAAGAGAAGAGAAGTGAAGAGAAGAGAAGAGAAGAGAAGAGAAGAGAAGAGAAGAGAAGAGAAAAGAAGAGAAAGAAGAAGAGAAGAGAAGAGAAGAGAGAAAGAGAAGAGAAGAGAAGAGAGAAAGAAGAGAAGAGAAGAGAAGAGAAGAGAAGAGAGAAAGAGAAAGAGAAGAAGAGAAAGAAAGAGAGAAGAGAAGAGAAGAGAAGAGAAGAGAAGATAAGAATATAATATAATATAATATAATATAATATAATATAAGATAATATAATATAATATAATATAATATAATATAATATAATATAATATAATATAATATAATATAATATAATATAATATAATATAATATAATATAATATAATATAATATAAATAAATATAAATGAAGATGTTCATATCCACTTCAATCATGCTTTTCTAAATATGGTTTTGCGTATTTGTATTTGTACTTTATTTTATACTGTCATCTTTTCCATTTTCTGTATTTATTTTTGTACTTGGTACAAAATGGTTTTGTCAAAGGAAGTTTGAACTGAATTAAAAAAAGGGTAAATCTACCATTTCATAGAATAATGACTAATAATTTATTATTTTCTGCTTATTGTATAATTATTTACCATACAGTGTCGAGGAAGCAATTCATTTGTGCAAATCTATTTATATATCTATATATACTTCCTGTAGTACTATAGCGCATCCAATTTAGCGCAATTCAGAACTTTTACCTAAAATAATTACCTTGGAGAAAGCTATCTCTACTTCAAACTTAACATTTAAGTGCAACTTATATATCACACAAAACAGCAAATAAAAACTTTATTGGAAAATTCCGGAAAAAAAGGTGCTCTCAATGAAAATAATTGGTATAATTGAAAGTTTTTATTGATATAACACACAAAAACGGTTATAAATTGGCGTTTTAAGAACTTTTCGACAATACAACATGCTACGAATTAAGAAAAGTATTAGTTGAACATGAAATATATATTTGAATAATTCTCACTTTATAATCTAGGTACAAAATACAAAAAAGCTATAAATACAAGACGGCATAGTATTATAAAAAAACACTATATGAATGAACGAAACTAATTAATGTTGACGTTCCATAGAGGCAGAGAAAGTAGTGTTTTGAATTCACCAGCTGCCAGCATATACACTCTCCAAAGTCGATGGCTTGTTATGCAAATAAGCACAAATATGTGACTTTCGTACACTTGGCGGTCAGTGACCTAACGTTAATCCTAGCCTGCTTTGGAAAAAGAAAGACCAGGCGCTCTCACAATCGTAAAACTTCGGGTATTTCCGTATGGTTCGTAAAATACACCTCGTACATAGCTCTAGAATACACCAAAGTGCGTCGCCTGAGTTATGAAACAGTGTCCGTTCGCGAGAAAGTAACAAATTATATATATATCATTTAGTTGAGTATATCTTGCAATAACAACGATTTTTTTTATCAATACAATCTATATGATTTACGGAAAATTGAAAAGTCAACATTAAATACCCAGTATTAAAACTAAGACACACAAAGTAGATCCAAGATGGCGCCTTATTATGTCAGAGGTCTCTTGCATAGCATAAAGGCCGAGGTGATCAGATTGGCAAATAAGCACAAATATGTGACTTTCATACACTTTGCGGTCAGTGACCTAACGTTAATCTTAGCCTGCTTTGGAAAAAGAAAGACCAGGCGCTCTCAAACAGCGCATATCCAAGTCAGACTACTCCCAGCGGAATCTACATTATTTCCTGTTAGTCTCTATCAATGCGCATCGTTTACTTAAATGCATGATACTGGTCACAAAAATATCAGAATTCAGTATATGTTAATATAAACAAAATATAGCAGACTAGGATGGCATTGGGTACTTTGCTGGAAAAGATAAGAGCGGACACTATTTCTAAGAAGAAAAAAAAAAACACTACAGAGTTATCCCTTGAGTGTTCTTATGTTTATTTTTCTGAAAATATATTTTTGTGAACAATGCGAGCGTTTCCCGGAGACGATTCGTTTGTAATAATTATGCAATAGAGATAAGGCTTTAATGGAAGTCGTCTGACATCGTGGCATCGCTTTTAGTTGAGGCCGAGAACTCATTATTCCACTGAGTTTGCTATTATTGTATTTATTTATGTTAAAAAAACATTCACAGAACGTCATTTTGTATACACGTTTACATAACAAAGGCTGTGTTTAATTAATGTCTTGCGGTTCGCTAAGTGAATAATTTGTTGTTTATTTGTTTTACAACAGTCCAGCTGTATAGATAACCAATCAGTGTTTTCGTCTTATGTTTAAAAAAATAAATTGACATACAAATCTATGTAAATCAATCCTCCTACAAATCTATGTAAATCAACCTGCAAATCTATGTAAATCAACCTACAAATCTATGTCACCTACAAATCTATGAAAATCAAGCAGCAGTAGCTAATTTGCATCCCCAAAACACACCAATATTAATTAAAATCAGATTTAAGTCTATGTAAATGAAAAAGATCTAGAATTTTTAAATACAAAGAAGCAGATATTGTAACTACATTTGACCTGGCCTGTATTAAGAAGTTATTTATCATTATTGTTTGTTTGTTTATTGGGTTTATCATCCCACCAACGGTATTTCAGTTATCTGGAGAAGCAGATGTACTGCTGCCGTCACTGTGTATAGCATGCCGTAAAGACCTGGCATGATACCACACCCAGTCACATATCCTGACACCGAACCAACGAGTCGTGGAGCTACCAATATATTTGCTTGAGCGTTAGGGAGCCATACCACTACCATTTTTAACGACTTTGGTATGTCGCGGCCCAGAGAAGAACCCGGGGCCTACCGTACCTGGAGCCGAAGCTCTAATGATTGCGCTACCAATCCTGGTAAAACGACATGTCAAATAAAATCTTTTGGTATGTTGAGAGAGAGAAACGTTAACCACTGATCAAGTTATCCGGTTTAATTTAACGGCTCAAGACACAATATGCATGCCAATATTATTTAATTACTGCAGAACTTAATCAGAAAATCACAAATTACACCTCATCACAGACACATAATTTAATGAATAAGAAATGACATTTTTAAAACTTCAATTGTACATGTTTATGTTTATTGGGTTTATCATCCCATCAACAGTATTTCAGTTGTCTGCTTGAAGCAGATATAGTGCTGCATTCACCGTGAACACCTGGCATGATACAACACCCAGTCACATTATCCTGACACCGGGCCAACCAGTCGTGGAACTTCCCTTATATTTGCTTGATCGTTAGCAAGGGAGCCATATCACTACAATTTTTAACGACTTTGGTTTGTCGCGGCCCGGGATCGAACCCGGGGCCTCCCGTACAAGGAGCCAACGCTCTACTGATTGCGCTACTAGGTTCGGTACACAAACAAATGGCATTTCATCACCGACACATACACTAATGAATAGGGCAGGACATTGTTGTTGTTTTTTAAAACTTAAATTGTACATGTACGTTATCTCTAAATAAACTTAAGGCAAAAGCAATATTTTCTAAAGTATGCACTTAATGAATCATTCATAACTTTAGCTTACATTCAAGATAATATTTTTTTTAAAACGTCATCACCAATTACTACTTGAAAGGCACGTGACTACACAAAGAAGAAAAAAACATTACTCTTTTAATTAACCTTCATAATTGCAACAACAAAAAAATGGTAGCACACAAATTATTAAAGGGTAATGTTTATCTACATATGTATAAAATTCATCCGCTCATAGCGTAAGTCTACAATTTTAATTGACATTTTTTTTTAATTAACCGTCTAAGTAATTAAAATGCACTACCGCTGAGAAAACAAATTTGGTAAACAATTTAAATGATATATTTAGTTTATGACTAAATTTGGATACAGATATCAGAGCTGTAATGTATTGGAAGAAAGTTGTGTTTTTTTTCCCATTAGATTGACTACCCTCTCACTGAAAAGGGTTTTCCGTATGTACAGAGAGAAAGTGAAAAAAAAAAAAAACACACACCAACAGATCACCACCAAATACTTGTTAAATCGCATAAATCATATAATTCTGCGAAATCAATGTGAATGGGTCGCCTTGTGGAAATAACGTTAGAGTCACCGACTTGTATAAACCGAACCCCTCACCGCATGGGCTCGAGTCCCGATCGGGGCGATAACTTCAATGGAAGGTCTTTCAGCTGCAGGACACCAGGGCTTCGTCCCAGGTGTGCGTCTGTGGAATTTATCTACCAGAAAGAACGTCGCCAATTATGGCCACAATTGTGTCGGTGCGATCAAAGTAAAAAAAAAAACCCAGGCGAAAATCAAACAGTGTAATGGTCGGGTTGGTATAATCAAAAGCAAGGCAAGGTCCAATTTGCTGCTCACACGTGTCACTTGTGAGGTTAATAGTCTGGAATTGACATTAAGATCTATCAATTGTACAACCTAATGACTGGCTTATAACCATACCAACAATTCATCGGAAGGAAACAATTCAAAGCAACTAGTACAATGTAAAGAAGACTCAAACACTGACCCGTCGTTGAGCCCGACTCAAAGGTGGTATCCGATAGCTAAAAGGTGGTATCCGATAGGTGGTATCCGATAGCTAAAAGGTGGTATCCGATAGCTAAAAGGTGGTATCCGACAGCTTATAGGTAGTACCCGACAGCTTAAAGGTGGTATCCGACAGTTTGAGCCAAAATATTTCCATTAAACAACCTAATGAATTATTGTTACATGAACAGATCCCGCGAAATGTTTTTAATTGATGTCCTACATATTTGTGAAAAAGGGAAGCATATGTATTTCCTATCTGAGCCACGTTGCACAGTTAGCTATTTTCAAACTAAAAACACAAGACCACATATATTCAATCTCATCTAAATCGTCCGCTCTGACGTCGATGTCTATTTTTAGCAGGAATCCCAATCGTTCTTATTTATAGATTTAAAGAGAATGAACATTTCAAGTATTGATTAACGAGTTTTACTGTCCTAGAACCGAGATGCGGTTTAATATCGACTTATCTAAAACTACATACATGTACATTTGTTTTGTTCATTCTGTGAGTGAAGGTCTTAAAATAGCAGAATACTTCTAAATGCACGCAGATTATAGACTAGAATAAATCTCAATAATTTAGAGACATTCTAATATAAAGATAGCTTTTATTAATTTTGATTAATCTGTCAGAGAGTTCAACTCACAGATTTCGTTTGTTTTCACTATTTGGGAATTTTTCGTACGCTCAATTTTATGTATTTTGTATTATGTTTTTACGGCACACCGACGTTTGATAGGTTATACGGCGCCGAATACGATGAAGTTTAACCGAATAGAGTATAATCAGGTTAAAATTAAAATACGTGAGTAGAAATATAAACATACAACAGGTTAAAATAATGTGAATTATAATTGAAAACAGGTTAACATATTAAACAGTTTAAAATGTTTGACGTTAGCTTAATAAACAGTTTTAAAATGTATAACTTATTAAGAATACCAATCTCGTTCAAGAAGCAAACAAGTTTAGAATACGACACTGTCTTAAATAGTTCGTACTTGTTATTGGCATTAAAATACTGAAACCGAACATGATCTCTGTCAATACAATTTAATAAAATATGGTTAACTGTCAGTGGTTTCTGGCAAGGAACACATTCAGGTTGAACTTCTCTTTTTAAAAGAAAGATATGAATGAGTTAATCTAGTATGTGTCTCAATTTAAGAATGTATCTATTTTTGTAAAATCCCATTTTCTATCTGAAAAGCACAATGGCTGATTGAAGCAAGGATTATACAACTACTTTATAATTTGATACAGATTGTCAAGTCATTAAATGCAGTTAGGTAATTGCATGTCGGTTCGATCCATAATGTGCAATGTTTTATCACAAGGAAAACATTTTAGCGAAAATAAAGACTCCTAACTTTGACGTATCCAACGGAAATGTGTGTCAATAAAATTCACAAGGAGTGTTTCGAAATAATTTTTGTAACATCATCTAGATGTATGAGAAGAAAAAGTCCATAAACAGAAGAAAAATCGTGACACTACTGACAGGAAACATAGGGTTATTCTAGATTCCCAAACAGGAAAATAGAGAAATGCTGATATTTTTTCCGAAGTTTTCGCATATATGATTTCAACTTGACGTCATCCTTATTCCGAGATTTATAACTAACTATTTTATGAAGCGGCATTAAATAGCTATATTAAGCAAATGAAACCAATTTTAAGTATAGGTTCCCAAACTGTCTGTTTAAAAAAAAACCCAACAATATTCAGTATCAATCATGGTCGTGATTTGGCTGTCTTGAAAATTGAACATTTTTCTACAGATATATAAAATATACAAACGAGAAAAAATACGATGCCAGCTTATAGTCTATTTTTATCACATTACTTGACCCGTCTTGCAAATAAGTTCTCGCATTATTTGATTGATTTATCTCGTGACTCTATCGATCTATTTTTGGGTCAATTTCGTACGAATTTCAGGACAGAATGTTTCTACTGCAAATCTCAATTATTTTTTAAAAGGTTGCTATCTTGTCACTCCAACAATCTCTGGAATGCGGCGACTCTTATGTAATGCTTTTTTTTTGTCATGCGGACATTAATGTAGCAGGCAATAACAAAAATCGCAGCTGCTCGTTGAGACATTGTTTTAGCGGAAAAAGAACGTGTATTCCACTTATAACAGTGTAGCTTGCAACAATAAATAGCAGCTTGTAATTATAAAAAGGGATGCGATGGGATGGGATGGGATTTGCCGGCAGTTTTACCGATACTGCGCAGCGACATTTCTATCATTATAGCACAGGGGCACTTATGAGGTGCCCAGGGACTGAACCCGGCCGGTCCATTATACTGACACCGACGTGTCAGGCGTAATGCTGTCCCCTTAGCCCCGAGCGTAAGGAGGGAAGCCACTTCTACCAATTTTAAAGTCTTTGGTTTGACCCGGCCGGGGGTTTGAACCCGCGACCTCCCGATCCGCAAGCCAACGCTATAAAAAGGGTATCATCAGGCATTAAGAGGAATTTGCAGCTTATTGACGTGTTTAACGAAAGAAATCGCTGAATTAAGCAAATGAAATATAGATTCCTAAAATGTCTTTTTTTTTAAAATCACAATATACACACTCCGTCATGACAAGAGGTTTCTCTTTTTTCTCTTATAATAAAACATAAAAAGACGCGTTCTAATTGACTAGGTCGTAGAAACATTCAATTTTCATGTACTATTATGCGATAATCACAGGTTTTCAATATTCACCAGTCTATAAATAGAAAACTCCATTTAATTCATTTGACTTATTTTGAGCATGTCATTCAAGAAGACTTCAGAGGGCGTGCACAAGAGCAGGCGTATGCAAAGTCACATAGCAAAATATGAATGAATTATATCGGTGTGGTTTAATGTGTTATGCAAATATGCAAAAAGACGTGAATAAGTGTATTTATTATTAAGAGATGCTTAAAGTAAACCATGCATCTACTTGTTTATATAGAGTATGGACATCCTGTTGTTAACATGGCCTCTTTTTGTCTAAGAAATTGAGATTAAGTAACGCAAGGATTTTAATTACATCATTCACATAAGTCTGCAACATTTTAAAAAGCCGAAGATTTTTTGCAAATAAAAGAGTTTATTTTGTAAGAAAATGAACATATATCAATTCTTCGTGCAGTAACATTGATATCTTACACTGAATTAAAAAAAAAACACAATCTTTTATGCACACATGTTTATATCAAGTCTACTCAAGAGCATATGCAATTTAAAAATATGGTTAAGTTGCAATATAAATACAGAAATTCATAACATATCAAATTTGCAAGGCCAACGTAAAAATTTCAAAGAGAAAATTTACAACAAAAAAAATTCACTGCAGAAATAGTCGGTAGACAGAATGGTCACTCGTTTTTCAAGTCTAGCATAAATCAAGTTTTGACAAACAGTCTAAAGTTTATGTGAAAGTATACAATCGTCTGGAACGGCGTGAAAAGCCTGTATAGTTGCAGACGTTCCATTAGGCTGATGTCACAAAAACGTGGAAAACGAAATCGAGACAGGATGGCTCACACATTTAACATATTTGATCTTTTTGGTTAAGAAATTATCATACACGCAAACTTGTTTGTAGTGATTTGCTGGGATTTTTGTTTTGTTTTATTGGGTTTATCGTCCCACCAACAGTATTTCAGTTATCTGGAGACGGTGTTCACTTGATGCAAATATAGTTCTGCAGTTACTGTGTATAGCATGCCGTGAACACCTGGCATGATACCACACCCAGTCACATTATCCTGACACCGGGCCAACCAGTTATGGAACTTCCCTTATATTTGCTTCAGCGTTAGCAAACGATCTACCACTACCATTTTTAACGAGTTTGGTATGTCGCGGTCAGGGACCGAACCCGGGGCCTCCCGTACCTGGAGTCAACGCTCTACCGACTGCGCTACCAGTGACGTGTACTAAGTTATTGACATATAATCAAGTTTTAATAACAACAAACATTCTAAATCTCGTAGCCTATGTCATAATGCAACTGTCAGCAAAGTTGCAGATCCTGCGGAAAATATGAAAAACATTCTAAACGACCATTGTCTCAGGCAACTAAGTCTCTCAGTTACCTTAATGCTTTTACATTTTTTCTTAGAAATTTCTCCCGCAATATTTGATAGATATGTATTGTTATGGCGTTGTTTGTTTATTTTATCGTCGATTTCCGTCTTAATAGAGGCGAGACTGTCACTATCCCGTATTCCCTATTCATCTCCAGAACGTCCCTGTTTTGACGCCCAATCATTCACAGTGTCGCATAAACGTTAGATCACTTCGGTTATCTGTCCAGACATACGCGGAATAATACAATCGCCTGGAACGATGTCTAAAGTGTTATTGATGGCAGGAGTTATAGTGGTCTGTGGACAAAAATAGGACATGGTCAATAAGCGCGAAAGTGCTAGATTTTCGGCTGGTCAAGTCAAATGTACCGGTCCTGGAAGCGCAATCGGTAGAGCATCGGCTCCAGGTACGGGAGGCCCCGGGTTCGATCCCGGATCGCGACATACCAAAATCGTTAAAAAAT
This sequence comes from Sinonovacula constricta, assembly GCA_007844125.1. Classification (NCBI taxonomy): domain Eukaryota; kingdom Metazoa; phylum Mollusca; class Bivalvia; order Cardiida; family Solecurtidae; genus Sinonovacula; species Sinonovacula constricta. The sequence goes on from CM017565.1 coordinate 49,165,335, forward strand.
AGTAGTGGCATAGCTCCCTTGCTAACGCTCAAGCAAATATAAAGGTAGTTCCACGACTGGTTTGCGCGGTGTCAGGATAATGTGACTCGTGCCAGGTGCTCACGACATGCTATAGACAGTGAAGGCAGCACTATACCTGCTTTAAGTGGATATTATCTCCAAATAACTGAAATACTATTGGAGGGACAATAAACCCAATAAACAAACAAATTGAATATTAAAATTTACTCATGCTTTTTACTATACATCTTCTTGTAAATTAAAATGCCACTCAGATGTTCGTTCTTATCTTTTTTCCTCGGTATATCCATGCCATTTAAATTTTTATGTAAATGACAAAACCAGGCCGAAAACTTTCATCTCATGAAAGAAAACATGTCTGCAAACTTGCAAATTCAACTAAACATATGTAAAATGCTAAAAATAAATAGGCAGAGACAGCTTTAAGCAAAGTTTGAATTTCTTGTATGTATGGCTCGTTTATTTTCTGTAGAATTAAACATTCTCACTATCTAACTAATATATTTTCTGAATCTCCCACAATTATATCGTTATTACTGAGATAGCGGTTAGGGGAGAGGGGATGCACCCACTCCCACCAACCAGGTAAAAGAGAACACACACACACACATGTAAGCAAATTTTGTCTGTTGACTGCTTAGGTCGAAGTTAGCGTCCCTTAATATGTATCTATATCAAGTATTTCATGTTTTTTCATAATATTTTCTTTCAAATTGTATGCAGGTAATTTCAACTTGGAAGCCATGTAGTCTTTAAAGGTACCTTCACCTTGTAATAATTTTACATCTTTGTATGTAACTTAATGTATGTAGGTAACTTCAATTTGAAAGCCTTCAAATCTTGTAATAAACAGTGTGAATTATTATTATTGTACATGTATCTTTTTATTATAACAGAATATGAAAGTGAGTTTAAGTGACATACGAGTACTGTAGACATTTATCCTTAAACAGCGTTAGTAGATTATGATACATGATTCGCGGATACTGCGATAATGTTTAATTGATCTTGATTTATACACACCCCACCCCCACCACCACCACCACTCCCACCACCAAAATTGTCCTATTCCGCCCATGAATTACACCTCCCAACACGATGTATGACTTTATACACCACGTAAAATATCAAACTAAAATATTTATTCGAATTCTCTTTGCACGTAATACAAACTAGACTTCTGCAAACGTGTTCGTAAATTGTTCGTAAATTGGACCTAAAATATGTAATTCATACAGCAGTCAATCTCACGAAAGTCTTAAGGCAATTTTGTAATTCATCTAACTTAATACACCGTTACCCCAAGAAATAACTTCTCGCGATATTTGAATGGCTTTCTTGTGATAATATTGTGTTGCGCTCGGGTCGATTTCATTCTCAAAAGAGGCATGGGCGTCTCTATTTTTTTATAATCCTTCTTAAGAGTATTTCTATTTAGACTTTCAATAATTCACAAGTGTTTCATCAACATTTAATCATACTATACAGACTTTATAACATTCTTCACAAAGAAAGTGACGTCACTTGAATAATATCCTCTACGTGTATGTTTCACAACTAGCTATTTTGGCGGATATATGCTTCCGCATGGTAAAATAGTCCCGTGAATAAATGAAAAGATAGATAAATTTATATTTTACTTTACAAATTATAAATCAATCTAAATAACGTTTTAAGTGTTGCATGTACACACAGAGACATCAGCTTATCTGCGGGAAACAGTAATATTTAGATTTTTTAAAAGTAGTCCGTTCCCATAATCCTTTAAGTGCTTTTACACATGAATTTTTACTTTATGGGACAATTATACAATCTTCTTTTGTCAATCAGTGTGAATAGCTTTCATGATTTTATAATCAAAATTAGGCTGATGACAAAATATTTGGGAATCCTACAACATGAAAATGGTAAGATTGTCACAAGGAGAAAGGCTCAGAGGTTAAACTTTTCAACTTGAAGGAAATAAATTGTCTCACATGAACCATCCCTTTTTGTACATATTGAATTGTTGTTTTGAAATGTGGACACACTTTTTCCTATTCCTCCATAAAGTGGGGACATTAATTCTAAAACCCATATTTCATGTCGTGATAATGCTGTCTGGAAAATTGAACATTCTTCTCCCAATATATAAAATATACAAACGAGAAAAAGTACGATGTCAGCTTAAATGCTATTTTCTATCACATTACTGGACCCGACATGAAAATAAGTCCTCTCGCATTATTTGATTGATTTATCTCGTGACTATATTGCGCTATTTTTGGTGTCGATTTCGTACCAAAACGCGAGCAGAATGTTTCTACTGCATATCTCAATCTTCAAAGGTTTGTGAAGTTGGCTGGGAATTGGGAATTGGGTATTGGGTATTCAATATCCAGATACAACCGAATACCCAGCCAGCTAGGAATTGGGTATTCGCGAATTCCTAGATACAACCGAATACCCAGCTAGCTAGATATTGGGTATTGAATATAGAGCTGCAGTCGTATTCCGAGCTGGCTAGGAATTGGGTATTCGAAATATCAATGCAGAGTTTGAATATCGTGCTAGACCTGAATACCTATCTGGCTGGGAATTGGGTATTCGAAATACATTCTGTAAAGAAACTATTCAAAGCAGATTTGAATATCGACCTAGAGCCGAATACCTATCTGGCTGGGAATTGGGTATTCAAAATATTTTTTTTTAATAGAAACATTTTAAGCAGAGTTTGAATATCGAGCTAGCCCTGAATACCTATCTGGCTGGGAATTGGGTATTCGAAAAAAATTTCTTATAGAAACAATTAAACGCAGATTCTGAATATCGAGCTAGACCTGAATACCGAGCTGGCTGGGAATTGGGTATTCGAAATATTTTCTGTAAAAATACTTTTAAACGCAGAGTTTGAATATCGAGCTAGAGCCGAATACCTATCTGGCTGGGAATTGGGTATTCGAAAAAAAAATTTTAATAGAAACTTTTTAAGCAGAGTTTGAATATCGACCTAGAGCCGAATACCTATCTGGCTGGGAATTAGGTATTCAGAGTTTGAATATCGAGCTAGACCTGAATACCTATCTGGCTGGGAATTGGGTATTCGAAAAAAAATTCTTATAGAAACAATTAAACGCAGATTCTGAATATCGAGCTAGACCTGAATACCGAGCTGGCTGGGAATTGGGTATTCGAAATATTTTCTGTAAAAATACTTTTAAACGCAGAGTTTGAATATCGAGCTAGAGCCGAATACCTATCTGGCTGGGAATTGGGTATTCGAAAAAAAAATTTTAATAGAAACTTTTTAAGCAGAGTTTGAATATCGACCTAGAGCCGAATACCTATCTGGCTGGGAATTAGGTATTCAGAGTTTGAATATCGAGCTAGACCTGAATACCGAGCTGGCTGGGAATTGGGTATTCGAAATAAGAATTCTTCTAGAAACAATTAAATGCAGATTCTGAATATCGAGCTAGACCTGAATACCGAGCTGGCTGGAAATTGGGTATTCGAAATATTTTCTGTGAAAAATACTTTTAAACGCAGAGTTTGAATATCGACCTAGAGCCGAATACCTATCTGGCTGGGAATTGGGTATTCGAAAAAAAAATTTTTTAATAGAAACTTTTTAAGCAGAGTTTGAATATCGACCTAGAGCCGAATACCTATCTGGCTGGGAATTGGGTATTCAAAATACTTTTTCAATAGAAACTTTTTAAGCAGAGTTTGAATATCGAGCTACACATGAATACCTATCTGGCTGGGAATTGGGTATTCGAAATTTTTTTCTTATAGAAACAATTAAAGGCAGATTCTGAATATCGAGCTAGACCTGAATACCGAGCTGGCTGGGAATTGGGTATTCGAAATATTTTCTGTAAAAATACTTTTAAACGCAGAGTTTGAATATCGAGCTAGAGCCGAATACCTATCTGGCTGGGAATTGGATATTCGAAAAAAAAAATTTGATAGAAACTTTTTAAGCAGAGTTTGAATATCGACCTAGAGCCGAATACCTATCTGGCTGGGAATTGGGTATTAAAAATACTTTTTTAATAGAAACATTTTAAGCAGAGTTTGAATATCGAGCTAGACCTGAATACCTATCTGGCTGGGAATTGGGTATTCGAAATTTGTTTCTTATAGAAACAATTAAACGCAGATTCTGAATATCGAGCTAGACCTGAATACCGAGCTGGCTTGGAATTGGGTATTCGAAATATTTTCTGTAAAAATACTTTTAAACGCAGAGTTTGAATATCGAGCTAGAGCCGAATACCTATCTGGCTGGGAATTGGGTATTCGAAAAAAAAATTTAATAGAAACTTTTTAAGCAGAGTTTGAATATCGACCTAGAGCCGAATACCTATCTGGCTGGGAATTAGGTATTCAGAGTTTGAATATCGAGCTAGACCTGAATACCTATCTGGCTGGGAATTGGGTATTCGAAAAAAAATTCTTATAGAAACAATTAAACGCAGATTCTGAATATCGAGCTAGACCTGAATACCGAGCTGGCTGGGAATTGGGTATTCGAAATATTTTCTGTAAAAATACTATTAAACGCAGAGTTTGAATATCGACCTAGAGCCGAATACCTATCTGGCTGAGAATTGGGTATTCAAAATATTTTTTTTAATAGAAACTTTTTAAGCAGAGTTTGAATATCGAGCTAGACCTGAATACCTTTCTGGCTGGGAATTGGGTATTCGAAATTTGTTTCTTATAGAAACAATTAAACGCAGATTCTGAATATCGAGCTAGACCTGAATACCTATCTGGCTGGGAATTGGGTATTCAAAATATTTTTTTTAATAGAAACTTTTTTAGCAGAGTTTGAATATCGAGCTAGACCTGAATACCTTTCTGGCTGGGAATTGGGTATTCGAAATTTGTTTCTTATAGAAACAATTAAACGCAGATTCTGAATATCGAGCTAGACCTGAATACCTATCTGGCTGGGAATTGGGTATTCAAAATATTTTTTTTAATAGAAACTTTTTAAGCAGAGTTTGAATATCGAGCTAGACCTGAATACCTATTTGGCTGGGAATTGGGTATTCGAAATTTGTTTCTTATAGAAACAATTAAACGCAGATTCTGAATATCGAGCTAGACCTGAATACCGAGCTGGCTGGGAATTGGGTATTCGAAATATTTTCTGTAAAAATACTTTTAAACGCAGAGTTTGAATATCGAGCTAGAGCCGAATACCTATCTGGCTGGGAATTGGGTATTCGAAAAAAATTTTTAATAGAAACTTTTTAAGCAGAGTTTGAATATCGACCTAGAGCCGAATACCTATCTGGCTGGGAACTGGGTATTCAAAATATTTTTTTTTAATAGGAACTTTTTGAGCAGAGTTTGAATATCGAGCTACACATGAATACCTATCTGGCTGGGAATTGGGTATTCGATTTTTTTTTTCTTATAGAAACAATTAAACGCAGATTCTGAATATCGAGCTAGACCTGAATACCGAGCTGGCTGGGAATTGGGTATTCGAAATATTTTCTGTAAAAATACTTTTAAACGCAGAGTTTGAATATCGAGCTAGAGCCGAATACCTATCTGGCTGGGAATTGGGTATTCGAAATATTTGCATATGCTACATACGGACAAATACATTGCCATGCCATTGCGGGCATAAAAAAATGTTGACTTATCGTCATATTGTTTTATTATCCGTAAGAAATCGTTGCCGACGGAGTCCGAATGATTTTTGCCGGCGATTAATTTAAGCATTTTAGGTGGGTATTTTGATCGGCATGCAGAATAATGCAGACTCTATTTACGACGGATGTTATAGACGGTGCAGCCGTTAGAGATCTCAATAAATATGCCGACGGAATGTTAATTTTGCAGACGAAGACTAAAATGTGTTTTACCAACAGTGGATTGAATAGTATTGCCGACGGAAACCGGAAATGTATTGCCGACGGATAATGTAAAATTTTGCCGACAGTGAATTCAACAGTTTGCCTAGACTTGAAACGTGTTGCCGACTATGAATTAAATAATTGATAAATTCTGTGATACCTTTGGCGACAGTGACATTTTTGATTATGACGGATCATTGACGAATGTTGCCGACGGATACTTTAATTAAGCATTTTAGGTGGGTATTTTGATCGGCATGCAGAATAATGCAGACTCTATTTCCGACGGAAATAGAATGTTATAGACGGTGCAGCCGTTAGAGATCTCAATAAATATGCCGACGGAGTGTTAATTTTGCAGACGAAGACTAAAATGTGTTTTACCAGCAGTGGATTGAATAGTATTGCCGACGGAAACCGGAAATGTATTGCCGACGGATAATGTAAATTTTTGCCGACAGTGAATTTAACAGTTTGCCTAGACTTGAAACGTGTTGCCGACTATGAATTAAATAATTGATAAATTCTGTGATACCTTTGGCGACAGTGACATTTTTGATTATGACGGATCATTGACGAATGTTGCCGACGGATACTTTAATTAAGCATTTTAGGTGGGTATTTTGATCGGCATGCAGAATAATGCAGACTCTATTTCCGACGGAAATAGAATGTTATAGACGGTGCAGCCGTTAGAGATCTCAATAAATATGCCGACGGAATGTTAATTTTGCAGACGAAGACTAAAATGTGTTTTACCAACAGTGGATTGAATAGTATTGCCGACGGAAACCGGAAATGTATTGCCGACGGATAATGTAAAATTTTGCCGACAGTGAATTCAACAGTTTGCCTAGACTTGAAACGTGTTGCCGACTATGAATTAAATAATTGATAAATTCTGTGATACCTTTGGCGACAGTGACATTTTTGATTATGACGGATCATTGACGAATGTTGCCGACGGATACTTTAATTAAGCATTTTAGGTGGGTATTTTGATCGGCATGCAGAATAATGCAGACTCTATTTCCGACGGAAATAGAATGTTATAGACGGTGCAGCCGTTAGAGATCTCAATAAATATGCCGACGGAGTGTTAATTTTGCAGACGAAGACTAAAATGTGTTTTACCAGCAGTGGATTGAATAGTATTGCCGACGGAAACCGGAAATGTATTGCCGACGGATAATGTAAATTTTTGCCGACAGTGAATTTAACAGTTTGCCTAGACTTGAAACGTGTTGCCGACTATGAATTAAATAATTGATAAATTCTGTGATACCTTTGGCGACAGTGACATTTTTGATTATGACGGATCATTGACGAATGTTGCCGACGGATACTTTAATTAAGCATTTTAGGTGGGTATTTTGATCGGCATGCAGAATAATGCAGACTCTATTTCCGACGGAAATAGAATGTTATAGACGGTGCAGCCGTTAGAGATCTCAATACATATGCCGACGGAGTGTTAATTTTGCAGACGAAGACTAAAATGTGTTTTACCAACAGTGGATTGAATAGTATTGCCGACGGAAACCGGAAATGTATTGCCGACGGATAATGTAAAATTTTGCCGACAGTGAATTCAACAGTTTGCCTAGACTTGAAACGTGTTGCCGACTATGAATTAAATAATTGATAAATTCTGTGATACCTTTGGCGACAGTGACATTTTTGATTATGACGGATCATTGACGAATGTTGCCGACGGATACTTTAATTGTGTTGCCGACGAAGACATAAAAAGTTGTACCGTAGACATCTAAAACATTGTTGCTGAGAGTGACATAGACAGTTTACCAATGGCTGAAGAGATTTTCATTTTGATGATGAAGGTGACCTTTCCATTTATGTTTTCGTTGAAGCAGTTCCTAGATTTCGGTCAAACCTGTTTGTTCCTTTTAGTGTTTGTGTACTCAAGACAAAAGTGCTTATTGTCTGTTGTACCTTGAGCACAGCGCTGTCAGGCTGGTGTTGCTTTAAGTTCCAAATCGCCATAAATAGTTTTTAAAGATAACACTGCATATCCCCCATATCTTCCTTGATTAGTTTGCAACAAAATATTTCCCTTCAAAAATAAGATTGTAAGCGATCGATTTTCAAATTAGGGATGGGTGTAGGGATGACCCTGCATGAATGTAGGGCACTAGATCTCCCTAGTTATGTCCCGCCCGGCGCATACTTAGACCGCGTGCTACACAAAGGGTGCGGAGACTTAGCATGTATTTGGGTTGGAGAGAAAGGCGAGTTTGTACTATTTGTGGTTACTATGTACGGAAGAGGATATCCACCAATATTCTTATTACTATTTCTAACTTTCAATACATGGATTAGTTACATCTAATGTCAATTTGTAGATTGCAACATCGCGCATGCTAAATACCGCTATCTAATTACATCCTAAATTTTATAAACTAGTATCACATGAAAATGTTCACATTTGAACAATTTCACATTTCCTGCATATACAATTTACAAATCGCTGGGAGAATCACGAATGCATTTTACATTTCTTGAATCTAATTTACAAGTTACTAATCTAGAGGCGCAAATTTAAAATGTACATTGCATAACACCAGTTCGACAATAGGACGCAAAGGGCGCTTCTAACACGGGAATGTCCATCTACAAACAGAACGTACAGCTTCAACTCGTCCGCGTTTGTCTGTATTTCCAAGTTGTGAGTTTCTTACTGACAGAATCAGACACACGTATTATTTTTGTGCTATACAATTTTAGGGATATTATTCTGTACTTAAATGGGGATCATGATATGACTACTTATACATATATCATTCGTGACATGTACCGTAGACATGCACCAATAAAAGTCGGTCCATATTTACACGTCTCTACTTTTTCCTCAAACTGTATGAATCGGTTCAAATAGTGTTCGCATAATTTTATCTCTCAGGTCGAGATCTGACAGCCCCTACACAACCGCCCCACCCCCCAATCCCCTATCAACCTCTCTGGCCCCACCCGTTTTCATTTAACTGCATAAAACTGCATATATCCTAATTTAACCGGAGTGATCCGAGCTGGCAAAATTCCGTTACCGGTACAAAGTATTGAGTTCGAACCCAAGACCTCCTCCGTAATCAGGTGCTCTACCACCTGGTCTACCTGGGCAGAAAGTTTTTAACCTTCCTTAAATTTAGCCAGGCATCAACAGAACTACCAGTACCTAGCCTTTTCCTGCTCCACAGGGTTCTCTGAAGAACCCATTCTGACGCCACAAAAAAAGCTGGAAAAATCCTATTACCGAGGGCGGGGGTCGAACCCAAGACCTCCTGCTCTTGAGGCAGGTGTTCTAGCAACTGTGCTACATTATCACCTGACTCTGGGGAAAGCATGTTCACTACATCACGTACCCCTGTTGATGTAGTTCAATTTCAATGCACTGTAAATCCGAATGCCAATGTGTTAGTATGTTCATCTGGAAAAGTCCGATACGTATATTAAATTGGATTGAATGTAGTTTTAAGAAATCAAAGACTTAAATGGTAAAATTACTTGCAGAATTATAAAACATTCATTAATAACTACTTTAGGCAAAAGACAACGCGTATAATTTGATGCCAAATAACGTTGGTTGTTTTTTATTGTATCTCTTTTGAAGAATCATTTATGATTCCGTTCTATATTTATTTATGTGGTACCGACAGCTAGCGTCTGAAGGTTGTCAGTTCTTAACTTATACATTAGTAATTTGTGACTTGAGAATTGTGACTTTGAGTTTTGTAACTTGTAAAATGTAAGCGAACATAAAATGTGTGACCTGATAAGTGAGACTTGAGATTTGTAATTTCCAAATTGAATACGAGAAATAGATACAGGTAAAAACGAACGTGTTTATGCAAAGCTAGGTAACCAGCTCCAGCTCGATATTCAAACTCGGTGATGAATAGTCCCTATACTAAAAATATTTCAAATACCTAATTCCCAGCTGGTTATTCAGGCCTAGCTCGATATTGACACTCTGCTTGAATAGTTTCTATACTAAAAATATTTCGAATACCCAATTCCCAGCCAGCTCGGTATTCAGGTCCAGCTCGATATTCAAAATATGCGTTCAATTGTTCCTAGAATAAAAATATTTTGAATACCCAATTCGCAGCCAGCTAGGTATTCAGGTCTTGCTCGATATTCAAACTCTGCTTAAAAAGTTTCCTTAAAAAAAAATATGTCGAATACCCAATTCCCAGCCAGATAGTTATTCGGCTCTACTCGATATTCAAACTCTGCGTTTAATAGTATTTTTTACAGAAAATATTTCGAATACCCAATTCCCAGCCAGCTCGGTATTCAGGTCTAGCTCGATATTCAGAATCTGCGTTCAATTGTTTTTATAAGAAAAAAATTTCGAATACCCAATTCCCAGCCAGCTCGGTATTCAGGTCTAGCTCGATATTCAAAATATGCGTTCAATTGTTCCTAGAATAAAAATATTTTGAATACCCAATTCCCAGCCAGCTAGGTATTCAGGTCTAGCTCGATATTCAAACTCTGCTTAAAAAGTTTCTATTAAAAAAAAATATGTCGAATATCCAATTCCCAGCCAGATAGGTATTCGGCTCTAGCTCGATATTCAAACTCTGCGTTTAATAGTATTTTTTACAGAAAATATTTCGAATACCCAATTCCCAGCCAGCTCGGTATTCAGGTCTAGCTCGATATTCAGAATCTGCGTTCAATTGTTTTTATAAGAAAAAAAATTCGAATACCCAATTCCCAGCCAGATAGGTATTCAGGTCTAGCTCGATATTCAAAATATGCGTTCAATTGTTCCTAGAATAAAAATATTTTGAATACCCAATTCCCAGCCAGCTAGGTATTCAGGTCTAGCTCGATATTCAAACTCTGCTTAAAAAGTTTCTATTAAATTTTTTTTTCGAATACCCAATTCCCAGCCAGAAAGGTATTCGGCTCTAGCTCGATATTCAAACTCTGCGTTTAAAAGTATTTTTACAGAAAATATTTCGAATACCCAATTCCCAGCCAGCTCGGTATTCAGGTCTAGCTCGATATTCAGAATCTGCGTTTAATTGTTTCTATAAGAATTTTTTTTCGAATACCCAATTCCCAGCCAGATAGGTATTCAGGTCTAGCTCGATATTCAAACTCTGCTTAAAATGTTTCTATTAAAAAAGTATTTTGAATACCCAATTCCCAGCCAGATAGGTATTCGGCTCTAGGTCGATATTCAAACTCTGCTTAAAAAGTTTCTATTAAATTTTTTTTTTCGAATACCCAATTCCCAGCCAGATAGGTATTCGGCTCTAGCTCGATATTCAAACTCTGCGTTTAAAAGTATTTTTACAGAAAATATTTCGAATACCCAATTCCCAGCCAGCTCGGTATTCAGGTCTAGCTCGATATTCAGAATCTGCCTTTAATTGTTTCTATAAGAAAAAAATTTCGAATACCCAATTCCCAGCCAGATAGGTATTCAGGTCTAGCTCGATATTCAAACTCTGCTTAAAAAGTTTCTATTAAAAAAGTATTTTGAATACCCAATTCCCAGCCAGATAGGTATTCGGCTCTAGGTCGATATTCAAACTCTGCTTAAAAAGTTTCTATTAAAAAAATTTTTTTCGAATACCCAATTCCCAGCCAGATAGGTATTCGGCTCTAGCTCGTTATTCAAACTCTGCGTTTAAAAGTATTTTTACAGAAAATATTTCGAATACCCAATTCCCAGCCAGCTCGGTATTCAGGTCTAGATCGATATTCAGAATCTGCGTTTAATTGTTTCTAGAAGAATTTTTTTTCGAATACCCAATTCCCAGCCAGATAGGTATTCAGGTCTAGCTCGATATTCAAACTCTGAATACCTAATTCCCAGCCAGATAGGTATTCGGCTCTAGGTCGATATTCAAACTCTGCTTAAAAAGTTTCTATTAAATTTTTTTTTTTCGAATACCCAATTCCCAGCCAGATAGGTATTCGGCTCTAGCTCGATATTCAAACTCTGCCTTTAAAAGTATTTTTACAGAAAATATTTCGAATACCCAATTCCCAGCCAGCTCGGTATTCAGGTCTAGCTCGATATTCAGAATCTGCGTTTAATTGTTTCTATAAGAATTTTTTTTCGAATACCCAATTCCCAGCCAGATAGGTATTCAGGTCTAGCTCGATATTCAAACTCTGAATACCTAATTCCCAGCCAGAAAGGTATTCGGCTCTAGGTCGATATTCAAACTCTGCTTAAAAAGTTTCTATTAAAATTTTTTTTTCGAATACCCAATTCCCAGCCAGATAGGTATTCGGCTCTAGCTCGATATTCAAACTCTGCGTTTAAAAGTATTTTTACAGAAAATATTTCGAATACCCAATTCCCAGCCAGCTCGGTATTCAGGTCTAGCTCGATATTCAGAATCTGCGTTTAATTGTTTCTATAAGAAAAATATTTCGAATACCCAATTCCCAGCCAGATAGGTATTCGGCTCTAGGTCGATATTCAAACTCTGCTTAAAAAGTTTCTATTAAAATTCTTTTTTTTCGAATACCCAATTCCCAGCCAGATAGGTATTCGGCTCTAGCTCGATATTCAAACTCTGCGTTTAATAGTATTTTTACAGAAAATATTTCGAATACCCAATTCCCAGCCAGCTCGGTATTCAGGTCTAGCTCGATATTCAGAATCTGCGTTTTATTGTTTCTATAAGAATTTTTTTTCGAATACCCAATTCCCAGCCAGATAGGTATTCATGTGTAGCTCGATATTCAAACTCTGCTTAAAAAGTTTCTATTAAAAAAGTATTTTGAATACCCAATTCCCAGCCAGATAGGTATTCGGCTCTAGGTCGATATTCAAACTCTGCTTAAAAAGTTTCTATTAAATTATTTTTTTTCGAATACCCAATTCCCAGCCAGATAGGTATTCGGCTCTAGCTCGATATTCAAACTCTGCGTTTAAAAGTATTTTTACAGAAAATATTTCGAATACCCAATTCCCAGCCAGCTCGGTATTCAGGTCTAGCTCGATATTCAGAATCTGCGTTTAATTGTTTCTATAAGATTTTTTTTTCGAATACCCAATTCCCAGCCAGATAGGTATTCAGGTCTAGCTCGATATTCAAACTCTGAATACCTAATTCCCAGCCAGATAGGTATTCGGCTCTAGGTCGATATTCAAACTCTGCTTAAAAAATTTCTATTAAAAATTTTTTTTCGAATACCCAATTCCCAGCCAGATAGGTATTCGGCTCTAGCTCGATATTCAAACTCTGCGTTTAAAAGTATTTTTACAGAAAATATTTCGAATACCCAATTCCCAGCCAGCTCGGTATTCAGGTCTAGCTCGATATTCAGAATCTGCGTTTAATTGTTTCTATAAGAAATTTTTTTCGAATACCCAATTCCCAGCCAGCTAGGTATTCAGGTCTAGCTCGATATTCAAACTCTGCTTAAAAAGTTTCTATTAAAAAAAATATTTTGAATACCCAATTCCCAGCCAGATAGGTATTCGGCTCTAGGTCGATATTCAAACTCTGCGTTTAATAGTATTTTTACAGAAAATATTTCGAATACCCAATTCCCAGCCAGCTCGGTATTCAGGTCTAGCTCGATATTCAAACTCTGCGTTGAATTGTTCAAAAAATAAAAATATTTTGAATACCCAATTCCCAGCCAGCTGGGTATTCATGTCTAGCTCGATATTCAAATCTGCTTTGAATAGTTTCTTTACAGAATGTATTTCGAATACCCAATTCCCAGCCAGATAGGTATTCAGGTCTAGCACGATATTCAAACTCTGCATTGATATTTCGAATACCCAATTCCCAGCCAGCTCGGAATACGACTGCAGCTCTATATTCAATACCCAATACCTAGCTAGCTGGGTATTCGGTTGTATCTAGGAATTCGCGAATACCCAATTCCTAGCTGGCTGGGTATTCGGTTGTATCTGGATATTGAATACCCAATACCCAATTCCCAATTCCCAGCCAACTTCACAAACCTAATCTTCAAAAGGTCGCTATCTTGTCACTCCAACAATCCCTGGAATGCGGTGACTCTTATGGAATGCATATTTTCATGGTAAGTTTATGAAATAGGCAATAACATAAAATCGCAGCTGCTCCGTGAGACCTTATTTCAGCGAAAAGAAACGAGTATTCCACTTTTAACAGTGTCACTTTCAACAATAAAGAGAAGCCCGAATTGTAAAAAGGATAGCAGGCATTAGGAGGAATTCGCGGCTTATTAACGTGTTTAACGAAAGAAATCGAGTATGCCGATGTTAAAAATGCAGCTTGTAATTATAAATGTAGAAGACAACAAGAAAGAAAACAATGTAGCAGATAGTCCGGTACATATCAGAGTTACGGATTGTTATTTTCCAGTATTTATGTAGAGTGTTTAGTTCCCAGAATAGTTATCGTCTTGTTTAAAGCACATGTTCTCTGCGGCACCTTGAATGTCTCACATTCGTGTTATTTCTTGTTTACTACTGTAGCATATACAATTTATAAATAACATATTTAGCAATTAGTTCTGTACTGATCCAAGTAACATTACATTACGCATTTGTTTACACATGTGATACAGACAAATCTTAACACGTGTGTTGCACTAGTGTGTACGCAGAATACATAGATTCGTAACATTCAGTACAGCCAGGAACTTAATGGCGCATAAGTATCTTTACCTTAATGAGAGACATTAATGAATTGTCTCCCCTGAATAATGCCTAAATGCAAGTAGGTCCTTTCATTGTTTTACTCGGTTTTTATGCTTGTGCTCTTGGAGTGTATGCTGGCTTTTCTGCCTTTCTTATGATACCCAGGTTAACCATCATCAATAAACAAGTCCATTTTCTTTTTAAAATAACATATCTCTATAAGTATTGAAATTAATTTTAAGCTTATACTTACGCAAAAGTAAGAAATTCGCTGTTTGTCATTGCAATATCTACAAAAGAATAGGCAATTAAGTCCAAGAATTTCAACTACAAGGATCTTTCTACTGTTTGAAATACCTCGGATATTAACTAACAAGGGAGACAATTTTCATTTCACAAATGTACCCCATTTGAATGTATTTATCCATTGCTAACCATCATTGATGATAGGAACCCACTTTCTTTCCTCATCTCTGTATGTAACTGGCACGTAACACACACACACACACGCACGCACGCACACACGCTCGCACGGACGCACGCACGCACATACACACATCTCAATCAATCGGAACTCCTCGGGTAATTCCGTCCTCGAGACAATCATCCATCGGATGTATCTGGTGCAATGATCCTTAAAGAAATCACGATCGTTTTGTTCGCCGGAAGTCGGAAGAATATGCCTAAAATGTAGTTCGCACAAAACATAAACAATGGCGTCGTTTGACAGCTGTTTGCTGCGCTTTGTAAATTAAACTTGGATGATTTAAATTTGAAGCAGCCACAAATTTTAACTGGCATCGTACCATAGTCAGCTGTCATCCTTGTTTTGACGTCTGTCACACAGTATGTCCAATTTAGGGAAATGGCCAAGGTGATCCGACTATCTTCATACATCAGAGAGATGATTCGTGAATTATTCTTGGTGATCGGATTGACAACAAAATTACCATAGTTTAGTCAATCTCCACGTCGGATGTCACGTGCCTTTCAGATCACAATTACAACAACACAATGTCACATCGGTTACGTTACGCTGCGCACAGTAACCACTGCCGTTTTGAAAAGCACGTGATCCTGTCAGCAATGTTTGAATGACAATAAAACGTTGAATACGAATACGCTGATACAAATGTGACACTCTACATGATGTTTATGAACATGTGTATGTAAAAAAATAATACAAGTTTTATTTATGCATGGGACTATTTTACAATGCGGAAGCACAAAACCCCCAAATCGGCTAGTTAGCGAAACGTTGTGAAGAGTGTGCAGTTATCTTACTGATGATCTTTATACCCGGTATTCTCACTGATGATCTTTATACCCGGTATTCTCATTGATGATCTTTATACCCGGTATTCTCACTGATGATCTTTATACCCGGTATTCTCATTGATGATCTTTATACCCGGTATTCTCACTGATGATCTTTATACCCGGTATTCTCATTGATGATCTTTATACCTAGAAGTCTCATTGATGATCTTTATACCAGACTTCTCGCTGATGAACTTTATACATGTACTCATAATTCTCGCTGATGATCTTTATACTCATAATTCTCGCTGATGATCTTTATACCCCGAATTTTCACTGGTGGTCTTTATTCCCAGAATTCTCAATAATGATCTTTATACCAGTATTCGCAGTAACGAACTTTATACCCAGAATTCTCGCTGATGATCTTTATACACAATATTCTAACTGATGATCTTTATACCCAGTATTCTCACTGATGATCTTTATACCCAGATATATTGCTGATGAACGTGATACTCACTGATTATCCGTATACCCATAATTATAAATGATGGCATATATACCCAGGAATACTCACTGATGATCGTAATAATACCATTAATCACTGATGATCTTTATACCATGAGATTTTACTGATAATCTTTATACCCACACCTCTCACTGATGATCTTTATACGTAGAATATCAAAATTGTTACGCCAGAACATGCATCTAGAAACGCGATCCAAATACAAACTTAGTTATTTTTTTAAATAACTTCAACAATTTCCCAAAACTACCGTAACTTTACTTGTGATAATATTGTGTTGCGCTCGGGTCGTGGAGTATTGGTAGAGTAGCCGACTTGTAACTCCTCTGACTTCTTAGCCACTTACTGCGTGGGTTCGAGTCCCGTTCGTGGCGAGGCACTAAAGGATGGAAGGTCTTCCACCTGACCTGTGGTACGCTGGTGGTTCTTCCCAGACATTTGTTTTGGATCTTCCTCAACCAAAATAGCTGGAAGTCGCTAAAATGATCATAGTTATTCGCTGCGACGTACCTTAAAAGCTCCCCAAACCCAACCCTACCCCCACCCCGCGCCCCAAAATAAATAAATAAATAAAAAATCAAAGTTTTGGTGGATAAAGGTCTGGAACAAAAACATTGCTCCTAAGCTGGACAGCTTAAAAACCTCTCAACATGAATGTTCTAATGTATAATAAACTATTACCAACTATAATCAGTAGACAGCTTATTCAGAACAAGCAGGGCAACGAAGCAATAAAAGTGATAGTCTGCCCTGGAGAATAAACTTTCCGACCATAATACGCCTAATGAGGTCATTTTATCTAGTAGAACCTTGGTCGACCATTGTTGTATTATCGCAATTTTGCCATTCTTTGCGTTAAAAACGAAATATTGTCTGAAGATTTGTTTTAATAGCTTTTGTTAAGCCCACTCGATTATTTAGCCGACCGTTCTTATACGGAATCTGTTGTTTGGGCACCCCACTCGGTCATTTAGCCGACCGTTCTTACACGGAATCTGTTGTTTTGGCACCCCACTCGGTCATTTACCCGACCGTTCTGACAATGAAACTGTTGTTTTGGCACCCCACTCGGCCATTTAGCCGACCGTTCTGACACGGAAACTGTTGTTTTGGCACCCCCCTCGGCCATTTAGCCGATCGTTCTAACTCGGTAACCATTGTTTTGGCACCCCACTCGGTCATTTAGCCGACCGTTCTAACTCGGAACATGTAACTGTTTTTTGGCATCACACTCGGTCATTTAGCCGACCGTTTTGACACGGTAACTGTTGTTTTGGCACCCCACTCGGTCAATTAGCCGACCGTTCTGACACTGTACATGTAACTGTTTTTTGGCACCACACTCGGTCATTTAGCCGACCGTTCTGACACGGTAACTGTTGTTTTGGCACCCCACTCGGTCATTTAGCCGACCGTTCTGACACGGTAACTGTTGTTTGGGCACCACACTCGGCCATTTAGCCGACCGTTCTGACACGGTACATGTAACTATTGTTTGGACCCCCCTAGGTCATTTAGCCGACCGTTCTTACACGGTAACTGTTGTTTTGGCACCCATCTCTGTCATTTAGCCTAATAAGTGCCCCTGTGATATAATGATAGAAATGTCGCTGCACAGTATCGGCAAAAATGCCGGCTAATCCCATCCCATCCCTAATGTGCTGTAAGCTGTTATAATGATAGGACGTTGTAAATAATGTCATACGCATAAGATTGCGAAATAATCAAAACATTGAAAGTCTAAAGCCATAAGAATATTATGCGTTAATGGAAATTTACTATAAAAATACATCCTGCCATCTTATTCAAAAAACATTTTTTCTACAAATAACTTTATCAATGTGAATTGCAGAACTAGGCTTAAAGAACGCTGTTAAGTTCATGTTTTGGATTAACTACAAATAATATTTTGTTTATTCCTAAATACTTGGCGTTTTTATGATAAGTAGACGAGTTGAACGGTTAAATTCCTTTGGAGTTATTGAGAATAATAAATGCATTTAAGATGTTTTATCTGAGACATTTTCATATTCGGCAATTGTATGTTATCAGACTGAATGAATAGAAATTAGATAAATGAGGACTAGGCACAAACATATTTGACTGAAAATAAACAGCATTGTCTACGTATGTAGAATCGCTTTTTCAGAGTCGCCGATTTTTAACTCCTCTGACTGCATAGCCTCTAACCGCGTGTTTGGAGTCCCGTTCGGGACGATGGACTTAAAGGCATTCCAGCTGACTTGCCGTGCGCCGGTCGTTCTACCCAAACATGTGTCTGGTGTCTACCTCGACCAAAATGCTGGACGTTGCTATAATGATCATAAATGGTCGCTGCAATGTATTTAAAAAACAAAACAAAACAAAAAAACAGGATCGCGTTTTTTGTTTCGTCACACTTCTTTTATTTGAAGACAGCCTTATGATTGTGGGTACTGAGTGTACAGGTGTCTGCGTTTGTTGGTATTTCTAAAGAACACGTGTGCGGACTGAAATTCAAATGTTTAGTTTTATCGTTTTTGTAACGTAAACCCTTAATAAAACAAAGAACCATGTTCATGAAAGTTTTAAAGTTTTTAAGAAAGCGAAATCACCAATCAGCCATAAATAAAAAAAAAACAAGACATAAAGACACTGCTATAAGGTAAAGATGAAGACAGAGAAGCCCTGACAAGACAATAAAAACACTTATAAGTAATCTAGTAACGAACCTTCAATGGAAACTGCCCTTATTCCGTGATAGGAATGTCTCTTTGTTAGCAACGCCGGATCAATTTCGCCTGTCTCTCGAAAGTCACTTTTGTTCCTATTTCCATAACTGTATCCTTTCCAACCGTAACGAGGCTTCTGAATTAAGCTCATATTTCTTCTTTTTGTTCTTTCTTAATTTATATTAACAACGTAGTTTTTATATTACTTGTATTCCGCACTATGAAAAATTTCACCGGGAAACATTGGAAACAATTTGTTTTAATTATATTGAAATATATTCTTTTCAAAATTTCTAGAAGCAATTTCAATTATTTCTGTAAATATTCTCTAAATTTTAAATTGCTGGTTGGATATTGAGACACACAAAATATGGCTGCACTCACAGTTAAAATTTCCAACAATGACAATTAACAACCACGCTTTCAGGTTTTATTTTGTTTACTTTTTAAGTGTTTAGACAAAACCATTTTTACAGACATAACATCATACTATATAATGCTTATCATTTTACAGGCACACTACCAGGAAATGTCCATAACAGCACACCGATTTAACCAATCAGCACATCGATCTATCCACTTTCTTATCAGCACATCCATCTATCCACTCTCTCGTCAGGTCCTTACGAAAAGTTTCCCAAACTGCATTGACTGGAATTCATGATTCAACTTATCTGCAAAAATGCAATATTCATTAAACATTTTCCTAACCAGTCTGTTTTAAGACTCGGATAGCGAAGAAACATGCTTCCCTTTCACAGACAATAGTGTCTTGCTCGTGCAGTTTCCTGTGGTGTAAGACTTCACAGCTATCGGAGAGACGCGTATCGATCTCTCAATGAATACATGAACTGGGAGAAAAATATGTGTCGTTTTCTCAATATCCGAAACACTTACATGTCTATTTCAACACTAGGGATATTTAAGAAAGATGTTTTTAAATTTTTGTCGATTTTGTTAATAAAATATTAAAATATACATGTAATTTCATTAAGTAAAGGATGTGAAAACGTATTTTGACCTAACCAATTTATTCTTGGATGAACGCATTATGGGGAAGGTATTGTAAAATTAATACTTGTCGAGTTATCAATGATTATGTTATAAGAACAAAATAAAAAGGATAATTACATGTCAGTTAATGTTGGCCGTGCTCTTTTTGTATTGTTTCTCGTCACAGTTTTTGTTGTATATTGTATAACTAACTGGCACGTTAATACCTTTGTCCTGTGCCTTTAAAATCACAAAAACCTCAAAATTATAAATATATGTTGCAATACTCATAGGACTTTGTCACATTTTCTTATTTAAAGAGAGAAAATATAAAATTACCGATTTAGCTGTAAAGATTATAGCAACAAGTAAAGGAACTCTTTCTACATTTGTATTAATAATTCTCAATAGTTTCTATCCGACTTAGAAGTCCCCGCCTCACTTCTACCTGTTCTACCAAAATGACATGTAATAGATCGATCTATATTTTTTCATTGTAAAATAGAAAATAGAAAGGAGTTCTTAAAATAAATCGCTAAGGAATTTGAATTTTCATAGCGTCTTATTGGCTGCAAATGTAGGGTGACTTCTAATTAACTATGCTGACTAAAAGGTTATTATCTCATGTTATACAATAGTTAAGCTCTGTGGCTGAATATGAGTTATAAATCCCAATGCATGTATTTAGACTTGAAATTAAAACATTTATTAGAATACAGTTTATTTGATTATTTTTGAAACTTAAAGATCACTTAATGCTATTAGCTTAAGATTAATTTATCTTTCAATTAATGTAATTATACATGTCTGTTGATCATGGATGTTCAGGCGCTTGGAATCCTTTAACTTGTCTGTTCCACCCAAATTATTAACGCAATTGGAGTCGGCACGCAAGCAAATGCGGCGTATTTTAACTATAATTCCAAGCGTAAAACACTTACAAAATAATTAGTGAAATATTTTTCGTTAGTTATTTAAATGCGTATGCATTTTTAATTGAAAAATAAAATAAAATGTATAGTTCTACAAAGGCATATGGTAAACAAAATGTATAATTGTCACTAATTGGTAAAAAAAGGTCACGAACCTTGTTTGACTACAAGATTTAACAAACCACACAAATTATTTCGACATATCAATTTTTGTAAACAACACCCGTATAAATTTGGCCTTACTTTTTCCATGTACTTTTTTAAAATAGTTTCGTTCATTTTCCGGTGATTCAAGCAAAAACAACCATAGTGAGTTGTACATCAAGACCTTATTTCTAATAATATCGCTTATTATGATTGCTGTCTTAGCCTGGCAAGAATTCACTATTTAAACACGAGGCATGTCGAATTTGCCCAGTATATGTTGGAAAATTCTTTGAATTGCTTGATTTTTGGGGAAAAAATGCTTTCAGGTAGACATTTCTTTCTCTTAAACCCACAGCGCAACCCTGTAAAGTAGCATTAAGTTTATATAATTAGTTGTAACTTTGATAAATATAGTTAAACTAAAAGTTATTTTTTTTTTATTAAAATATCACTGATGGACTATTATCCATGAACATAGCTCTTGTTTGTTTGTTTGTTTGTTTACATCGCACCGACATAATTATGGTCATATTTGTGATATCCAGCTTGGTGGAGGAAGACCCCCACATTGATGTCTGGGTAGAACCACCGGCGCTTCGAAGGTTAGCTGGAAAACCTCCCCACCTGAAAGTTCTGGCACCAACTTTGACTCGAACCCACGCGGTAAAGGGCTGACGGTTACATGACGTTTAATGAATGACGTCTTGAATGACGTTTGCAATCAAAGTTGGTTACAACAAATAAATTGATTCAAACAGTCATCATGCACACGGGGTGCCAATGTTAAATTTCAATGGAGTTTCGATGTACATTACTGGTGATGTTATGGACTGGTTAAATTCGAAAAAAGGTCAGTTTCGCATAATATTGATTGGCATATTTGCAGACGCTTCAGTCAATGGGAGAATAAATCAGATTATGAACATATAATATTGTTAATGAGAAAATATACTATGTATAAATCCATGGACTTAGCTTTTAGAAAGATACAGATCTGCAGTAAAAGATAATATACAAAGTTAAGAAAGAGATAATCATCTTTTGCCGAGGATTCTATAGAAGTGTTTGGAAGGAAAACAGAAATCAAAATCTTCTATAAGCTCGCATTATTTAAACTTTTTATTTATTTTTGTTTCATCGCACCGACACACTTATGGTCATATTAGCGACGTCTAGTTAATAACTGGCGAAGGAAGACCAGAAAAAAAGTCTGGGTAGAGCCACCAGCCCTTCGCAGGACA